>OY804258.1:55306414-55908551 GCA_963680825.1 Meiosimyza decipiens
GGTCTCCATTAACGGTAACTGACTCTCCAGCATTATTTCGGAAGAAGTATGGCCCAATGACTCCACCAGCCCATAGAGCACACCAAACAGTCAGTTTTTGTGGATGTAATGGCGTCTCAATGGTCTCATGTGGATTCTCTTCACTCCAAATGCGGCAATTTTGCTTGTTGACGTAGCCATTCAACCAAAAATGAGCCTCATCACTGAACAAAATTTTGCGATGAAAATCAGCATCGAGATCAATCTCATTTTCGGCCCATACACCAAAATCACGACGCATTGCATGGTCTCGCGGCTTTAATTCTTGCACAAGCTGGATCTTGTAAGGTCGCAAGCCAAGATCTTTGCGCAAAATCTTCCATAAAGTTGATGGACAAAGCTCCAATTGCTGTGCACGGTGGCGAATCGATTCATTCGGGTCCTCTTCAACATTTTGCTCTACAGCGGCAATTGTTTCTTCGGTGCGCACTGTTCGACGTCTCTGCGGATGCGTATTATCACATAGAGTAAACGTAGTGCGAAAACGATCCATGGTTAACCGATTTAATTGCTCTGATGGACGATTATGTCGACCATAAAATGGACGGAGCTTGCGGTAAACTTCGCGAGCTGAACCATTATTTTCGAAATAAATTTGAACGATTTGCAAGCGTTGTTCTTTTGTCAACCTGTTCATGATGAAATGGCAAACTAACCTAAACATAAATGACATTAGAGTTGCCAGATTTGACCATAAAATGCCAGTTTTATCTCTATTCGAAAAACAAACCTCTAAAAAAACACCCTTTAGTTATAATTCTGTACACGGATTCCAACATTTTAGAAAACGAAAAAATTTGGTTGCTGTACTTTTCATATAAATCCACCATATGACCGCCGTGTTATGATGTTGGTGGGGTGCTATGAATTTTTTACAATTCATAACACCAATTTAGTTAGAACTTTTTGGATGGGAAGTGAAGATTTGTTTCCACCCTAACCTGCTGCAATGTGCTATATCAATTCATAATGTAATTTTACCTTCGATATTTTATTGAACATAACATTGACATTGGTAGCAGCACACACTTTGCATTTAATTCATTTCCACATTTAGATTGCAAGAAATGCATGCAGGTTGCAATAAATTTAATGCACAAAGGCCTTTACCATATCGATTGTTATGCATTAATTGTGAGTGAAGATTTCGCTATCGATTGAGGTAGTAACGCGCCATAGCCAGCAAATCGTTACCAGGTTTCAGAAAAATTATATAATTTTTTTTTTATTATCTTAAAAAGTTGGCTTATGTCTGAGGTTTTATCTACCACCTTCAAGATAAGAAATAAGTTCGTTTATAAGAATTCATATTTTTTAAACTTTTCATAATTTTTTTAATATTTTATTTGATCAAAATTTGATTAATTTGAAAATAGATTTAATTACTCTGTGGCATCTGTAGAGAAAGTAACATTTACGCAAATGAATCTCACCTTAGTTCATATTTCAAAATTTTTAGTAAGAATATCTGCTTTTCCTATAGATTGGAAAATAACAAGCATAGTCCCCATTGCGAAAAATGTTCAAATAATACACTTTCAGATTTTGGCCCTATCAGCATCGGGCGTTCCAAAGTGTGTGAGAAACTAATGGCTAAAGAAATTATCGAATATCAAGGTGATGACTTTAACGTTACCAGACTTTTCAAAGGAATTTGTAATGGTTGACCACAGTATTTTTATACCCTACACTCAGGGTATATTCACTTTGTCATTCCATTTGTAACTTATCGAAGGGAGCGTGGAAAATATAGAAAAGTATATGTATTTATTCCTGATCATCGTCTGTGTTCCTATGAAGATCACGGTTACGAGAAAATCGTGAGAGATTATATAATGAAATTTAAGTAGTATTTAGTAGTTTGCCTTTACACACCGATTGTTACAAGAAAGTTTTTGAAAAAAGAGACAGGCCTTACCAGAATCTGAGCTGCTTTTAGTGACGTTAAAAATTTATTTTATATATTTCCGCAATAATTTTGTAACACAATAAATTGTGATGTCTAAATCTCAATTTAATCTTCTCCATCGAATGTTCGGCGTATTTGACTTAGAAAAATTGGTAATTGAATCCTTATTTCAAATTTCAAAAATTTCTTAAGATGAAATCAAAAACAATTTAATTCTTTAATTCTACCTTGATTGCTTGAATGGAATCGAAAATTAATTCATTCCTGTGGACAAGGAGTTCAATGGTTTGATTCTTATTTCGAGAATGAAATTAAAGTTTTTCAAATCTAAAGTTTATTCATTGGATAAAATAGATACAGTCGATTCTTATTCCAATTTCTTGAAACGGATGTAAAGTTTTTGAATTCTAGATTTTGATTCCTTGAATCAAGGAAATCAATTTCTTTTTCCATGAATTGCAAAATTCGATTCGAATTCCATGGAATGGAAATTTTTGCCAAATTCAATTCCAAAATGATGGATTCCGACTCAGACTCAGCTCTGAATATCTTATCAAGTGTCTTTTCAATATTTACTTGTATTGTTGCAAACATTTGTACATATATGTAACTATTAGCTAATTTTAAGTACATTGTCTTTCGTTTTAAAATTTTATCAAAAATTATGGTGAAAAATAAATACATCGTTCAGTTTTCGAAAATGTAATATTTTGATTATACGTGCACAACCTTAGTCGAAGTGAGTTGAAAAAGAACAAATAATTACACAATCTGTTTTACAATGAAATATACCATGCTCAGAACAAAAATGGGATGTAAATAGTTAGAAGCGAAAAGGGAAAATTATAGCTGCGAATGAAAAAGGAATAGAAAATAACTGAGGTCAAAACTTGGATATAATGTATGTTGGTATATTCGACTATAGTTTTTGTATTCAACAAAGACTCAACTCATTTTTCCCACTAAGTATGTATGTAGATTCAGATTGTCCTTAAATCAAAAATTATGATCCAGTCATTTGACGATTTATTTAAAAATTTGACTGAAAAAAATGCTTTTTTAACATATCTAAAGTAGCCAAGCATGGATCCCCAGCTATTCTTTTGCAAAATTTGATGGAACTCAAACTTCCTTCTAAATAAATTGACATATCAGCCCCAATAAATAGCAATGCGTAGAGAAATATCTGAACAATAATTTTTGAAATTACTGAAGCAAACTATGCTCCCTATGCCGGACCTAATAGTAGGGGAGCCCAATAGGGGATTTTGGGGGATACCTTGCACTTGCACCCTGTTGAGTAGCTTTTAGCCGCTCATGTAGGGCACCCGATCAGAATAGTAAAGAAAATCGAAAGCTGGAAATACTCGAGCGCGTCAGATTAAGGTAAGGTGGGTCAGTTACATGCTGTAAAGTGTGCATTTCAAAAATCTGTAAGGGAGTGGGAGGATCACAAACTTGCAAAAAAAAAAACGTCACCTCGACATTCTAGAGTGCGGTCGAATTTTCTTTCGGGAAATTAATAATCTGCCGATTGGGACCAAAGTACTCTCTGAGATACATGATATTTTATTAGATAAGTAGACAGTTTGCTCCTTACGATACAAATCAATGACAAACTTATTTACATTTAAGCACTTTGGCAATGAAGCAAGTAATAGCTGCTTAGTTTTAACTAAATATATATGGAAATGTTAAGTATATGGAGCAAATTAATTACAAAATTGTTTTATTTTTCATATATAACTTGCTTCATGCACCAAGAATGAATGTGGCTTATGGAGCAAAGATGTATTGCGACAACATCATTAGAAAGATAATGTTGCAAACCCTATAGAAACAGTCTTAAGTCAAAATATCAAAAAGTGGTCTATGGAGCAAAAGAGAACTTGGGCGACGATAGCTTGTTGTTTGTGGTTTAAGTTTGGTGAATTAGCTTTTGTAAGTTTAATATCAGTTGATGTCAACCAAGCTAGAATAGATATGTTCAATAATTCTCAGATTCATCCCAGCCCTTCTCCTTGAAAGTACGTAATTACGATGCTTGTAACTTGTCAGATTAAGTAAAAACCTCCATATAACCATCAGATTATGGATCAGCACGACCAGGACATCAACCGTCTTTTTTTGGTATTTTCGAAAAGTTGCAACGAGTTTGCGTCACATCCGAATCGTCTGCCTTTGAAATGGGAGTTTCGTTAAGGATCACTTACCAATCCTCTTCAATATCTGACACGCTCGAATACATTTTTTCCCCCATTTTCAACCAATCCGTACGGCAGCCCCCACCATCGAAACTGGCAGATTAATATACCTGCGTCATCACAGACACGTGGGATGAAATGATCTAGGTGCCCTATATTAGATTTTTTGTTTATTTTTGATTTAGTCATGCACATTTTCCTCATAAAAGCATGAATTTGTGCGACAGTTTTGCATCTACCTCGAATAAAAAACTCAAGACATTTTAGTACGAAATAAAAATAAAAACTAATTGCACTTGTCAATTTCGGAGCGAACATGTGGAACCCATAGAAAAACTGAAACCTGCATAGAGTTTTCAAGTGGCCGCTTTTGACCCGGTCAAGTCTGGAATTGTATGTCAAAGCCGGGGGTGTGTAGGAACTGAAAAATAGCAGTAAAAGTCGTGAATTGGAGAATTTTTGTAAAATGAAAGGTCAAGTTTTTTAAGTCTATTCTTCCAGATGGAAATATTGATATTTCGATTGTATTAATTACTTGTTTGAAGAAAAACAAAAAAAAATACAAGAAGCTCAGCAACTTTTTCCGAAAAAAAGCATATTTTTTTTTCACAAAAAAAAAATTTTACTTTTCACCATTTCGAGGAAATTTTTTTTATTTCCAACTTGACAACCCTGAACCTGCACCTAACTCCTCCGTCAGAGTTACACATGTGGCTTGCGCCCTTATCAAAATAAACAATATGATTCTTGAAACAAGCTAAACCTTACAATCTGAACAATATTTACAAACTTTAATATTTTTACTTTTAAGTTCAACGAATTCAATAGATTTTTATCGCTGTACACACCCGAATATAAAAAAAAAGTGAGTAACTACTGTGGTGTGAAAAAATAATTTGTTTACTTTACAGATCATTGACACGCTCGCAGTCACAGCTAGCCGACCTACGAGCAGCGCCTAAGCACGAGTGTTAAACTTCAATGTGAAGGTCGATTTGTCATAATGCGTTGTACTGTCAGAAAGTGAACCCAAGTGTTATATTCAATGTTACGGTGCGGCATCACGTTTCCCTTTAATTTTGACTGCATACGTCTAAACAATGTAGCTATCCGCCCGCATAATTCAAGTTCGTCTACACTCACATTCGGTGAAGCGCAGTGGTGCTAATAACCCATTCGTTATTCTCATTGCATAACATATGGCGAAGTAAGTCGCGCATTATGAGTAAAATTAATTTTAAGCTCATCTTAGAAATGTCACACCGCTGCTTCTCTCGCACTCAACTCATCACATACATATGTGTTAGTAGTAGTGCTCTGTTTGGCTCTAACCACTTTACTACTTCAGAATGGGAGTGGGAGTGGGATTGGGAGCACACATACATACACATACATATACATATATCAGTGATCTGTTATGCGACATTTTAAAGCTTAACCAAGGCAAACAGGTGGTAGCGTTGAAGTCCTTGCAGGCTATTGGACAATTTACACAAGAGAGCGTACATACCATATGCATGTGTGTATGCGTGTACAACACAAACGCAACATGGAAGTGCAATTGCTTTGAAAACACAGTTCTTATCAGTTGTGTTCGAACGAAAAAAGCTACAAAGCCTTCATTCAGAACACAGCGACGCAACTAATTCATTATTCGTTTAAGTATAAATAAATTAACTGAAATCAAATGATTATCAGTTTGTGAACTTGATTTAACAAAGACCGTAACAAATATTTTAGCTGACAGAAATGTTAATTTATCATTTACAAAATCAATTATTTATGTTAAATTTTCTGCTATTTCTTTTTTTGATGACTTCGAATACTATGGCACAAATAAGTTGTAAGTATATGTAGTCTAAGAAGCATTTTTAATCAAATTTAAAATTTTCTCGAAAAGTAAGATCAAATATTTAAAAAAAAAATTTATTTATCTATTTATTACTCGAAGACTTGAAAGCAGTGGCGTCACTTCACCAAATCTTGGGGGAAGGGGGAGATGAGAATTATAATTCCACCACCATAAGATGGCCTTATTGAATTAATGTATTGAATAATAACTATGTAGTATCAGATCCTTGGGGGGTGGAGGGCAATGCCCTACCCATACCTACTGAATTGACGCCACTGCTTGAAAGAAAATAAATTCATTTTACATGTAATCCGGATCACTATTTTTTCAGTATTATGGAAAATTAGTGCGATCGGTCTAACAGAGCTGGGTAGTTTTGATTCGATTTCATTTCTAATACCAAGGAATTTTTATCTGATATTGAGTTTTTAACTGTATGGCAAACGGATTGGGATAGTTTTAGATTTTATGCAAGGAACTAAGTTTTGAATTGACTTTTTATTCTACTTTCGGTAGCTGGAGTTAGAAACCAACGATTCCAATTACATGGCTAAGAGAATCAAATTACAATGATTTCTCAGAGAAGTTTAATAAGGAGCTTATGATTTTTTAAACCTTTTTATTTTTCATAAGCAAAATAAATACATATTGCGTATTTTTCTCTATGCGTATTTAGATTTTGTTTGCAAACAAAATTAAATTCTCCTATGAGCACAGGCTCATAACACAGCTAAATCACGTAGTGATTTGTTTAATAAGCGCCATATAATAATAACAGCGAAATTCTGCGGCAAGGTGTGGCAAAGTTATGTTAAATATTCTAATTTTTTTTCTAATACTATTTATTTTAATGTATTAATTTTGTGTGAGGATGCTCTGGCGGAATGCTTGTTTAATTTGTTATTTCAAATGTAGTTTAATAATATACTTACGTTTTTTTTTTTAATATGTCAAAACTTTCACAAGTTTGCTCTAACTCGGAAGCCACTGTACCGATCTTAAGGTTTTTCATATTCAATTAAAGCTCTGGAAATCCTCAACTTATAATAAATTTCGTGGAAAATAGACCCCAACGTTCGATGGGTATAATTTTTGCCAACATTTCCGGACACATGTTTTAAAATTTTTAGAGTTTTATGAGAGAAATTCACGTTATGATTTTTTTTTTTGACTTGTGACCAAACAAAAGCCGGACTCTGATTCAGTGTTTTAAAATCCATGAAAAAGACATAGTCTAATTTATTTGAGTGGGCAAAAAGAAAAAAAAACTTTACAATTCCTTTTGTGCAGATGAGTAAATTTTTTTAAATTATTTTTATTTATTTACTAGAGCTATATACATATTTTGCTTTTTTGATGAAATTTTGAAATGAACATCCGGTTTTCTTTTATAAAGCGGTCATGGAAAACTAAGCGAAAATTGAGACCATCAGATTAAACTGTCCAATACCCATAAGTTCGTCATAAGAATCTCAAGCTCAGGCATACCATTACGTGACACCTGATTACTTTACAATAGTGGAACCTGGCGCAACAGTCTGGCTTAAATTTTACTTCTTATGATGACAGTACGTATAGGCTTTAGCTGCTTTAGCCGGTCAATTTATTGCAAATATTTTTATCCAGTATATTAATAGTACTCCTACGACCGCAGCACAACAGAAGATGTTAACCAAATGAACAAATATTATAGCTTGATCTCGTATCCTGCAGTACTACTAAAGAATTCCGGTACAAAAAAGTCTGATTATACAAGACATCTTGCATCTAAGCAACAAGAGAAAGCTAAGGTCCAACACGATGGTGCTAGAAAACGATAAACCTATATACTAAGCCCACGATAAATTCTGCCAACAGTAAAAATATGTAGAGCAACATTAAATTACATTACATCGCCAGAAAATACTTTCTTAAATAGATAGAACTCGCCATAATAGACGTGATGAGACGTTCCGAGTAAATTCGAGTACATATAAATCAATATAGATATCGAAAAAGAACGTACGTAATTGATCGAAAGTGAACGAAACATTTTGATGAGACATGTTGTTCCGTAAGGACCGAAGTCCAAACCGTTACCGTTTTGCAGGCACGCTAACGTAACAATTGGGCAAATTATCTAAACAGACGTAACGAGTGCAAATGTTCATTCTGTTGCTATCACATCGTTACGTTTATTTTGGTATACGCTTTAAAGTAAATAAGGCACCAGCACCAGAAGGATCAATAAACACCAATGGTGCACCTATGTACGTACAATAGTTCTTCCATTTTTTGAAACATTTGGAAAGAAAAGAGGCTCTCTGATGAATTACTTGAAGACTTACTCTTTGTAAAATTTGCAGAGCAATCATAATGCTTAGCTCGCCCTGTAAAGTTTTCGCAAATGTTATCCTCAATCACATTCTAAGCAAACTCACAGACAGCAAGCCTAATACGGCACAAGTCACTCATATACGGATTATATTAGCTGGTTAGTTTAGGAGTCATTCCTAATTCTCTTAAAAAATCCACAATTAGTACAGTAGTTACCACTCCAAACATGATGCCCTAGGTATTTGTTGGAAGCTCGATCTGGATAAGTTATAAATTTACACAGTTCACTTAGCTCGACTACTTTGAGCGTATCAGGGAAAGAGTGGGCGAAATACTTTAGTCTGTCTTATGCTAGTGCCGGACAAGTTCAAAGAAGATGTAGCACTGTTTATTTTGCCTCAGTGTCTGCACGGCTGTAATTTTGAGAAATTTTGTTACACTACATCAAATAACTCTCTCAATTAAGCGTTTTAAATGTTCTACTTGTATGGGCGGTAGGGTGTCTGTTAACCGATTTTACCAATTTTTATTCCCACACAACATATCAAAAGTCCAAAAAAATAGATGACTACGAACAAAAAAGTCAATACTTACAGAATGACCGATATGTTATATATATATATATATAGATTTTACAACATACGCAGTTAAATTAAATTTTTCCACATTTCACCTTTGCCTCAGTGTAGTAATCACCATTAGGCAGCTTTTGTTCTTCGAAGAAGAACTTTCAGCTTCTTAAAACTTCTTAAAAAATAAATTTTACTACGCTTATAAACAAATCATGTGCTAACCCAGGCGATGTTTGGGTATATCTTGTCAAAATGTTTGACTAGGAATAACCGAAAATACGAGTAGACCCATGTTCCCTTATGGGTTATAGACCACTAGATGTATCACAAAGTCTTAATTATCTTTTCACCATTATTCATTCAAATTGACCCATCACAAAATTTTTTCAATTTCAGTTTCTTCAATACCATGCAACCAAAGGAACCCTAAGGTAGTCGGAGGTCAGGAAGTGGAGAAACATGAACAACCTTTTATTGTTAGTTTAACCAAACGTGGCGGACATTTTTGTGGTGCCACAATAATACACGAATTCTGGATACTTACTGCTGGTCACTGCATTTGTAACGGTCTAAATAAATTAGTGAAACCAAACCAAATACAAGGAATCGTTGGAATGCACAGAATTTCTCAAAATCAAAATATTCTTTCGGATGAAGGAACAACGTATAGACCACTTCAAGTGAACTTCAGGACTATTGTTCCCCATCCGCAGTACAAATGTGAAAGTGTTAAAAATGACATTGGTAAAAGTTTGAATATAACACATGGTTGGTTGTTTTGAAAATGGTCCAAGTTTTTTTGTTACGTGATGCAAATAGGCAGTCCAGGGAGAATAGATATGAAAAAAAAAAATTTAAGTTGCAAATAATCTATAACAATCTACATTTCTGCAAACACATTGGTATTGGGACTTTGAATAATGTGTCAGAGCTATTCATCGATCCGACAACGGCATAGTCAATCACGCGAGGTCAAAGTTTGCGGAAAAGTTTTTATATGCAGCAAATCAATATATATATTATGTATAATGTTGTAGAGGAGACAAGTTATAAGACTTTCAATAGCAACTGGACTTTTCGAAAACATTTGAAGATAATGAAAAATATATACATATATATGTAAGGTGCAGCTTATTAAATTTTTGTTTTAATTTTGACTTGGACCACATTTAAAATAAGCAGCACTTATTTATGATATTGTGTATTCTAAGCAATTTAATCAATTCATATTTAGTTTCTGTATTTATATGCCCAATACTTTTATTTCTTTCAAAAAAAAAAGCTTTGTTAAAACTTATGGACCCCATCGAGTTCACATTACATATCCAACCAACATGCCTAATGCTGGACTCTGGCAATACCATTCACGACAATACTTTTGCAACAGTTTCTGGATGGGGTTGGACCCATGAAAATCAGGAAACTGGCGATAGATCAAATGTTTTGCGCAAAGCAACTGTGAGAGTTTGGGAAAATATGGAGTGTGAAAAATCCTATCAATCGAATGGAAAGCCCAACAGTCTTATAACTGACACACAAATGTGTGCTGGTTATGCGAACGGTGGCATCGACTCTTGTTGGGTATGAAGTATTGTATACATGCTGATAGCTTAAGCAATATATATATATATATACGATATCCCTTCCAATAGGCTGATTCCGGTGGTCCCTTAATTTCAAAGGAACATATTCAAATTGGCGTTGTTTCAACAGGAGTTGGATGTGCAAGACCTGGCCTACCAGGAATATACACGAGAGTCAGTAAATACATTCCGTGGATTCAGTCAGTTATTTCCAGTCAATGAACGAACTCCGTCCGTTTGTTTATTTTTTAATCTGTGATAATAGAATAAATAGATTTATATTACAAAAAAAAAAAAGAAAAATGTTTCTTGTAAATGGTGTGAAAGCGCCGTTGAACAATTTAAATAAAAACTAGTAAAGGTGTTATCTTCGGCCAGGCCGAAACTCACATACCCTACACTGTATTGAAAGTACTTTTTAAATAAATGTTAAAAAAATGTTGAGGAGGTTGAATAAGTCGAAAATAATGTAGAAAGGTTCAAAAATGTTGAAAAGTGTTGGAAAAAACTGAAAATGTGAAAAGAATATGGGAATATTGAAAAAAATAGAATAGAAATGAAAAAACATGAAATATGTCACGCCCACTTCTCCAATTCCGCCCACTTTTGTTTCAATTAATGACATTCGTGATTGACATGCACAAACAAAATTTTAGCACAATAGTTTGTATAATTTGCGACAGTGCCGTAATTATTCTTAAAATTTAGGGCGGTGACACACCCACTGGTGCAATCAGATTTTGATTCAAAAATAGCCTTCGATAAACAAACTTCTTACACCAAATTTCAGTATGATTGCTCATATATTTCGATAGTTATGCCACTTAAGGTATTTTAATTGAATGTGAGGTGCCACGCCCACTGTTGCTATTTCGCCAGCTTTTGATTCACATGTACCTAATACTCAGTAAACCACTTACATCAAATTTCAGATCAATTGCTCCAATAGTTCACTTAAAATAGCACTTACAACTTTATGTTAATTAGGTAGGTGCCACGCCCACTGATGCAATCTTGTCAAATTTCATTGAATTTCAAAGCTTATAGTAACCGGCACCTCTACACAAAATTTTATGAAGATTACTCTCATAGCACACTAGCATTAAACGTATTTTGCTTATATGGGAGGTGCCACACCCACCGGCACTATTGTACCAAAATTTTGCAAGTAGACACTTTTTAGCGAGTATATCTGCCATATTTAATTTCATAGCGATTGCGTTGTTAGTTCTCTTTTTATAACGTTTATAAATATTGTAGGCTGTGCCACGCCCTTCAACAAAATTTCCCAGAATATTGAATAAACTTGTATTGATGACTACTTTTAGTGGTATCATCTCTAAAATTTTTATGAAAATCGTATGTGCCAATTTGGAGTTATACGAAATCCAAATTTTCAATTGCTAAAAAGTACCACGCCCACTTTTTCAATTCCGCCTTCTTTATGCGCAATTCAAGATTCATAAGATCTGTATTCGTGTACCAAATTTCATCACAGTATTTTGCACGATTTACGAGCTATGGCGTTATAAAAGTTAAAATTTAGGGCTGTGCCACGCCCCTTTAAGAGCCTTTGCAAACTTCAAACCGAGCCTAATCTTAATTTTGTTCTCATCTTCAACAAATCACCAAATTTCATCAAAATCGCAGCATCTTTTTTTCAAAATGGACTTGGCTATATTTACATAGAGTATGGGCGGAAGGCGTGTCCATTAACCGATTTCGCCCATTTATATGCTAGCAGCTTGCAAAAAGGATTGACCTGTGTGCCAAATTTCATTGAGTTAGCTTGCTTAGTTTTCTCGTAAACCTGATTTCAACAGACAGACACACAGACAGTCAGACAGACAGACGGACATAGCTATATCGACTCAAGTGGTAACGCTGATCAATAATATATGTACTTTTCTATACCTGCCACGCCCGCTTCTATGCGTTACAAACGGAATGACAAAGTGAATATACACACTGTGTAGGGTATAAAAATTTGAAGGAAATGATATACATACATATGGTAATATTTACTATCTAAGAGAATAATTTTGTACAGATAAGCTTTCCTAAATAATAAAAGTAAACATAAAATCTTATATTATATTTCTATTATGTAAATTTTATTTTTAAATGCACTCGAAGATCTTTCTAAAAACATAACATACAGAGCAATTCGGAGGACACATATGAATTACTCAGTCCAGTAATCATTCTTTTGGATATTAGACATTTGCTATTTTACTATGGCTTCCCATTCATCGTCATCCGATGAATAAAAGTCGTGTGGCGGACTAAACTGCCTGCCAACAAAAAATTTGTATATACGAAAAAAGAAAAGCTTATCACATTTTACATCAAAATGAAAATATATTTCAATTTCCCAATCCTCTTTTTCAACAAAAAAGTTTAAATTTAAATGAAGTCTTAATTCAACATTACTAGGACCATTATGCCGCCTCCCATGCTTTTGCACCTGAAGCGACCGCTCCTTCTAAGTCGATGTTTTTCAAGCAGTCAAGTGTGTTATAATTTTGACAACAGGACACCGCTGACTGACTTTCGATTTTAGGTCGGAATTGTGCTTAAACAATATGATCTGTTTCGGGTTCATCGTGGAGTTCTACATATTTGTAACGTATGGCAAGCATCACAAATATCATATCGACAGCCATTATGGCAGCGAAAAGTGCAAATTCAGCAGCCAGTGAATCGAAAAAAAGCAACTCAGCAATATCGCCACCAACATGTTGACAAGAACAACAGAGAGCAGCCAACAAGCCTGAGGTACCGATTTCATACTTTGTGATGCTTGCGTAAATGAAAATCACAATCCCGACACCGAGAACATAACCTCAGCAGCACTGATGAATATAATTTGCGGCAACCGCCACATCATGTGTACCGAATTAGGCGGAGTAATGATGTGTAACTCATGAGCATAACTATCGTTCTGGTTCAGTAACATTCAGCAACAAACGTGTTGCAGAATCACAACGCTTAGGACGCTGTGGTGCATCAACATATTCGATCAGCTGATCATCGGCAATAAAATATCTTGTGGCTTGACTTGGTTTCAAACGCAATTCGCTCAGAATTACTGGACATCCATTATCTGATGAGATACCTTCTACATCTGGTCGTTTGTAAACGTAGAGCAAATCAGTGGAAAATCGATAGTTACATGGCTTACCATTGTAGATGCGCACCTGTGCACCCATCAGACCGGGTAACTCCGCTTGTACTGATTTTAACTTCAACTCAATAACTGCAGACAGCGCAAAAGCACCAGCAGCCAAGAGACCACTCATAGTGAGCTTTTAAAGTGGACATCTGATACGGAGTTTGCTGAGCATTGGATAGAGTACATAACCGAAGAGCGATATAAAAGCTAAAATCATCAAAGGATTTATGACCTGCATCTGATCTGGTTTTATGTTGTAACACCACATTTCGCCATCCATGTAGCCTGAAAAGTCCAACGAGAAACTTGTTGATGGCAGAGCGTCCAGAAGACTGGGATATGTATATAAAACACTGAAATTCTCAACAATGCCTTTGTAACGGAAACCATCTTTTGACCACTACTTGGTTCTGCATACTCGAGCCCATGTTTGCTTGGATTTGTTTTACATTCACTTCGCCGCCGAAATGCATTTAGATACACCGAAAATTATGTTTCCTGCTGGTGGATTTATGACACACAAGCTTTTGCCAGCTATAAAGATTACTACAGCAAGTATCAGAATATGGCAGGCACACCAAAAGACAGTGAATATCAATCTTTGTCGCCGAAACAGGGAACATCTTCACGTATTATTGGTGTTGTCGATATAAATATCATGGAGCCTGCCTTCATGGCGAAGTAGAAAAGTGAGAAAAATTGTGCCAATTGTACGGATTGTTCCGGAATGCGAAATTGATCACCGCCGAAGGCAGGAACGCAAGGTTTAATGCCATCTGTACCTAGTGCAATTAACATGAGTCCCAGTAGCGTGGCACTTTTGAACGGAAAATTCAGCACAGGTATTTCTCTCATCGCCATAGCTCCAGTACTAATTACACACACGATCAACAGATACATTATTGTTTTGAATTTACCCAACCAACCCTCAGCAATGATGGCTCCAATTAGTAGACAAAGTAGGTCATTATGGTAAAGACATGAAATATCACCGTCGATGTGTCGTCATCGTAATGCAACTTCTGTGTGAGGTAAGGCGCAAGTATTGTGCACAAACTCATTGGTGATGATGAAACAAATTCCTTTTGGATATTTTGAGAGCGCCTTTTCGGAAATTCTCAATTTGCAGCTGACCATTTTTTTTTGGTGATGGTGTTTCACACAAAACAGATAAACTCCAAATAAAAACTAAGAAAAGCTAACTTGGGAGCACAAGAATTCCGATGTTGAAAAGCCAATATATCTGCTCCCCAGACGAATTTTCGATTTAATTCCAAATCTTACGCTCTAAAGCATCGTGTTAACTTGCACAATATTAAGCATAGGTACTTAAAGTGTAAGCAAAATTACTTCACTTCGCAGTTGTAGAGAGTTGATCACAATTATTGCATTGTTAAAAAAAATGCCTCAATTGTATATTTATACTTTCTTGTTCAGCAAAAGGCCAAGAACTGAGCCTTGGGGTACTCCACAGCATAAGGATTGATCGGGACAACATTTACCGAGAATGCAAAGAATATTTACAGCTTAGTACAAGTAAAAAGTGATTGACACTATCGAATGCTTGGAAAAGTTCGAATACAAAGCAAAGTCATAAGACATTCTGACATCGTCCATAATTTTAAAACTGCAGTAGAACATCTGTGCACCGGGCGGAATCCAGTAAGGAATAGTGCATGGGGTTGTCTAACAGATTCCGTTATGCTAACTGCTAAACACAATGGATGCGAGTGCGAAAACAACTGATTAACAATTTCAAAATTAAATAATACTATTTAATTATATGGATCAGTGCAAATTGTGTTTTCTTCTTGCTTTAAACAGGTCACACGAAAAAAAGGATCCATTGTATCTTTTGAATAACTCAGCCATATCATGCAAATGCCATGATATTCGTCCAGTTTTGGCTAAAAACTTTTGCACAATGATACTATAAGACGTAAGTCTTGGCCTCGGTGGCAAACTAGAGAAACCGGTGTTTCGCATACCTTAGGATGAATATTCTAAACCGAGCTAAAGGCCTCCCACTTACCATTAGTTTTATTTAGAAATACTGTGACCGGCGTAAGTATACTGTGAACATCTGTGGCTGTGTAGCATTATCGCATTTTTTACAGATCAAGAACAATTTTTTTATTTTAAGGTGTATTTCGAAATTTAATGCTTTTGGCGCAAATCACAAATTACAATATAAAAACTGACAACGTTGTCACATATTTGTGTCTTCTTCTTCTTCTTTCCAAAAAATTCTATAAAAAATAGAATCGCACTGCGTAAACTTTCGACAGCGACACTGACAATTCTGCTCAAAAAAGCTCTATTGAGCATCTCGTTTACAGCTTAAAAAATCATGTTTCGCTTTGTTTTTTCTCGCCCTGCTTTGATACTATACACACTTATTTAAATCATCTGCTACATGATTAGGATCAGTAGGAACCCAACTCTTAAGTTGTATGCATGTTTACTCAGACCCTAATGACCTTCTGCTATGAAAGCAAACGTCAGATTGTAAAAGTGAAATGTCAAAACTGTATGGGTTTGACATTAGATTTTTGAAAATTTTTATATTGATTTTCCCGGTAGAATTTGCGGCGAGTTCTTATTCGCGCCTTTCTTATTCATTGCAAATCTAAAAACTTTCGTTAACTGGATTAATTTATTGATACGTGTAAAACAAAAATAAATAAAGATCTTTATTTATTCAAACTGCAGCTGAAATGTAAGTAAATGTTATTCAAACAAAGACAACTGAAATGGAAACGCCGAAAAATTCACGTGTGCCAGGAACTACCAGAAATCCAACACCACGTCTTTCAGAACGAAAAAAAAGTTTATTCGCAAGCAAAGAGGAGGCCCAAAGCGATCTCTTAGAAGGCATTGTGCCACTAGAAGATGAATCAGCGATATCCAACTGTCCAGATGCTGCTGATCGATATGCAAAGAGCAAACGAAGTATCAAATCACTGTTGACTCTCAATGAGCAACCACAGTCATTACGATTTTTTACCGATGGTAACCACTTTGCGAATTTAAAGTCGGCGGAAAGTATCTCACCATCACGTAGAAGTTTACGCCTCAATCCTAAGACAAACATCGTCACAACACCTCCAAGCCGTCGAAGTCCACGATTTTCAATAATCGGAAACAGTCCAATGAAGAAAGAGCAAGGAAAGGAAAACATACCGGTGAGCATGGAGCCCGAAGAACAGCTTCAGCTTCTCTTTGATAGCTCAATGAAGCTTGACGGCTCATCAAGGATGCGGCCAGATAAATCCAGTGGAAGTGTTAGTATTGCCAGTACCACCAATGAGTTGAACACCAATGCATGCAAGCTGCACAAAGTAAAAGATTTATGCAAGCGGCCCAATGATTCTACGTCCTCTGCCCCTAAAGTAAGTCCACAAAGGAAAAAAATGAAACTGGAAGGTGAAATTCTAACACCCGGAAAAATGTTTATTTCCACGAAAAGTTTCTATTCAAATGCACAGACACCGCCAATTGTCAAGCCTACGGTGTCTCCAACAATACGCCTTTTACCAACAACCTCTCCGAAGGCACATCGGCAGCATAGGCGCGGTGCAGATTCTATTAATAAGGGTGTGAGACATAAAATTCGACGCAGACCTAAAACAAGCACTACTTACAGCTCAGTAGACGTAGATAATATTTTGAATAATTTACGCAATGAAAAACTGCGCAAACTTATTACTTCAAACCGAGAGCAGAGAATTCAAATTGACAAAATTCACAATATCTTCAAAAATGGACAAAATCCAATTGAAATGGCGCGTCCTTTGAGTGCGATTAGTGATATTGATTACACACACAATAATAATAACAGTAAAAAAAATAACAACTCAGATACAGCTTCAGTCTCAGCTGATATTGAATTTTCTGATATCGAATGCGATAGCGAGGATGACGACGATGATATCTCTGCCGCTAATTTGAAATTCGAGGAAGTAATTCCCTTGATAGCACATCAGTCGCCGCCAACACCCACAAAATCTGTTGAACTCGCATGTAGCCCTACCAAAATACGGAAATTTTTTAAATCGGGTCACACAACCAACACTAGAAAAGAAGTGACCATTACTGGAAACATTAAAGCATCCGTTTTTCATGGGAAAATTTCATTAGTTGAGAACAAGAAACCCACTAAACGAAAGATAAAACTGAAGAATTCACGTAAGTTGATACACATATATACTTTTTTTTAAATTTAAATTTTCTTTTAATGCATCGCTCGTTTGCTGGAAGGCCGTCATAACTCATAAAACCAAAATTTAAAGAAAAACGCATTTTAAGTTTTCAATAAGTTATTTTTTACGTGTAAATTCCTAGGAGATCGACCATAGTTCGGTTTTTCGTTTTGAGGTTGGCAAAGTCGAATCAGTTGTTGAAAAAAGTTAAAGGAAAAATCGAAAAAGTCAAAAAACACGAAGAAGACGGAAAAAGTTGAAAATTATAGAAATCGAAAAAGGCTAAAACGGCAAAAAACATGGACAATCTTAAAAAAGATAGAAGAAGGTTGAAAAAGTCCAAAAAGTATGAGAAATGTTGAAAATAGGGGTTGAAAAGTTGGAATATGTTGAAAAAAAACTTAAAAAGCCGAAAAAAATTGGAAAAAGGTAAAAAAAGTTGAACGAGGTTGAAAAATGGTGAATCATTTAAAAAGGCTGAAAAAATAAATAAAAATATTGAAAATGTTGAAAAAAGTTCAAGGAGGTTGAAAAACTCAAAAAATGTTGAAACAGTTGGAAAAGTAGATAAAATATGGATTATGTTGGAAAGAGTTGAATGAATTTTAAAGAGGTTGAAAATCGCTAAAAATGTCGAAAAAATGCGAAAACTGATAAAGAAAATTGAAGAGGTTGAAGAATTCGAAAAATAAGGAAAATATTGAGAAAAGTTAAAAAATTTATAAAATGTCGAAAAATTTTGTAAACTATTGAAATGTTGCTCTACAACTTTGGTCTGAATGTTCTGGCGACTAACGCTCATTTCCATTATCAGCCTTACTTAAACTATTAATTGCAAAAAAATTTAGCGGGTGGAAATGATCTAGAAAAATGCAACGCAGCCTCCGGGGCTATTATAAGAAGTTGATTAAAAAATGTAGGCTGAAAGGTAAGGAAAGTAATAGACAGATACTATTAATACAAGAAATTTCTTTTCCCTCACTTGTCAAAACTAAGTTTCCAGTTTCGTAACCTACGATTTTGACAATCTTCAAGTTTTAGCCACAAGAAATTTGTCTGGGTGAAAAATTGTACTGTTTTTTGAGGGGAAGCTAAACCTGTAATTTTCTGTTTTTAAAACCCAATTAAAATCTAAATAGAGTTCAATAAACTTCGTTATAATAATTTTTTAGATTTTTGTGTAAATAAGTTAAAGTTTGGTTTGAGACATTTGAAGTAAACTACATAATAGTTTTCACATTTTTGACTTATTTTTTATGACTGTATTGTATCTGAACGGCAAAATTTTAGAATCTTTTTGAATTATTGCTAGTGACTTGCGAGAGAAGGTTGTGGGTTCTGAGATACGGAATCAGAACTCAAGTGTAGTAGTCGGACACGCTATAGCGCAAGAGGAATAAATATGAAATATATACAAATTGATTTTTGGATTCCTACGAGTGGAAATATATCCTGCCTACGAAATCGAAAAGAACATCCTAAATTTAGCCATTCTGCCAATGTTGGGCTCACTATATCTCTATAACTATTTATATGTATCTCCTTTTAGTTTTTTTTTTTTAAATATTATCTTTTTTACTTGATCAGGTGTGAATGAATTTTCTGATGAACAAGCAACAGTTGATGCAATTCTTAAAAACTTGGACGATACCACCTATGATGATACATCGACCATCAACAGCAACATCAAAGATATTGAGATATATAGTAGCAATATAGACGAGTGTTCAAACAGCAATGCAGATGTCTTTGATGTACAGCTAGATGATGAAGCTGATTACAGTGAGTATCGTAATCGTCTCCCTTATAATACCAGTGATCCAGAATTAATTGAACAGCAGAACCTTCTACTTGATTTTTTAATAAATAACAATATTTGTACCGAAGAAAACTTTCAAATATTTATCGCTGATCCGGACAACCACAAGGAAGAGGCTTCACATATTGTTGATCAAATAATTGTTGTTGTAAATGAACAAACAGATTTTAAGCATCGACTTCCGTATAACACAGATGACTTAGAAACATCCGAACAACAGCATAAAATACTTGATTTCCTCATAGAAAATGATATATGCACAGAAGAAAACTTTGATATTTTTATTGTCAACTATGAACAGAGATCTGAAGAAGCTGAATTAATTGTACAACAAGTTATAAAAAAAAATCAAAACAAGCTTAAAAGAAATGCATTGGATACTTCTAATTATAATTCAATGGATGTTCATACACCAAGTGAGTATGGAATGGAAATTGAAATTGGTAATCAAAATCAACCCGAAATCCAAAATGTTAGTTCTAACAAATTGCCTGAACAAACTTCGGTATCAAATAATACAAACATAACTGTAAATGGTGCAAAACCTGACAGGTTATATCCACTTTTTGAAGGTGCCAAATATAAACCACTTGTGCATAAATTCACAAGAAAACTTCCACGCACCTTTAAAGGCGGTTTTGGGGCTAACCAATATCAAATTGATGCAGGACAAAAAAATTTTGGAGCTCAACAATGCACACAGTGCGGTTTATTGTACACTGTGCATGAGCCTGAAGAAGAAAAACTACACAGAGATTATCATTCATCGTTACATGTGCTCCGTTATAAAGGTTGGCTTGATGAAGATATTGTTAATGTTTTAACTGAATGGAGTCCAGATGGCAAAATAATTAAAATAACAGAAAATTCACCATATAAACGACGGGAACGTCTAATGGATGTCTTAAAAATTGTAGATAAAGAACTGGGGTTTTCTTCATATATTGTTCCAAAGTCATATGTGGTAAATTGAGAATATTATTCAAAATATAGTTTCTAATTCTCATGATTATTTTTAGGCATATTTCGCAGTGCGAAAATTCCAATTTGTAGGATTATGCCTGGTGCAGCCACTTCAAAAAGCTAATAAGTATATTTGTGTTAACGGTGTAGATTGTTGTACTGAAGAGGAGTTTGAGGTCAAGTAAGTGAAAATATATAAATATAAATTTTTAAATAAATCGATCTGAAATCCGCATTTAAATATTGACATATTTTCTCATAAAGATGAGAAAAATCCATAAACGCATTAATCGAGCAGTTTTTTACCACTTCACAGTAGCAGAATGAATTATTTCTTTGTTTCCTTTAATGCGCATTTTTGTGTTTTGTGCACTTACAGTATTAAACAGGAGAGTCAGTAAAAAATATATGTTTGTTATATTATGATCTGTTCCAAAAACGCAACAAAATACAAATTACTTAACAAAGCTTACTTACTGATGATACCATGTAGCGGTGGTTGAAACTAGTATAGGCAGCTTGTTGCCGATTTTTGTTTCCTTTTATGAATTTTTCACTGTGATTTTTTTTTGTGTTTTTTGCACTTACAGCACTAAACAGAAGACTCAGTAAAAAATAGTTTTGAATCATTTCTTAGGTACACATTTTAAAAATGTTTTCCGTATATTTTAGTACCCAATACAATAAAAGGAATAACGACACAAACATTCAAATTTATTCCAAGATATGCTAAGGGTGCACTTACATTAACGAGTTAAGCGACTATAATATGTTTTCCAGTGGGAATCATAACAAATATATATCAACACCCCTATGGTGACCTTAAGGCAAACATTATATCACAAAATTTGTGATACTAGCGTGGAACATTTTGTAAAGTTTTTTAAAAAATGGATTTCGACAGCGAGAAAAAAAACGTGTGTGCAGTTTACACGCGGTAGAAGTGAAACCTTCAGAAAACTAAAATTCGAAAGAATTTTTTATTAAAATGATAAAAGTTGACGGGATCTAGAATAGGTACAGCAATGCTTTGGTAGTTAATCAGCGAACTTCTACTAAGTTTAAAAAAACAAATCTTTCCATGCTTATGTCTCAGCTTTTTAGTAAAGCAATCTCAAAGCTGATAGTTTCAGCACACTCTGCTCGATGAGTACCTTAATTTGCATGTAATTTATTACGGTAGCTATTCTCAATCTGAATTTAAAAAGCGTTTCATCTTTTGGGTTTCATGTTTTGCGATTCATTATACACACCTAACTTTTCAAATGACCCGTCACGAAGGAAGTTTCACTTCAAAACTTTTTTTCCGATGCAGACATCATATAGAGTGGTTCCGTACCCTGAATAGGACTGTTCTTGATTTATTTTCGAAAAACTTTTGAAAATGGGTCGAAAACGGCCTAGTATCTGGCTAAGCCACCAAATTTTCAAAATTCGGTGAAGACAATTGTTGGTGAACACTTTTAAATGGTGTAGCAGGGTACTGTTTGCTTACCAGGTTTCACAGCCGTACAAAAGAACTGGTTATACCGATGACATATACCTCCTTGCCGCCAATCAGTCAGACGTTCCAGAAAAACTCACTGCCATCAGATCTTCGGCCTGAAAATCAATATAAATAAAATATGATGTCTATCCGCCCAACCATGATGGCGAATCCAGATTAGAAGAAGTGGATAACTTTACTTAATTGGACAGTGTAATAACACCTGATGGCAACACTGGATTTAAGATATTTTTTTACGTGGTACTTACTTTCCGAGTTATTGAGTGAATTCTTTTTCGGTGACTTACGCTTATTTCGATCATCAGCCATACTTAAACTATTAATACCAAAAAAAATTAAGTGGGAGGAAATGACTACTAAAAATGTAACGATATCTCCCGGACTATAAAGCAAATATAGCTCTTAATGGGTTCTCTGATGCTAATATAATATGGAAGAGAACGATGAAAAGAGTGTTATCCACCAAACAAATGTTGCTAATACTACCATTGAAAGTTGTTGAGGAGCGATTTTGCTTTATGAATAAAAAAAAGTGGTACAGAACTGTTCTTTATGTGGATAACTCAAAAAAAAAAAAAATCGAATAATTTTGCAGAACTAACCGTCGTCATTTCAAGTTTTATTTTGTGTAAAAAAATCTTAACGGTATCTAATGAACTTGCCATGTGAGAAGAGTATATGCCGACATACTTTAATTTATTTACACGCAAAAACAAATTTATTAAATGTGCTTTTCTCCAAATGTAGCTTTTCTGAGTTACGACTTCCAGCAAACGAGCAACATGGTGCATTATCAATAAAATGCTCAATTAATTTTAATTGTATATCAAAATATGACGTTAATTCATTTTAAATGGTAGAGTACCGAACCTGGGGTGGAAGTTGTGGGCTGTCACGAATGATATTTTTAGGGGTAACATCCGTTCGAGTTTTGTAAAAATTTTTGAGGGCATATTTTAAAGCTTAAGTTTAAAATTATATGAAGAATACATCTTTCAGATATTTTTGAAAGAAGAAGATCAGCACTTTCAAGATGAAAAAATTGAGAAGTCCATAGGGGTGACACAAAATTTATTTATCCCACCCATATTTTGATGCTAGTGATTTTACTTAGAAGCAAGATTTGATTTTGCTATAGCGCTGCCCCAAACACAGTACTACACTCAAGGAAAAATATCCTATAAACGATCAATGCTCATATTGATTTCATAGTTAAGAAAATAATACTTAAATCCCACTGAGACCATAGTTTTCATTCCAAATTAATAGGACTCGTACTTTGGTTGAGCCATAAACTATTGATTTCCTTATGATATATATGGTATTATACTATCGATTTCGTAGTCATCGCATTATTATTTTTGTTTCCATCGTTTTAATTTCTGGCGCTTATCGTGACTCTCATTTCAATATGGTTATTTTTCCATGATCTCTTTATATAGATATGGTCTATTTCTATTTAAGTACGGTGATCAAGTGAAACCCGCTCGTTTTTTTGTTTAAGTTTGTGCTCAAATAATGTTCTAATCATAAGACTTGTGGCATTGTCACATTTGTAGCTGAACTCAGGTTGCGAGGAAGAGCAAAACTCTGTCGGGGTATAAAAACTTCGCTAGAGTTGATTGGGCGTTGACCTGGAGCTTTCAATCTGCATTCAGACATCCCTAATATTTCAATGTTGAGCCATTTTCATTCGTTTGCGGTTTGTTGCAACTTTCCAATATCTTTTAGTGTTTAAACGTTCCATGTGCCAATGCGAATGTTGTGTTTTATCGACAAATTTTTTCAAGTTTTAAAATTTTGGAATTACTGAGGTTTGTTCCAGTTTCTATTACATTTGAATATTGCTTAATTAAAAATGAAATTTGCACTTCTAAATCCAATGAGATACAGACGCTTTTTGTAGCTGCTCACTTTGAGTACAGACGTTAGCAGGTATGAAAACTATGTCTCAGTCGCCCAATGTGGAACAGAAGCTGATCAAGAAGAACGCCCACTCAGGATCAGACGCATCCTAGATTCACTAGGGTCCGCGGGCTCGGTAATGTCCAAAGGGATGCCACTGCGGTTGCAGTCTGACAGCTATTGATTGATTAACATTACTCGTTTGAAATCTAAAAACTATATGTTTTGCCCAAAGTAACTACTTTTGCTCAAAATTATAGTACTTATTAGAAACTATTAAACGGTGAAAGGTGGGTCAAATCTTATCGTACTGAGATTTTTCGGTCTTAACATATTTTTCTACATATGGCTTTAATTCACAACCCGAACCACCACGAGTCTGACGACTTACGCTTATTTTCATTATGAGTCTTGCTTAAACTATCAATTGCAAAAAAAATTAAGTGTGAGGAAATGATCTTGAAAAATGCAAAGTTGCCTCCCGGACTATTTCTTGGAATCGGCTCCATAAAAAAAAACTATTTCGTTCTTAAACCATATTCAGAAACATACTTTCAAATAAAACAACACAAAATAATACAGAAAAAGTGCAAAAAATAGTAATTATTTTACAGTAGCATAACCATCAATTAATTAATACTTTTATAGATGCGGCATCTCTCGAATATGGGTTTCACCACTTCATCGACGCTTACATATCGGCTCTAAACTAATACAAGCGGTACAAGCAAGTACCATATATGGAGAAGAGATTCCTTTGGATAAAATAGCATTTAGTGCTCCAACTGAAAGTGGAAAAAGTTTTGCTCGCAAAATTACCAAAACGGAAAATTTCCTGGTGTACCAGTAAGAAACTATTGTTGAAGATATACATTTTTACTATATGTATTTGATGATTTCAAAGAGTCAAGTATGAAGGATGATTTTTAATTGTTGCTTATCGTATACATGTGAAATACTCATACTATGATTTTTTTTATTTTAGCCAAAAAATGCTTATCAATTTGTTTTTACAATAAAACTTTTACAGAGAAAATAATAAAATTGTTATTACCATGATAAATTTTCAAATTTTTATGCTATATCGACACTTCTAGGCTTACTGACTTTTTGAAAAAAAAAATTGTGGGCATATAAAACATTTTGTAAATTAATTGATACATTTCACGTAGCTATGCAGCTTTAAAAATAGTAATAGATAAAAAAATTTTCATCACATATTGAATGTAGTGATGCCAGTAGTTCATTCAAAAATTTCCCACAATTTAAAGGAAAAAATTCGTTTTTTTCCCTCAACTAGAAATCAAATTTTCCCATGAAAATTCCCTTGTAAAATAAAAAAGCAATTTTTCCCGCAAATCGCGAAATTTCCCTCAAACTGGCATCACTGATTGAATGTTCGTTTTTTACTTTTTTTCTTAATAAAGGTTTATTTTGCTATGTATCTACTACATAAAATTCATTTTTTGTCTGTTTTTTATGGACCCGATAACTATCCGGCCGATTTGGATGAAATTTATACAGTATGTTAGTGTCGATCAGGCGCGGGTGTCATAGGTTATAAAACTTTTATTTAGGGTGCATATTTAGGGTGGCCCTCTTACAAAAATATATTTTAAATATTTTCACAAAGCCCAGCTAATCGATTCACACTAAATTTATACCACTCAGCTTACATAATAAAGGGCATAGCTAAGGCAAAACTTTTATTTAGGGTAGCCCACATACAAAAAATATTTTAAAAATGGAATTTTCACAAAAACCACTTCATCGATTCACAAGGAATTTACACCATGTGTCTTTTATGTTCAGAGGCATAGCTTGGGCTATGAAACTTTTATTTAGGGCACATGTTTAGGGTGGCACACATACAAAAATATTTTTAAAGTATCATTTTAACGAAGACTAGTTAATCGATTCACATGGAATTTACACCATGTGTGTTCTATATTCAGAGGCATAGTTTAGGTTACAAAACATTTATTTAGGGTGGCCGTCATACAAAAATATTTTTAAAATAGCATTTCCACAAAAGCCCCTTAATGGATTCACTTGGAATTTGCACCACGTGTATTTTATATTAAGAGGCATAGCTAAGGCTATTAAACTTTTATTTAGGGTACATATTTAGGGTGACCCTCATTCAAAAATATTTTTAAAATATAATTTCGACGGCTAATCGATTCACACCGAATCTACACCATTATGATGAACAGCTTAGAGAACAAAGCTTCTATTAAGGGTGGTCTCACACAAAATCATTTTTGAAATAGCATTTTCACAAATACCACTTAAAAAATTAGAGACAAATTTTCTATATTAGGTGAAGCGAAGCGCACAGGGTAATACTAGTTATACTGTAAAATTTAAATTTTATTTGTTTTAGTCGACTGTTATTATTAATTTATTGAACAACAGACAACAAATTGACTCTGTCATGTTTGTTAAAAAGCATTGACCGATTTGTGAAATTTCATATAAAATATCGGTTTCTGCTAAGACTGTACAATTCGTTCAAATAATGTTTAATACTATAAAATTATCATAATTTCACACTCGTTACATTTTTGGAGTTACTTTGTATCAATTACTTAAAAATTAATGTTAAAAGTTACTCATGATTTTAATAAAAAATATGTGAAGTATTTCTGAAATGATATCAATTTACCACTCATTCCTGGAAAATTTCAGGCAATTTGAACTCAAACTCAAAATATTGAAAAACGCACTTTAAAACAATTTTCTGAATTAATAACACATAGTTATAAAATTTGTATATATTTAATAAATATCATAAGGTGTCATAGTACTTGTTGCAAGAGATAAAAATGCATTCTCACACTTGTCTGAAGACATATGAATGGAAATAAGTCTTAAACTGTGACACCCGTTCCCCTGAAAGTGTCGATACGACAAATACCCTAAATATTGTCTAAGAATTCATACTTCTATTAAACAAGCAAAATATTGTAATTAGGTACTTGTTTATAAATTACTTTAAAATTTTTGGACCAAAAATTATATTTTTGGCATATAAAAATTTCAAATAATAGTGTATTAAGGTGAATATAGAGAAAGCAGCAAAGGATTTGAGCTATTAAACAAGAAAATCATAAGCTTTACTTGCGCAGAGCTCATGCATTTTTTGAAATTTGAGGTATCTTTTTAAGTTTGCCACCACTTTTTCTATCAGGTACTAGATTACACCGATGTTTTTTCAGGTATGAAGTAAATAAGTACATTCCGGCTAGTTAAATTGGATCGCTACAAAAACGCTTATCAACAACGTGTTTTCATTATTAAAAGTTATTTTAAATATGGTGAAAGTTATTCAGAAGTTGGAAGAAAATTTCGTTCAAAATACGGTAGAGAAAATGCTCCGGCAAACCGGGCTTATTATAGATAAATTTGAAGAAACTGTTTCAGTTCAAGATCAGAAAAGCAGAACTTATCTTTGTAGTGGTCGTGCTACACTTACACACAAAGATATTCATGTAAAGACCCAGCAGGCAATTGAACAAGGCCTTCCCCGGAGAAGGCCTGCTAGCACTGCTCCGATTGTAAGAGGCCTTCTCAAAACTAAATTTTCATGCAAATAAAAACATATTTTTTTTTATTATTATGATTTTTGTTTTTATTTACAATCTGTCAATATTAACAATAAGAAAATTTTATAAGTAGTGAAATTTTAATTAGCAGAATAGTTACAATCCATTGAGTGTATACTCATGAAATGCTTTTATGCCTTACCACGGCAGGCGTGCTATTATGCCTTCCCACAGCAGTACTGCTATAAAACCTTCCCACAGCAGCAGTGCTATAAGGCCTTCCCATAGCAGCAGTGCTATAAGGCCTCATAATAGAAGGCAAAAAAGAAGGACTTCATGTATTTTTGTATTTCATGTATTACAATGTTTTATGATTCGACATTACTTTTTTGTCATTGGATTGTATTTACTTATACGACATCAAAAGTCGGTTAGAATTAAGGAACGGTGTGCATGTTGCTAGGCTGGTCTTCTGTTTCATGTTATGTTAAAGTGGTAGAGTGTTGTGTATTCAATGTCAAATTATAAATTAAGAAGACATCACAAAAAATAAACATTAAAAATATCAACGCATGGGAGGTTGACGCAGATAAAAAAAAAAATTTATCTAAGAGTCTCACGACGTATTAAGATTTAATTCTTTCAAAGTACTTCTGTGACCCCTTCTACGGTAAGCGCTCTTAGAAGGGCTCTTGACGCAAGCTATGTAGGAAGGCCTGCTTTAAGAGTATTTCTATCAGGCCTGCTAAAGAAGGCCTGTTTTATCGGGACGTTTCATATAAAAAGGAGGGCAAGTTTGAAAGGAGGTGAAGGAGGTGGCCAGGCCTTAATCTTACCAAGGAAGGCCTGCAAGCTCCTGCCTTTGCCTACTGGGGACTTACACTTAACACAAGAATTAAAGCGAACTTGACCCATGAAGCTCATTTTGAAATTGTGGGCTGAATGAAGAAAATCTTAAAGAATTATTTGAAAAGGGAGTGAAACCAATAAAAAAAATTATTGTATGGTGTAGACTTTCGTGGTGGGGTAAATGCTCCATATTATTGCTTTGAAAATCAAAATTGCAATGCAATAACTGTGAATACAGCTCGATGCCGAGATATGATTAGTAACTTTGTGTGGAGTCAAATCGAAAATATTGATGTGCAGGATATGTAGTTTCAATAGGACGGAATCAATCGATCATTTGAAAGAGAAGTTTAATTATCAAATAATTCCTCGAAGAACAGACCAAGATCAAGCGATTTAACACCATTAGATTTCTTCTTATTGGGTTTCTGGAAGTGTAAAGTCTATGCGGTATATCACTAATTGAACCATCACTATGCGAAAAAGTTATTCAAAATTTTGGTAAGAGATTAACAGCCTGCCGAGCTAGTAGAGGAGGTCCCTACTTCCTTATGTGCACAAAGGGAAATGAAAAAACAAACTTAAATTAAAATTATGAAGCTCTAACAACCCTATTTTTGTTTTTTAATGAGAATACACTTGGGAAGGAGTAAATCTTCGAATTTTAAGCATTCCCGAAGAATTCAAGAACATGAAGATATTTTGAACAAGTCTAATGTACATAAGTACATCTTCTATATATATAAATGGGCCTCCCTCATATAAAAGAAGAATAAAATTCATCATATCTTATCCTATATTTGATACAGATAAATAAAACTTGGTAGATTTATAAAAAGTGGAGGCAGAAATAAGATTCAATGAAAAAATGGGCGGTGTCACGCCTCCATATGGGAAAAACTCAACTTTCATGCATCTCGGCAACTATTTGACGCAGATGTTTATTATAGTTTGTAAAATGTTCTTAGCATAGTTTGGTTTGGAAAAAGTGGGCAATGCCACGTCCCCCCATGTAAGCGAAGAATTAAATTCACCTTATCTCATAAACTATGCGACGCAGATAAATGAAACTTGGTATGTACATATAAAAGAGAGGCAAAAATACGATTATATGAAAAAATGGGTAGTGATACGCCTCCAAAATGAGGAAAAACCAACATTTTTTATATCTGCATCTATTTGACGTAGATAAAAGAGACTCGGTACATATATAGAAGACAAGGACTTTAACCAAATTAAACTAATTCAAAGGTGCTGATTCCACGCATTCCAATGATTCCCACCAAATCAATTGTTAATTTATGCACCAAATGGAAAAATTAAAAAACCTGTTTTTCCACTTGCATTAAAATAAAATTTTAATAAAAATAGTTTTAACTTGTTTAATCCAACTTAAAAAAAACCTTACATTTTATTTGTTGCGGCGTAGCAACGCGCATCGGAGTATGTATGTTTGTACATATTTATATTCGAGGCAAGCTCCTATACCATTCATCCGATTACAATGACATATGGGTGAGTTGTTGTGCGTGCACCCAGGAAGGTTTCCTGACAAAAACTGAGCGTGGCACCTCCCATCTTGAGCTATTTAAGAAAATCAGTATACATCCGTAACAATTAGAGGTACACATACTCACACCATAAGTTAGTTGGGTGCTCGAGGAGGCTTATGTGTTTTTAGGACTCGGTAGGTGGCGCTAAGTTCGAGATTTCTTAGGAAACTTGTGTATCTCCGTAAACATTAAAGATATCGTAACCATATTTACACCATTCGTTGGTTGGGTGTTCAAGAAGGCTTCCTACCGGTAAGGGCAGTACAATGTTTTCCAGATCTGGTAGTAGCTTAATAAAAATTGCACCTTTATATGGAAAAATAGGCAAATATTATTTTTTTTTTTACTCTTTTGCTGATTTAAACGTCTTTATGTCGAAAAAATATACATCTCTCGTAAATCACCAGCAATACTTTTAGAGTATAATTTGCCATTAGCTTCCTCTACCGTTTAGATCGGGCACTGAACTGTAAATTCCAACTATTTTTGAGTTGACACATTTGAGTAAGGTTTTTATATGTTATATCTTTGTTCTACCCGAAATGCAAGGTTCAGCCAAAATCTTGTAACATTTCAATGCACTATTCGTTCATTCATAAAAATGTGTGGAAACATCATCATCTTTGCTGAAACTGAGAAATCGGAGCCGAATTTTGATATATAAGACTACGCAGGATTACCAAGTGGCCTCTTTTGACGCGGTTAAGCCGTTAATTGCATGTCAAAGCCGGTGGCCTTGTAGGAATTGAAAAATTTCGAAAAAACCCGTTAATTGGATATGTACTTATGTACATTAGGGTGATTAAAAATTTTTTCTTTTTGTGTTTTTAAAGTAATGTTACTTAAAAAGTAAGTTAATGATACGAAAAAAAATTTCACGAAAATTCAGCTCTAACCTCAATTTTATGGGGTGGCGCCGAAGCCTCTTAGATTTAAATGTACATTGTATGGCAAACTATATTTTATTAAAAACGCAAGTGAATGAATATGTGATAAATGTTTATGGGCTGCATAGATTCGGATTTCGAAGTAACTTTTGCGCTGAATCCGAATCTGGCCTCAGAATAGACCCATCACATCAGAATTCCGAAATATTTGAGGTTAAGTACCTAAAACATCATCACCTATATCATGAATATACATTCCTTCGCAATTTTTCTCCAATTCCCTGTTTTGCAATCGTGAAAGATCGTGGAAACTTTTTATAGAATTTTATATCTTGTTTCAAAACAAAGCATTATATTTTTTAAAATTATTGAAAGTATTTGAAAATCATGTCAATAATTGTAAATAATAACTGAAAAAAAAACATGTGGAGTTTTCGTTTAAAATCAAATTCATCTGAATATTTAAGAAAATGTTATGTCTTAAGCAGTCGAGCTGCCTCAAAGAAAGCACCACTGGAATACAAATATGGCACAAAAGAACGAACTGAACTTGAAAAAGCACTGCAGGAAACTAATTCAAGTCAAAAAACGGTGTATACTTATAATGGCGCACTTCGGACGCCAACCGGAGATACTCAATTCCAACCTATGCCAGATAATCATAAGCGAACAATTGCAAGTTATTTTTATGCCAGCCGTAATCACATAGAAAATGGCATAAAATATGCACAAAGTTTGCAGGAAAAATGGCGAAAGGTTTGCCCCACTGAGAGGGTAAGTATTTGGCGTAAGTGTGCCGACTTAATAGAGAATAAGTACCGGCATAAATTGAATGCAGCACTTATGCTGGGGCAAGCAAAGCCATACCAAGAAGCGGAAGATGACACTTGTAACCTACTGGAAGCATTACGTCTAAATGCAGATTATTTAATGCAATTAAATCAAATGAAACTGGCAAGCGCAGCACCAAATAAAATTTACTCTAGTTTCCATTTAAGACCATTAGATGGTTTTGTAGCTGCTATAACTCCCTTTGTATCTGTTGCATTGTCCGCCAATCTAGCGTTTGCGCCCGCTCTTATGGGTAATATTGTACTTTGGAAACCTTCAAACAATTGCATATTATCTAGTTACCTTGTGTTTGAAGCTATGTTAGAAGCTGGATTACCTAAAGGTGTTATTAATTTCATTCCCAGCAACAGTAGCCTTTTCCTCGATACCATCTCAAGATCGCCCGATTTGGCAGGGATTAACTTTGTCGGAACCACGAAAGCGTTGAGAGCAGTAATGCACAAAGTGGCGCTAAATATGGGAAAATATTCTTGTTATCCTAGAGTGGTTGGAGAATGCGGAGGTAAAAACTTCCATTTCGTACATGAAAGTGCAGATTTAGACAAAGTTGTGGAATGCACTGCTTCTGCAGCATTTGAATACTCAGGTCAAATGTGCACCGCGTGCTCCCGTATGTATGTACCAGAGTCTGTATGGCCGGATCTAAAAGTAGAGTTGGAAAGAGAAGTGTGCAGCTTGAGGATCGGGGCGGCCAGCGATTTTAGGTCCTTTGCTTCTGCGCTTATTGACGAAAGCGCATTTGATCGAGTTGTGCGATATTTACAATATGCGCAAAAAACGCCTGAGGTTGAAGTAATTGCCGGTGGTGACTTTTGCAAAACGCTCGGATACTTTGTAGAACCTACAATAGTACAATGTAAAAATCCATTAGACCATTTAATGGTTGATGAAATTTTCGGTCCAATTCTAAGCATATACGTCTACAAAAATGATGAATTTGAAAAAACTTTAGCTATTGCTGCAAAATCCTCATATTATGGACATACTGGAGCAATTTTCGCCAAAAACGATACAGTTATTGTCCAAATGCTTGAAGCTTTACAAATGGCTGCCGCAAATATGTATATTAATGATGGATGCACTGGTCCAAACTTAGGAATACAAAAATTTGCTGGAAACCGATTGTCGGGCACTAATGACAAACCTGGATGTGCGTACTACCTGCTAAGGTGGGCTTCACCTCAACTAGTGGAAGAAACATTTTCTATGGACGATTAGTGTGCAAAGACTTACCAAATTATATATGTGTGAATAAAGTTTTGTATATTTATACCCTACACTCATGGTAAATATATTCACTTCGTCATTCCATTTGTTACACATAGAAGGGAGCGTGGCAGGTATCAAAAAGCATATATAGTCTTGATCGTCGTCACCGTCTGTCTGTCCGAGGAAATCACGAGGGCTGATATTTGGTGAGGCCAAAGATAACACCCTTGCTAGTTTTTATTTTATTTTCTTCCATATCCTTTTAGCTACTTCTTATTCCCAGCGGCAGATAACCATCGATGAAAAGTAGCTTAGTTGTATTGTGCGCTCACCGTGAGCTTGAAATACGTTATTATCGAATCACAAATTAATCCAAATTTTTTAATTGGAACTTATTCTACAGTGTATAAGGAAAGATTTCCCGTAAAAATTAAAATCGGGGACCTGCCCCTTTTGGAGAAAACGGATTTTTAACTTTTTTTATATTTTTCAGCTTTTTATGATTTTAGCCCTTTAACTGACGTTCACTGCAAGTTTTTCGGACCTTGATTACCATTCTTAGTTTATTCTGTAATGTATAAATATTATGCTGCCGTCGAAGTACTTCAGTTTGGTCATCTATATACAATAAAACGAAGTCGGTTTAGATATCCGCTTCGTAACTTAAGAACGGATGAACCGATTTCATTGATCTCTGATTATTTGGATTTATCTTCGCCCCGAAAGTAACATAAGCTATAAAAACTTTATTTAAGGTGCATATATAGGGTGACCCTTGCACAAAAAGCATTTTCACAAAAGACCACGTAATCGATTCACACCAAATTTACACCACATAGCTTTTATATCAAGAAGCGTAGGTTAGGCTATAAAACTTTTATTTAGAGTGCATATTTAGGGTGACCTATATACATATATATGCACACAATCGCTGGTGTGTCTGTTTGTGATTGCGTAACTTCTGAACGTCTTCACCGATTGAGGTCATGTTAGTCGGGTCAGCTTGCTACACTATAAATATCTCTTATAGTACAATGCGATGTGCATTTTGATTCATATGGTTTCTCTGAAGACTTAGTTCATGGATTATGGTTTATACCAATATTTAATTTATTTAGTATTTATTTTATTATAACAGTATTTTCTTTTCTATTACTAAAGATAACAAATTAAATTTTTTTTGTTGCCCAGTTTAATTCCAGGTACCCAGTTTACGAATATATGTATTCATGAAAATACTGAATTGGTTCTAGTTTTTATGATATTTATTCTATACAACTCAAGAACGGCTAGACCGATTTTTGTGATCGGAAAGTTTCATCATGTGTACGCAGAGCTGTCTAAGTGTTTGACGAACAATATCATAAAATATTTGATCATCTGTACGCCTCTATTAGATGTGTGTTGTTTCTAAAACACAGTTTTTTCCGATTTGTGAACATCGATAAGTATTGGTGCCATTTTTGTGTTTTCTTTAGGAATATAGCGGCCGGTCGTGTGATTAGTTGCTCTTTGAATAATTTATTTTGCCAATTATTTATATTGGCAAATTGTTTGTAAAATATTTAGACGTTTTTTTTTTTTAAATATTCAGGTATGTTTCCGAGGATATCTTATTACACATCTTATTTATTACTAAAAAACTTATCAACAATTCGCCATTTTGAATTCGGTGTTGTGTATACCTTTAATATGTAAAATGCATGTTCTGGTGTGGATGAAATAAATTAAATTTTGACTTTTTTTTAATGAATTGCTAATTTAGGCTGATTTTTCTATGTTGAAAACTTTCAGAAAATTTTTAACTGTCTGACTAAAAAGGTGAGACCGCATCGCATCGCTCCGGTTAACATTGAAGTTAAAGAAAATGGTGGTTTTGGTTGATGCGGGAAAACACTGACGATTATGCGATGTGTATACTTGATTTGCGTTATTGGCAAACAGCTCTTCGTAGCATTGAAAATTCAACTTTTTTGGTAGCATTAAACCATACATTTTATTAGTGCTAATATTTTTGAATAACCCGCTAAGTTTCGGTGCGGGAGCGACGTAAAAGTTGGCACACGCTTTTGTTGATATACAGTTGCTCACAGCATACGTTTAACTTTAATGCTCTATAATTATAAAACAAAGTTGGAATATGAAAAAAAATTTCGTATCATTTAAAAGAACAAAAATTGTAGTTTAAAAAAATTTTTATTTATTTAAAAATATTAAATGAAATTTTTAAAATAGAAAATTGAAAAATACTGCTAACTATCAAATCACAGTTTATTTCATACAGATATGTATAAATTGTAAAAACATTGCCCAAAATAATGATTTAGTAATTTTTAATATTTTGTGTGGTAGCCTCTTTGGTCAACTCGGACTTAAAGACGATTTAGCAGTATTTTTCAATTTTCTTAAAAATTTCAGGCAATATTTTTTAACAAATAAAAATTTTTTTAAACTACAATTTTTGTTCTTTTAAATGATATTAACACTTTTTTCATATTCCACTTAGTTTCAAATTATAGAGGATTGAATTTAAAAGTATGCACTGCATGAAATAAGCTGTGAACCACTGTAAGCTAACTTGTACAATTAGTTCAATTGCGAATATAAATCCCAACGGGTTCTGCATCTTATTTCCCTCAAGTTTAGTATATACATATCTACATGGCCTGCCCATGTGTTCATTTCTATTTGACAACGTTGATCTCAAAATTTACCGTAATTAATTTTTAGTTTCAATTTTAAATTTTTAAGTAATGATTTAATTTAATAATTTTTATATATCTTTTCCAAATATAGTTTTCTCGAAACATTCCAAATCGGTATTATAACATTACATATGTACCTATGTAGATACGTTAAAACTGAGGGTTAATACCTTTTATTTTTGTAGTTAAAAGGAACGGAGGAGGGGCAGGAACTCTTTCCATATTTATCTCTATCGACATATATGTAGACCCTTCTTAAGGTCTCTGCAATATTTATGGTCTTAACATGAGAGGGATAGATGTGCACAATTCTAATTTTTACTTGAACTTGAAACCAGAAGGGTACAAGTGCAGGATTCTAATATTTACTTGAAATATAAAATGCCACCAACAAGTTGTCAATGACACTAGACCAATTTAATGTAACGGGTGATTTTTTTTGATATTTGTCATTTCAGTGTAAATTTTATACACCTCACGCGTAATTCGTAACATGTGTCAACGCCAAAAATGCTCAGTAAGGTTTGCCAATTTACAACGAATAGACAGCGCTTGCAAATCATTGAATTTTATTATCAAAATTCGTGCTCTGTGAGAAATATGTTTATCGAAAAATTTTCTTCAGCAACGAAGCTAATTTTTGGCTCAATGGGTTTGTCAACAAACAGAATTGCCGAATTTGGTCTGAAGAGCAGCCAGAGGCAGCCAAGATCATGCGATTTGACACTACTGGAATATTTTTTGTGGGGTTACGTGGAGTCTCGTGTACAGGGACAAGCCAGCCACATCTGCAGCCCTGGAAGACAAAATTACACCTGTCATTGGTGAGATACCGACCGAAATGCTAAAAAAGTATACCAAAATTTTAGTTTACGGATGAACCACCGTAGGCGTAGCCGCGAGCAACATTTACATGAAATAATCTTTAAAAAGTAAATGAAAGGAATTGATATATCGCTCCAAATGAATATTTCATTCATTATTGCATATTTTTTTTTCTTTTTTTAATTTTCCAAATCCAAACGCTTAAAAAATCCCCCGTTACAAATGGTGCTAAAAAAACAAGTTGTATCCCTTTGGTTCTAAGTCCTTCAATTATGACAGCGTTAATTTTCTACCAAAAAAAAACACTAAAATATAAGTGTCTACATGTACGCCAAGTAATCGGAGGTTGACCGAAAAAACTAATAGCTCGGGTAGCCTCAAATCGATTTCAACACTATTGATACACCTAAAAGACCGTATTATGTAAGACGAAGCAAGTAAGTAACTGATAATGACACACTGACAACAGCCGTTTGTATATTTTAAAGGCAGACAAAAATCACTCACTAACTTTTTCTCCTTGCATAATACTGGGGTTAAGATATATATGTACACTGTGCGTAAAAGCTTAAAATCGCCCGCGAAACTTCGAGTTACAATAAATTTTTAACAGTTTTGAAAAACTTTGCGCGTTAAAATTATGCATCGTATTTACGTTATTATTTTATTTGCAATTCAAATTCTGTATCTATAATGAACTTGTTCAACTATTTGAAAGAATATCTTACCGTTAAAAAATTTGTATGTACAAAAAAGGAGAAGTGGCACACTATTTTAAGGGAAACGGAAAAGAGTGGCCTTTATTAAAAAAAATTGTTTATAACTCCCATAATAATGGCATTACTTTAAGCTCCTATGCTGCTATATCTGTGGTCACAAAGAAAGTCGATCTGTGATCTCAAGGCAAGGGAACATGTTCTGTGTATGAGCGTGTAACTTGTATTCATTCACTTTGTCTTTGTACCTAGTGCATTAAATTACCTTTCATGACAATTGAATTGTACGAAATGCGTAAAAATTAGAAAGTATAAAAATTAAAGATTTTTTTTTACAGATGGGATCATAAGTAGCTCATTTCTGAACTTGAATCGAGAGCAACTCGATTTTGTTGACGCAACAAATGCATCACTGTTTTTATTTTCCATGAATGAAATCATGTTAAACATTGTACGAGTTTGAATTGATTTTATATAAACCGATAGACAAACATTCTGGCAGAAAGTTTTAAATGTCAACTATTTTTTAAAATATATAGTATACCGCGTTTTCATAATAAAATATCTGTTTAAAATGCAATTTACTCATAGTCCGGGTTCATTCCGTTTTATATATTTTGTAATTGATAGTTTAAATATGGCTAGTAATCGAAATTAGCGTCAGTCGCTAGAATCGTGGTCAGGCTGGTTGTGAGGCCGAAAAATAATTTTTGCTGAATGATGATGAGAGTGGGCGTTTTAAGGATAGGCGAATTTGAATTGCAATAAATATAAAATTTTTAACCAATCGAACCCATCAGACGACCCTTGGCATACGTGTAGAGCTTACATATGTAAAAGAAAAATACTGTTTACTACATAATGTTTTTAAAGAAATTTTTATCGGAAAATCATCTGAGTACGTCTGGGGCCTAATGGTCTTTGAAGACATGTGCGCCTCGATTGCTTCGAAATGTGTACAAATTTACACACATTTAAGAGTGTAAATATGAGGGATTTTTTTTACCTTGATATTCCATGTAATACGCGTTGCATTGGTAAAAATGTATTTTGTATTGCAGTTTCGAATAAGCTTTTTTTCAAAATGCCACAGACGCCAATTCTCATATTACTCAATAATTATTCAGTTTGAAGAGCACTAAATATCAGTTGCTAGCTGCCGGTCTATTAAGGAACAATTTATCGAAACTAATACACACAGTATCTAATATGTTTTTGAAAAATATTGAATAAAACAAACCTAGTTAAAAAAGCTCAATGTGATTGATAAAAATATTTCATAATTGTTCTTCATTCAATTAATTTTTACCAAAATATAGTAGAGTTGTTTGTATTTTTTTTATAGAGTACTTATGAACATCTTAAATAATTTTTTGTACAATTTATCCACACCATTGAGAGGTAAGAACGTGCAGTTTCAAAACGTAATCATTATTTTAATGTATTATCAGACATTGAAAATAGTTACAGGTCACCTTAAATTATTGGCGTCATGAAAACAAAACTATACATACATACATATATACATACTTATAATAATATAATATGAATGTTAAGAATGAATGAAATAAAATTTAAACTCGGTATAAACACACATACGTTTTAATGCTTTAATTAATCTAATTTAATAGACCACAAATAAGATCCGAAATAAATCGTCTTAGTTGCGGACGGTGCGTTTCATCGTGGCTTAATTCAACACTTCTTTGTCCTGTCATCGGGTTCGTACGCGTCCCGCCGTACTCATCGCCGTTCAGTCCTTCGTGGTGACGTCGTCGAGTGTTGACATCTTCTGTTTGATTTTGATTCTGATTCCTAACCGCACGTTTAGCAAACGCAAATTTTAAAATGCCGGGAGCTGGTACATTTAAATTGTTCATTGGAAATCTCGATGAGAAAACGCAGACTTCCGAACTGCGTCCTCTGTTTGAGAAGTACGGTACCGTCGTCGAGTGTGATGTCGTAAAGAACTATGGCTTTGTTCACATGGAAACTGAACAGCAGGGCCGCGATGCTATACAAAATCTTAACGGTTATGTATTGAACGACAATGCTATTAAAGTAGAAGCGGCTAAGAGTCGCCGTGCGCCTAACACACCTACAACAAAGATTTTTGTGGGTAATCTCACCGATAAGACTCGAGCGCCGGAGGTGCGTGAATTATTTCAAAAATATGGGACCGTGGTCGAATGCGACATTGTACGAAATTATGGCTTTGTCCATTTGGACTGCGTCGGTGATGTTCAAGAAGCTATTAAAGAGCTAAATGGACGAGTGGTCGACGGACAACCGCTGAAGGTTCAAGTGTCTACAAGCCGTGTCCGCCCCAAACCCGGTATGGGCGATCCAGAACAATGCTATCGATGCGGTCGTGCTGGACATTGGTCGAAAGAATGTCCTCGTCTATATGGCGGTGGTGATCGCGGCGGTAGCAGCGGCGGTTACAGAGATCGCATGTATGGTCGAGATCCTTATCCACCACCGCCACCACCACCACCATTTCTACGCGACAGGATTATGGATGGCTTTAGGGTAAAATCTATAAGATTATAAATAAAATAGTTTTTAGTAAAGTTTTGGAACTATGTATAATCAGGCATTTTAAAAGTTTAGAAACATGAACTCCGTGTGCCCATTGGCGATCACTTCAGTATTGAAACTGAAATTTCTTAGCTGACTACGCTTAGCAATCAGGCCCTAATTTGTAAGATTATTCGACGTCGATATCAAATTTTATGCCTAAATGTTAAAAAGAATTCATAGGGATTGTAAAGCAGATTTCTTAATTTTATAATTCATTGATTAAGTAACATTCCGGCTGTAGTTGTTGGATTGCCGTGTCCTGCGCGATTTTGTTAAAAAATTAAAAAGCAATAGAGAGAACATAATTTATCCGAACTGTCGTTTAGGGGTCGTTCTTATATTACGTAGCGTGACAAACGGGAAGTTGGATTTACGAATTTGTGAAAATGTGTGTGCATACATACTATGCTATATTTACATATATAATAAATGCAAGCCTCTTGCGGTCGCTGTGTTGGGAAATCATTGCACATTACGCCAAGGTACTGACATACCCTTTCTTGTTTGCTCCGTCATTCTATCGTACTTTTTGATCGATTTATACAAGATTTGAACCAAAGTTCAAGTAGTTAATTTTAAAACTAAAGTTAAAGAAAAATGCTTAAAACAAATTTGAATTCCTTAAAATCTCTTCATAAAAAGTATTTTGCAGTGTGAATGAGAACCAGCAGCTTCTTCCTAGAAGCTTTTAACTTAGAATATTTACTCTATTTAGAGATGCAAAATTTCACAATACCTATATATCATATATATATATATATATTAATCGCCCTGCCCAAACTGATTAAACGGTATTTTTCAAAACGTCTTGTAAAACTCGCAGAAAAAAAAACAGTCATACAAGCACTGTTTGGCCAAGTGTGGCACCTTAAGATGTATAGCTTCAAGGAACCACATCAAGACAAACAACAACTAACTAACTAACTCGGATAGAAAGGCCCAAACTCATGCTTGTAATTTTTAGAGGAAGAAAAAACTTTGAAACCTCAAATAAATCAATTATTTAATGCTACATATTACCAAAATTCTAGTTGATCAGTTAGGAGAAATGATGGGAAATTTCATAAATATTATTTCGATCAATGATTTTTTTACATTTGAACAATTTGCAGCAAAAATTGAATTTCGAAATATCTCAAAAACGGCAACACTGATCCTCTTCCAGGGTAATTAAGGGAAAACTTTGCTAAGGTTTCTTAGCTTAGATTTTTACCTAAATAAGGATACCAATATTGATAAAATATAGCGATTTACCGAGAAAAAATCCAATTTCGGAAAAAAAGAGAGTTAGGGTCTTTCTATCCGACAGCGACGACAAATTTCATTTTAATTTCAATTTACAATAGATCTAAAGTTATATAATTTACTCTTTTTAAGCCAAATATATAAACTAATATTAGAAACGATAGGGGGTATCAAAAAGTCGGAAAATCGCGTAACGTATGTGTGAACGACCCCTTAAACGAATATCAAATCACCACAAAAAGGTGCAAGAGAATTGAAATTTGTTTCCATTTAGTGCAAGTCGTACGATCTTATTCAGGCAAATCTTGGCGTTACACTTGACAGCTCTATTTCAACACGTGCCCGGCTACTAATAAAATCTTATTGTTAGTAAAATTAGACTTGCAAAGGAACATCTGTCGACGAATTTCATGTCAAATGTAAGCCAAGTATCGAACGTAACCGGTTGACCTCAAAGTGTTGTCATATTAGGTGGACTTTAAAAATGTCAGATTGATAGATTTTTTTAATGGCCTTTCGATTGGTCGTAGATATTTTTCCAAAATTTTAAATTGACCTTTTTTCAAAACCAAAACTTAATTTGAAATTAATTTTTTTTATTTTCTAGAATGAAAGCTATTTTTTTTTCATTTTATATACGTTTAATTGCCGAGAGCTTTTTTTTTACTTGAGAAGCTACACATTCACTACTTCTGCCGGTGCAAAATGCAATGGCGAAGTGCTTAATGAGTTTTTGTCGGTGCAGAGAGTAATGCCAAAATGTATTGTATATTGAGCTTTTTCTCGAAAATAAAGAAAAAACTTTTGAGAATTTAACATATTTAAAATGAAAAAACTAATCATTCTTTCTAAAACATAAAAAAAATTCAAAAGTATCCATCTTCAAAAAAAGTTAAATTCATTTTTGATTTTCAAAAATCAAATTATATGAAAGATGTGCAAGTGCAATTTTTGAATATGTATTAATATTTTCAATCAAATAACGAAAATTGACACTAACAATCACCAAGCTTTAGGCTGGATCTTTTAATCTATTTTGGATTCAAGATATTGCACTTTTAGTGCATTTAAACATAATTTATAGAAATACCTATTGATTTTAATTTAAGAAATCTACGCATTTCAGTTTTTTATAGTTCAAAAAGGCTTTACAAAAAGTGTGCCGGCGCTCATAATTTTCAAACCATTAATCAGAAGTCTTCATAACATATCAGTCACTATAATCAGAGAATTTTTATTTCAATTTTATTCAAACAATCACAATTATTCGTTCTTACAGCAACGCTCGCGCCTTAACCCTTTCGCGGACACGTCGGCATAAGCCGACACTATGAATGGCTTAAAATTGGACACGTCGGTATATGCCGACATAGAAAAAAATCGTATATAAACACGTCGGACATAGGCGACGTCAACTGCATTGGTTTTATATGTAGTAGCATATTGTGTGCCACTGCAGAAGCAATCAGATTTAAGTTAGTGCCCCAATTTTTTGTTTTTAGTAAAAATTTAATATTCAATAAACCACAAACTGAATTCAATTATCTGTTTTATAAGCCAAATAAATTGCATGTGTCATTCTGCTAATATTTTCTAAATTTCGTGTGTCCGCGAAAGCGTTAACTTCACTTTTACTTTGCTAGATGCCTCAGATTTACATCCTCTACAACAATCTAAAATACGTCAAAATCTCCTATGATCCCGAGGGATGTGCTTTCGTGTTACTCAAATAATAAAACCTGTCCAAAACTATAGCTATGTAGAATTAAATACATATCTAAGCTTAATGTTTACCTTACCAATTATTATTTTCTCAAGCTTAATTTGAATATGTCGTAATAATCTACATCCTTGGTATTTGTTTTCAAATTTAACTTACATGGTTTTGTTTCTTGATATAATTTTGCGACTGTTACTTAGATCTAAAAATTTATTTTCCATGCGGCACCATCAGTTATGCATGATGAATGAACTACAGGATACTCTCTCTTCTCAGTCCTTCATTAGCTAAAATTTTTTATAAGCTATACTTTTGTTACTTGTTAAATTCATGAATAAGCGAAGGTTCGACGACAAACCTGTACATTTATTTATTTAGGTCTACGGATTTAAAATCTTACAGACTAGTAAAATTCATATTTATTCTAATTGAATAATTTAAAGAGATTTGATACTTTCAATAATTTACATAATTTTTACTTCTGATATAAACGCCTTAACTATTTACATAAAAAAAGCCAGCAGCCCAAAGAACAAGGGAGTTAAAAGTCAATCAGACATTCTGTTATATCTAAAATTCTATTCCTCTAATAAAGGCGGCCAGACTAAATTATGTTTTTCTTGGCTTGAATGTGGTGACGAAAAATCAATTTCTGTTAAATATATTCGGAGTTAGGTCGTATAAATCAAAATAGTAAAAGAATAAACCAAGTGCGAGTATTACATCGTTCAGAAACGAATTTAATTTTAATTTTCCTGCTTTGATTCTAATCTAAAAAATGCTTTCAGGATTATGACTACTATGATCGGCGATTTGATGATAGCCGTGACTTATTCGAGAGACGCTATCAGAGCTCTCGGATTCGTGACTTCCCGCCACCGCCTCTTTCCCGGCGTGAGCCAATGCCACTTCCACCACCGTTAAGTGGCAGTCTGAGAGGAAGTAGTTTGTCCCGTGGATATGACTCAATGTTTAGTCGGAGGTCACCACCACCCAGAAGCAGTAATGGACTTAGCCGGTACGCGTAAGTAGAAAAATATTAAAAAGTCGTATATATTTAACTTCTCATTTTTATACACATGATGTATTAACAGTTATGAGGACTTCAGTCGAGATTCCTTTGATGATCGGATGATCTCGTCTCGTAATATGCGCGGTCCTTCACCACCTGGTCGTCGTTATGCACCATACTGAGACGAATTGTATTATGCCAATGTGTTTTGTGACAACAAGTGAATAATAGTTTCAATGAACCAAACTTTGTGGCGCATTCTCATATATCCGCAACGTATACCCCATATGTATGAAGAACTTTTGCATTATGAAAAACAACTTCTCCATTTAGTAGTACAGCAATTAATTACATTTTTATTTGTAATAATATAAAACATTTTAACTTACTTATTAATCATCCAGAAAAGGTATATTATTGTGTAAAATTAGTTAAAAAATATTTTGTTACTTGTCTGTCTGTTTACTTAGTTTCAGTAAATATTATTTATGAATTTCAACAACTATGTAGTTTAACATGATATGTTAAACTAAATTTTTTATATCTTCATTTATAAATAATAAATACTATATTTCTAAATGCGGACAATGCATTATTACAAAGAACAACACAAATATACTATTTTTGTGAATTAGTAAATTTTTTTTATTACTACTATTCCGACCACTAGGAATTGCAATGCCGATAGACTTGGAAGTCCCGGGATATTAAGGATAAAAAATTAAAAATCCTGGTAATCGGGTTACATAAGGATTTAAACACAGACTTGAACTCGCTAAGGCCACATAGTGGACTAAACGAAAATGTTAAATAAAAATATTACAAGTAGGTATATATATGTTGATTATTTATAAGAAATCATTAAGACATACATAATATATGAGGCTGTGCAACGAATCAAACAATCTCAAAACTCACGAGCTTTTTAAAATATTTCTGCACTGAACCAAGTGCGTTTAACTCTACACAACTCAGTTCGTTTAGTTAGATGTGTTCACTCATATCTCGGTTTTTTGCTGCTGTTTGTGCCTACGCATAAGTCGTTCGAAGGAATGAAATGAATATTGCGGTGCGAGTTCATACGAATTGAGGAAAAAAGTGGAAGGAATCGCAGTGGTAGTCATAGTCCTTTCTAAGATCAAAGTTAAGAAATATCGGCGCCAAAGCATCAAATTGCAGCACAGATCTTAACATCAAGTGTAAGATAATTTGTAAAGATGAGCGTGAAAGGTCAGATGCCACGCCGACCTCTCAAATTGGTATTCTACTGAAGTGTGTTTTTGTTTTTTATTTCAACTTGGCTAGAAAACACGGTATTTCGATGAAGTGGTTTTTGTGAAAATTCTATTTTAATAATATAGCTATGCCTTTTAATATACAAGCTAAGTGGTGTGAATTGATTGACCATCCTTCGTGAAAATTATATATAAAAAATATTTTTGTATGAGGGCCACCCTAAATAAAAGATTTATAGCCTATGACACTCGTCTGATTGATACTAACGTACTGTAAAAAATTCATCAATATCGGCCGGATAGTTTTTGCGTCCATAAGAGACAGACAGACAAAAACTGAATTTTATATAGTAGCTGTGCTTTTTATTTATTTCTGGTAAATTTAATCCGAATTTAAGGTCAATATGGGAACAACGCCCCAATGAAATAGAGTTTACGTTACTATTTTGGCTGAATTAAATTTATCGAATGAACTTATAATATGGGAAACTATTAAAATAAAGTAAACCTTACTCTTAATATAGAAAACTGTAAGCAAGTTACAGTGGAGATTACTTCATTTCACTACTATGTACAGTAGACGTCCAATATATCGTAATAATTAATGCACGGGTCAGTCGTAATATCGTAAAATTCGTTATATCGAAGAGTTTTTTATTGAAGAAACTGAGTTTTATTTACTCATATACACGCATACATATCTAGTCATAAAAGTTAAGTTTGATTTTGGAATGCTATATATGCTTGCGATCAGGTTTATTGGTAAAAAAAGTTCAACAGTTATTGTTGAATTAAACAGCGTTCGTTGTTTGGAATAGTGAACATTTTTAGTGTTCGTAATTTAGAGACATCAATGGAAAAATTCCAATTTGAAAAACTTCGATAAAATGTGAATTCTTTATACGCTATATTGGACGTCTACTGTATGTATTTTAAATGTAAACATTACTTTAGGGAGCTAACAAATAGCATATACACATGTTTGGTTATATGAAAAATTTAGTGTTAAATGCTTCATTTTTTGTTGCTACTCGACTGGAGTAAATATTACGAAATTACTTTTTCTCCGTGTATGGTTTTGTTTTTCCAATTTCCTTATGCACTTTCGATTTGGCGACAATAAAAAAATGTTAGTATGTAATTTGTTAAATTGATGTTATTAGAATTCTTTAATCTTAAACGTATGCAACACATTTCCATATTACATTGCAAACTAGCATTGAAATTCACATGATCTTAGAGCTGTTCACTTGGCAATTTGGCAAAGGAAATATATCATCATGTCTTTTAAAACATTTTTAATTGTGTGAATGCGAAATACGTCGGCGTAGTAGTTCAGCATCTCTACGTCGGTGCAGTGAGTGGGAATATGGTAGACTGTTATTTATACTACTCCAGCAGGCAAGTGAGTAAGGCCTTCCCCGGAGAAGGCTTGCTAGCACTGCTCCGATTGTAAGAGGCCTTCTCAAAACTAAATTTTCATGTAAATAAGAAAAAAAATTTTTTTTTTTTGCTATGATTTTTGTTTTTATTTACAATCTGCCAATATTAACAATAAGTAAATTTTATAAGTAGTGAAATTTTAATTAGCAGAATAGTTACAATCCATTGACTCATGAAATGTTATTATGCCTTACCACGGCAGGCGTGCTATTATGCCTTCCCACAGCTGTACTGCTATAAGGCGTTCCCATAGCAGCAGTGCTATAAGGCCTTTCCACAGCAGCAGTGCTATAAGGCCTCATAATAGAAGGCAAAAAAGAAGGACTTCATGTATTTTTTTATTTCATGTATTGCAATGTTTTATGATTCGACATTACTTTTTCGTCATTGGATTGTACTTATACGACATCAAAAGTCGGTTAGATTTAAGGAACGGTGTGCATGTTGCTAGGTTGGTCTTCTGTTTCATGTTATGTTAAAGTGGTAGAGTGTTGTGTATTCAATGTCAAATTATAAATTAAGAACATCACAAAAAATAAACATTAAAAATATCAACGCATGGGAGGTTGACGCAGATAAAAAAAAAACATTTAACTAAGAGTCACGACGTATTAAAATTTAATTCTTTTAAAGTACTTCTGTGACCCCTTCTACGGTAAGCGCTCTTAGAAGGGCTCTTGACGCAAGCTATGTAGGAAGGCCTGCTTGAAGAGTATTTCTATCAGGCCTGCTAAAGAAGGCCTGTTTTATTGGGACGTTTCATATAAAAAAGAAAGTAAGTTTGAAAGGAGGTGGCAAGGCCTTAATCTTACCAAGGAAGGCCTGCTAGAAGGCCTGTAAGCTCCTGCTCTTGCCTACTGGGACATAGCAGAGGGGTGTTATTATTGTGTTGTTTTTAAGTGTGGCTAGAGGTGCCGATGTTGGCAACATTAACATCCTTTATATTAAAATTAATTTAATTCTGTACGTATGGACTGAACCAATAACTTATAATTGTGACTATAATCGGAGACATTTTAGTTTTAATTCCAAAAGTAAAATTGGTTTGAATTTTTGTAAAATTTTATATCATTGTTTAATTGTTGTTGCTGCTCTGAAATAGACCGATTGTTACTGTGGTCTTGAAAATGACTTACGCATTCATGTACATAGATTTTGTTTTTTATTTTTTTTTGAAAATCATTTTCCTTTTTCAACAACATATCTAGTAATAATTTGGCCGTCATTGCGTTTCTTCTTTGGTGGTCGGAAAATTAATCGAGTCAATTTGTTTGACAAACTAATTGATGAAAAGCTTGATGGTCTCAACTCCTCTTATGAGTGTGCTCTAATATTGATGATGTGTAGTATTGAACTCAATTATTTTAATAAACACTGCCAACTTTGACAGACGTTAAATACTGATTTTGCGTAATTTAGTTAGTGGGTGAAGATATTAATCACTTGTCCAAATTTTCGTTAGGTATTTGTTATCGCCACTATCTTGTGCAAAATATTTTACAATCTACTTATTAGCTGACACACAATTGGCTCGTGTGCATTACATCGCATAATACGCCGTCGCCTGAAAACTTAATGGGTGCAGTTGGTTCTTTACAAAAAGTTGCCAATCCACAAAAATCATACATAATAATGTCAAGTGCACAAGCTGAATTGGTCCGTGCGGCTATTAAGGACAATAAAGTAGTTATTTTCTCAAAGACTTATTGCCCTTTTTGCACAATGGCAAAAGAGGTAAGTCGCCGATTTGTTTTAATTTACATATGAATTAATAAATAAATAAATTATAAAATTTTCATATTCCATTTAGCAATTCCAAAAGCTTTCCATAAGCCCGTTCATCATAGAGCTGGACAGGAGAAGCGATGCCGATGATATTCAAAATGTTTTGGGAGAAATCACAGGAGGCCGAACTGTAAGAACTGTTATAAATACTATTTTTTTATCTAAAACAAAATTGAGACCAGGAACGGTGAAAATCTGAAGAATACAATTGAGATTGCGGAATAGGTTTGCTTTATGAGCCTCTTCCCAACTCTTTTTTTCAGCAAGTAGAGGTCCCGGGGGAAAGAATAAGATACAAGCTTACTTTAGCAAAAAAAAAAAAAAAAAAAATTGGAAAAAAATCCGGAAGTCGCGGATATAGCTAATAATAAAACTATAATCAAAAGTTGGGGATGCAACAAATCTCGCAAATATTGCCATCGGTATTCACGAACATAGCTTTTTAAAAAGTCGAAATAAGTTGAAAATCCCTGAATAATCGGTTTTCAGAATAAAAGTGCTATATAAGAAATTTTAATAATATTTGAGATATGATTATTTTTCAAAATTTCTGCAAATTTTTTTAAAAAATCGGTATTTTTTATGAACTTAGCCATTTAATGGAATCGTGTTCATTTTAAGTTATTTTTATGTGAATGTTTAGTGAGTATTCACTATTTCAATGCATTGCTCAAGAGTGTGCCGACTCATTTTTATTAACCGCAGTTTTACTTGTCAATTGAATAACAGTGTCGGCACTAACAGCCCCTTCAATAAGCAGTTCAAAATGAAACCTATATAGGATTTCCTGGATAAAACAATACTTTGAGTAATTTGTTTCAGGTCGGAAAGAGTGGACGCAGTAGGGCCCGATTTTCTTAGTTATAAAAAATTAAAGATGATTTTACGTGCTTTTGAAAATTGAAACGAACTATGTATCTATTTCAAAAATCTTCAGTTTTTGACGGCTTTTGGGTACAGTTTTAGCTACCATTTTTCTATTTACCAAAATTCTCGTTCAAAATTTAAATTGATTTGGGTTCATTGAACAAAAAATATCCACTGTTCTACTAACGAAAATGGTGGGTGATAATTGCTTCAAATCCTCAGCATTGTTGCTGGTCTTCGTGAGATCACCCTCATACACTGCGAGGCGGAAATATCAACAAGGGTGTGTTACGCTGCTTCTAAGTTTTCGTTCAGCACTAACAGCTTCCTGTAAGTGACTTAATACCACAATTATAATTTGGTGAAAAAAATTTTATTAATTTAAGGAATAACTTAAGCATTTTTATAGTTTTTCTAATTTATCTAATAAAAAAAACCAAGATAATTTTTTAATATTCTAACTTATTAAATTTTTTATTTATTTCATAGGTACCACGTTGTTTCATTAATGGCGAATTCATTGGTGGCGGAACTGACGTTAAGAAAATGTACGAACAAGGAACACTTCAAAAGTACTTCACATAGTTTAAAATTATAAATATAAGCTGTCGTTTAAAAAAAAAAAGTAATCTATTCGCATAACATTGTATAAATTATTACTAAGTGAAATACAAGCTCTCAAATTTCAATTTTAAAACTTAATTCTTTGCTTCCATGGTAAACCTATTTTTTATAAACGAGGATGTAACTTTTATCTTAATTTATTTCTTGTTAGTTTCTTAATTTACAGTATTCACATTTTTTGGAATATTTCGTTTTATTTTTTTTAAATACGTTTAGTTTAATTTAATTTACAAAATGCTGTGATTTTAATTGCTTTTTAAAAAGAAGGAAAAAAAATAGATCATAGTTCGCTATGATCAAGATTATGTGGTTGATTGGGCTCTTCCTTAGTCTTAATATTTTCACTAGAGTCTGCTGCGGTTTCATGTTCAATATTTTCATGGTCTTCAATTTTAGCTAATAATTTTTTAATTTCTGTATCGTAATCCTTCCATTCAGGAACAATTCTTTGAGCTGCAGTTAGCTTGGCTTCTTTTGTTTGCGGATTGTTGCACAAATCGATAACTTTTGCAGATTTGAATGAGCTGTCACTGCACCATGTCTGACACCATAACCACTCGTCAGGCAATGATTTTATAGCTACTTGGTGTATCATATTATTAGGAAGATCCTGATCTAAATTAGATAAACTGTTTGGATCCTGACTCAGTGCTTGATACTGGCCACGCAAACGGTCACCAGCTGCAATTTTTCTAAATCGTTTCAGATCAACAACATACAAGGCAGATATATGATAGCGTCTTCCCATCAAATGGCTACGCCAATAACCTTGTTTCCAAAAGCGGAATCCTTCCATTTCTTTGCGAGAATCACAGAACGGCGTATAAGCATATGGTGCACCACCAAGATCCATATCGTAAAGTTCCTTAAGGTCAGCACGCACAATCGCATCTGCATCGACAAATATTATCTTACGTACATCAAGTGGGAAAAGAACATCAAGAAATAGAATTTTGTAACCCCAAATTGTACGCTGTTTTTCCGTTTGCTGATGCAGCCAACGTGGCCATTTATACTGCACTAATTCATATTGAAAATTATACTCACGGGCCATATGTGGCAGAAAATCAGTAAACTGCGGTGACAAGTTATTTTTCAAAAACCAAAATTTAACTGGCGATTTCGTGTGCTTCAATAAAGACACCATCATAATACGTAGTAAACGCTCATACAAATGACCAGAGGCTACAGAAAATATATTAATAACTTCGGTATCAGTGCTACTAGCACTTGGTGTGCCGCCGAATGAACTGGCAATTGAATTCCAGATACCAGTCTGTGCCACCTCATCGTCATCACTAAGTAAGTCTGCATTCTGCATACCCGGCTTTTTTGTAACGCGTAGTTTAATCACATGCGAACGCAGCGAACTCAAAACGACTTTAGTGCAATTACTTGTGTGCACTGTATTTGGACCCTCTGCATTTGTTATATCATAAATATCTGCTGACTTACCATCACGCAGGCGCAACTCCCAAATGCCAGGATTAGCTTTAAGTTGGAAATAGCCTAAATTGGCCATTACAATTGTATCGACAATAACTGGATTATCTTTCGTACCCAATGTTACTTGCAGACCACGAGGAGGTGCACCACTTGCCGAATCAAAGCAATGACCCTCCAATAGTAGATACTCTAATTCATATTCACTGTGCACAGGTCCACCAATTTCGTTGAGTTTTATATTGTCAAGGTCGTAAACAGAACGCACTGATTCAACTAGCCAATTTTCAGGTACTTGCAAGTTTTGAGTGAGCAGTGGGTTTGCTGGTACACCAGTAAACTTTGCCAATGGCCCTTCAGATAATTTTCCATTGGGCGAAAATTGCACTTCAGGTTCAACAACATATCGATAGAAATTTTTAACGGGCATATCACTATGCTGACCGACAGGTGTTAAATATACGTGCATATTACAATTTATTGTATTACGTAGTAATATTAGAATTGGAGCCAACTTTTGTGCAGCGCGTGAAGCTGGATCAACGACACATGCGATATCAAACTGAGGCAGATCAGCTTCTTTTGGTGGTAGCTTAACAACAGAAAAATCGTCTTTGATATCTTCAGGTATTTTAAAGCGTGTTTTCGATTGACGTGGCACTAGAGATGTATAAAGTTTAAACAAGGTGTCACTATTGATGACCGCATCATTGTCGTCATCAAAACTCTTGCTCAAAACCTTACGTATTTTCTCACCATACTGATGCGAATTAAAACGGTCAATTAGTCCAAAATCTTCAACACTAAATTGCTCATCAACGCTTAAAGGGCCAAATATTTTCCCATTGCCAATAACTAAACGCTCACTTCGACGCAGACCTAACACTCTTTGACTATAAACACGCAACATTTTTATATGAAGCTCAGTCGCGGAAAGTACGTCATTTAATTTTGTTGGAATTTCTAGATTAGTATGTTTACCTTTTAACCATTTTAACACTACATCTGTGGCTTCCTTGCCTGGGAGTGTTTGAGTAGCCGCCCAAACAATCCGATTCAAATTATTCTTATTATTTATAGTAGCGCCCTCAGTATTTGGTATAAATGCAACACGTACACTGCTGCCATCTTTCATGTATTCCAATGCATTTCTTAACAGCTCTTTTCCTTCTAAATCTTCCAGATCAGCAACAATCCACAAAGTCAGAAAATGGACTTCCATATTGGAAATCTTCTCAGTCGAATGTTTGCTGGTAAAATAGCGAATGTTACTCATTAATGTTGCCGTCATGTCGGGATGTGAAAGTTGTGCCAAGTTACGAACATTGTTTAAATCGTCGTGTGCTGTGCCAGTTAAATCCATGAATTTGTTTTCTTCACTACCAAGTATGCGTTGATTTAGGCGTGGCATTACATGTGGCTGATTCATAAGGTAATCTATAGCTGTATCTGTGTCCGAAAGGTCGCCACGATAAACGCTCTTCTGCAATACTGACGTCTGTTGTATAATTTCTGTAAATATAGCTTCCTCGAAATCGCTATCTGATGTCAAAAGGCTCTGCTGCATTGGTACACCATTGAGCAAAGCCTGTGGCGAGTTCTTGAAACCCAGACGCTCAACGAACTCCTTTGACAATTGGCGTCCGTAATCAAAGTCTGAATCTTCACTTAAAATTTCATCTGCTTTCGCCGATGAAAGACTGGATGTCTTTTTTAACTGATTACGTATATGTTTTCGTTCCACCACCTCTGTAGTGTCCACAGCAGCAAAGATGTCAGTGAGAAAACTTAAAGCGGCTCGAGAGCCACCATTCTGATAAACGTAATTGAAGGCACAGAAAACCGACAGGTAGTCACTTTCAGTTTGGTCATTGGAATTTCGATTGTCAAAGACCAAACCCAGACGCACAGGTGCCATGTGTATAACAAAACTTTCCGCTAACTTAATCAAATTCCTCTCGTTAGGGTCTAAAGGATCTACAACAAGCACTAAATTAAAGACGTTTTTACGTATGTTGCGCAACATGCCAGGAAAAGTTGGACGCAATAGATCCATAACACTAGACGGCCAGCGGCGGTATTGTGGGTCGTTTTCAATATCATTAATCCACATAATAGCACTGTCCCGTATATCAATAGCAAAATCTTTTGCGTTCGAACTTGAAAAATCTAATGCCAACAATGCTGAAGCTACTTTCCCCCTGATGTAGTTGTCATGCAGGCTTTCCAGAACTCGTACTTCATCGCGCAGCGTTTCGACCAGGGCACTTAGATCAATGCTATCTGCATCGAAAAAAAGGCCATTGACAAAGAGTGCACCATCGGGGGGTTGAATGTTAAGGCTGCGCCCGAAAACTTCAGTATTGTGCTTGACTTCGGCACGAAGTGCATCTGAAACTTTTTGATTTAAAAGAGACTTAGCTTGCATTGGGAAGTTCTGTGCAGTCAATTGTAAAATTTGAAGCGCTTCCTCTCCTTGAATTTCCGATATGCTACTAGCAGCTTGTAGGCCTAAGTCTTGAAATTCCCAAGCCTTTAACTGTGCGATTTCTTCATTTTTCAACAGCAAATTATTTCGCAACTGGTCTAAAGAATGTGAGAGCGTTGGAAACTTCACTTTAAGTATTTTAAAATCAAAGCCTTGAACTTCAGTCTCCTCAGACAACTCTTTATCATCTTTCTCTTCTGTTGGTTTCGGAGAATCATCCTGACTTTTGTATTCTGTTGACTTTAAATGCAATTCGACTCCGTAACCAGAAAGACGCACGCGGCGTTGCATTGAATTGCGTATAAAATGACGTGTTATATATTTAACATTACCATTCAACGCCTCCTGTACCAAAATCTTATGATATTTGGAAAAGTCTCGAGTTCCTAAATCACCATACACGACAACAGTGCGCGTGTTATTTTCAGTGCCAGGATAAATGTGATCAAAACTGTAAGTTTCAATAGTGGCATCCAACGTTGCGCCATCCTTCCCTGATAGCTTTTGTTTAAGCTCCGCTGTACTGCAAGCCATTTCATTTCCTATCTGGGCGAATGTATGCGCCTTACAGTCACCGTTGTTCAGCACCTCGGTCGCAATTTGAAAATGAGTCTGTATGCGCGGCGTTAAACTGTGCATCGAAACCACTAACTTTAGTAGCGGCACTTGTAGCGTACTCACAATGGAGCGCACGACATTTATGGCAGCATTATACTGCTTTGATTCAGTATCTGAAATTATGAAAGGAATGACGTGGTTTTGCGTTATTTATAAATTCCATTGTTTTTTAGTTTACCATATTCACTGATTGGACTATCCAATTCGGTTACTGCTTTTACAAAGGACCAATAAAGGTTCGGATTTTCGTCTGCTAAGTACTCTGCGATCTCTAGGTAGATTGGTGTTTGTCCCCACTTGGCGTTTATCAACGTCGTAATGGGGAAACTTTTTGAAGTTTCGTAAGAGGCTACATTATTGATTGCAAACGTAAGGAGTAGCAAAGGAACCAACATTGCTACGAGATAATTTTCTATTTTCATGATAGCCTTCTTAATTTTTATACGATTTATTCTTTATTTCATGGTTTTTGGACTGTAGCTCTAAACCCGATTTAACTAAATTAAATTATATGTCGCACAACTCGATGTGGCAAACTGTCATAAAAACATCAGACCGTGTGAAATCAAACAGAAGAATTTTGTCAGGGCTGCTCACTCGTTTTATCATAGCAGCGGTTCAAAGCCACATATGCTATGGTAGTATTCACATCATAACGAGCCGGATTTTGTGATAAAAAATTAAAAGTGTCTTTTCACGATATTTTAGAAAGTAAAAATTTAAATATCTCTAGTTTGTCGAATCCCCACAATTTTCCTAGTTTCGAAGCTAAAAAGCAAGTAAGCTATAACGAGCAAGAGCAAAGGGATACAACCGATTCTTTTTCGGCGCGATTTTCTTAAAGCATTAAGAAAACACAATTTGAACTGATATATATTAACATATGGTTTTCTTTCACTTGGAAATTGACCATCAGCTGTTCTCAACTGCTTAATTTTATTTTAACGCATGATAAAAAGCTTAAAAATTGTTTCTAAACAAACTCACTTCCATTGTGGCTATCAGCTTAGTTATAAACATGATTTAATGATATAATTAAACCATATTTATAAGTATACAATTAGAAAATGATATGTTAAGTTTTAAGCACAATAAATACGAGATGTGTAAAATAACAAACCGAGACTTCTTGATTTTTCCTACGTCTTAAATCACGATCCACAATAGAGCTTTCACTCGCATCACACATGCATTGTATTTAGAACATAAGACTTTCCTGTCGATGGCTTATCTCAGCAGATTTTGACAGTTAAGGTAGGACTAAAACTTATGAGGAAGAAATTCAAATGGTGCTACCGTGTTGTGCCATGGCAGCTACCAAATTATGATAATCGATGTATCGGTCATCTCTAATATTTGTTACTAAAAGTAATTTTTGTTTATACTTTATTTTTTTGTATGAAATAATTAATTTAAAATTTAATATAAGATTAGACATATTTTATAGTATACCTAATAAATGAAATTTAGGCATATGTAATTGGTTCATATTTTAAATTGAAAATGGCCGATTTGGTTCGAGGAGAAGCATCAGAATCTGATGAGGATGTCTTTAATGAAGATCATGCAGAAAAGGTATGTTTTGAAACGGTAATCATTGCTACGGGCAAACTTCGTTCTGGGGTTAGGCAATAAAAAGACCTTATAAGAGCTACTATTCAGATCGGCGAACACTTCCAACCAAAATGATTCTGATGTTGCAACCATCTGTCTTTGTTTAGCTCCACTTATGTCCATCAACACTTGGTTCCAAATAGATCATGCAAATCAATGTCTTATGCGCCAACAAACTCGTATAGTTGAAGTTGGAGTTCTGTAGGTTATGACTCACTCCAAAAAATAAAATTTTTTATGTTTATAAAATTTATGAAAAAAAAGACTAAAAGTATGAGCATGACCACGCATCAATAATTTCATATTTTAAGGACTTATATTATCCAACTTAAAGGATGCCAAACAATTTCCAATATGCTTTATATGACAAAGCTAAAACTTACAGGAATTTCCTTATTTTTTGTCAATATTGACTATCAGGAATCAAAATATATTCTTGGGGACAAATGTCATTGATAACTCTAAAGTAAATTATAAATCTTTAACATTTTGAATTTATTTAGATAGATATTCTTGCTACCGAAGTATCTGGCGAGGCTACGGAATCGGACGAAGGTAAGTTATAATGCTATTAAATCCAATTCAAAACTAACAGCGATCAGCCTAACTAATGAAAAACATAAAGTGTAGACTTGTTGAATTAGCAGTTTATGTTTTTCTAACTAAATATGTATAAATTACGAACTTTTAGAAAAAAAAATTTTGTGAAAATGGTTACATTTTTGTTTCTAAGGGAAATATCGGAATTTTAATAGCTGTGGAAGTATGGGAAAATTGTCAAAGAAAAGTGTTTGTGAAAACAAACCTATTTGTAAAAACAAACCTTTCTAAGTAATTTTAGATCGTAGATCCTATATGTAAATGGCCCAAGACAATTTCGTAGAAAATATAATTTGTGCATATTTCTGTCATTCACAACTTTTCTGAAAATGAGTTATATTCTCGTAATTTTAAAAAAGGTTATTTCTCTTATATGATTCATTTCATGTCAAATGTCCTGACCCAAAAATCGATTATAACCGATTGACCTCAAACTTGAGCAAAGTGTTGTCCTATTAAATGGTAGTTATATCCGAAAATATTTTTCTGTTAGTTCAAAAACTAGCTGAAGTTGGTGGAATGAAATTTAGAAATTTTTGATTGACATCGTCTGTTTTTAACTAAAGCCATTGAAAAATCTATCTGAAGCACTTGGACTATGATTCTTACAGTAAGTTAAATAAAAAGAAATGATCTACAACGAAACAGCCGGTGTCAATCGAAAATCTCAAATTATCATTTTTCAAAATCAAAAAAAATGTCTATCAAAAGCAATTGAACTAAGATTTTTACAGTCCACCCAATAGGACAACACTTTCAATAAGTTTGAGTTTAATCGTCCTTTGACATGAAATGCATCATATGCATCTTCGTATAAAACTCATTTATACATAAGGTGTCCATATGACTACCATTTAGAGGGATTAGGTTGAAGTTAAGTTAATTTCCACCGTCCACATCCTAGAAGAAAACCACTCTTTACTTTTAATATAATAACACTTGTTCTAAAAAAGACGTAGTGTTTTAATATCACTTTCTTGGTTGCTTTTGATCCATTGATCCCGAAAATGACCAGTTTTTTCCAACTACATATGTCTAGTTTCAGTTTTAATTACTGCTTTCTTCTGGGATGTGTACATTTTCTGATTTTTTTTTGCTGTGTTTGGCTCCCTTCAAATTGAGTGAGTAAGGTGCTTACGATAAAAATATCAAATAGATTTTTCTAATGACAAAATTTTGTGTAGATTGAATGCGCTTGAAAATTTACTAATAAAAAATGCAGTTGCTTTATAAATAAATTTATAAATTGGCCAACTATTTAAATGACACAATTATTTGATCGGTGTCTATATTTAAGCCGACTAATCTATTGTCGTCAAAGAGTCGGCCAACTGTTTAATGGATGGCTATAACCAGCTGAATAATATATCAATTCGCACTGAAAATAAACATGAAGAATATTGCAATGATATTTCTTTACTTAAAATTTTTATAGACCTTTACGAAAAAAATGTGAATGTAAGTCAAAACTCAACTAATGGTTCACATTATGCCAACAACCTGCTGCAACGAAAACTAAGTATTTAAAAGAAGTATTATTTTGTGATGAATGTTCTTATCAATTTTCATACTTACAGTTGAAACAAACTTTTCGCTGTGGAAGAGTTGCACTTTTTTTATGAGACAGTTTGTTACATCAGCTTCAAAACAACTACTGAATACGGACCAACTGTTAATTAAAGCTCAGGTGTTTAAAACAAGACTAATGTTAAAGTTACTTTTAATTAATAATTTTCATTATTTTTATCTCAAGGTCTCGATTCAATCTGTGAATTCATGCCTTAAAGTAGCACGTGGAAACATAAAGCAATTACATGAGAAGTCGGAGGATTTATTTACTACAAATTTTATACCGAGCATTTATATACAAAATAATGATTAATGTTTTTATGGTTATTCTTTTCTGTAATAAAGGTTAGGCTTATAATTAATAAATAATTACATTAATATTCAATCTTCTGGATCTGAATTGGGGACATATACTTGACTATCTGGTGTGGGTTCTTTGGGAACATAGGTTGATTCAAAACATCGCAAAAATATTGATCGAGCGTTCCGTGCCTCATGTTGCTTACCTGGTGATTGCGGTATGCATTCATCTTTTTCTCCATTATTATCTTCTGTTTCGAAAAATGTCACGTAGACCTCACTTTCACGTTGTCTTTCGGGCAGTGACGTATTTTTTGATGTTGATGTTAAGGTAAGAGGATTTGTAACTAATTGACTTTGTGTATTACCGATATAATTTCTGGAACCATTGCAGTTACGCACAGCGTCAACTGAAGGCGGCGTGTGTAGATCATTGCTTGTAGAACTATTAAATTGAAATAAAGTTGAATTATTACTCAATGTTGATCCTTCAGCAATGCCTTTCTTAAGTTTTGACGAATCAGTATTCTTTTTTGCTTTAGAATGATTTCGTTTTCTTTTTAAAGTAGAGCTTGCTGTTGAAATATCAGCAACTTCAGTTTCACAGCAGTCATCATAGAAGCTTATATCCTCCGGGCACAGAGTTGACATAATAAGCACGCATTCAACTTGATCAAATTTATTTATTTGCAGAATCAAGGGGCTAAAATGAAATGTTTTTTATTTTTCGTTTGTATGGCTTTGATTTAAAAAAAAATACCTGCCAGCTTCCTTAAAGTTCAAAGACAGATTTTCGTTTAATGATTCTGCAAACATTAAAAATGCTCTAAATTCCTTGAGGCAAAATGTTATTGTCGTTTCTTGTCCTATTTGGTATTTATCGAATTCTCCGGGCCTTAAATATGACAAATTAAATGGAAGGTTTTGTTTTTTGAAAAATAAGTTTTGCTTACAACAGCTTAAGTTGAGAACGCATAAATTTGTCATTTACTCTTGAACCTTCAATGTAATTCTTAACATTTAAAGTGTCGTTTTGTGCTTCCAATGTGATTTCCTCTTCTGCTGCATTAAAGTTGCTTGATATTTCATTAAATATTTTGTGGGATCCATTTATTCTAAATTAAAGAATATAAATTCTGTAATTCAGTGGCATAATTTCATAAGAGAGTTATAGATAAATGTATGTATGTAAAGTTATATTTCACAACCAAAATCGAATATTGCAAAAAAAAAATATTTAAGTGAAGGATACGTAATAAAACACATTACATAACACATTCAACGATTTAAACGTGGGCAGCCGACATCATTGCCTTTCAAAATTTGCTTATTAGTGGACAAAGTGGATCTTATTTATAAATCACAGGTACCCCAAAAAACAATACAGACTCCTAAAATACCTCAAGGAAGGAAGAAAATAGCATGTTTCCTTCTCTGGACAGCCATAAATGGAAATATTATTAAAGTAGATTTGTTAAAGATGGTCTGTCTCTATCTCATTAGGATGATCATTTAGATAGCTTGACGAAAAATTGATTTTGAATTGAAGATAATCTTATTTTACTACTTAGTGTTTTTAATAATGCGAATGTGTAACCAATACATCTCGCATACGCATGGCGGATCATTTAAAATGCAATGAGGTTCGCTAATTTCAAATTTCTATCGAGTACTTAGCCAACCCTGTTCAATCTGAAGAGTTGGATTTTCAGGTATTAATTACTCATATAAAAAATTTTACATTACTAACAAGTAACTGGACAGTCATTTATAGAAAAAAAAAAAAACAATTTTAAACACTTTCTTGACTCTCTATTTACTTCGGTATAAGGCATTTTAGTTTAGTTTGAAATGCTACAAAATACTTTCTCGCTTTCCCGTCACTTAAGTATTTAGTATTCTTTGAGCGATTGCTTCATTTTTATAAATAATAAATCATCTTATTGCGTTCCCTTCCGTTTTTTCAATGTTTTTTGGGACTGAGTTTTGAAAAGTTTTAATTGTCACTGGAATTCATAGCTCTCGACGATCGCCTCTACCGTCATACCCTTGAAGTCAAAGCTACTACAGCGCAACTTACGAGTTTGAGTTTCCAGTCATGGATACCGCTGCACTGATGTTTTCATCGTCTAAGATTCCAATTGAAGAATTTTTGACCGTTTCCAGTCGGCATTTAAATTGCACTTGAAACTTTCTATGATCCGGAATAATTTTTAACTCACAATGTTCTACCTTTTTGAAAATTAAATAATATATGAAAATTAATTACAGAAAAAGCACTAAATTTAATGGATATACCTGTTTCATGTTTTTAAATATTGCCAGACAAGCCTTCATCGATAACTTGCAATAGCTGTCATCTGCCGTTGGACCATAATGTATGAAAAAATGTTTGTTAAATTTAAATGTACCCACTGCTGATTTGGACGAATTTAAGGAACGCAATGTTAGTCCATTTTGATCCGCTTCCACAAATAGTTCGGTTCCAAATTTTGACAAGGATTGTATGGCTTTTGCGATAACTTGGGAAAAAACAAAATTATTATGTGGGTATTAGTTTATAACTAAGTTCAAACCTCTGGCATTTCCACCATCTAAAGTACACTTCATTACAGAAAAAATTGTAATATATTTAAAATATTGTTGATAAACCAAAAATAAAAAAAGTGTGTAAATAAATCCAGATTGGCGGTTCACAAACAGCTGGTTTTGACGCATGACTCCCTTAAGCCCAAATTACAATAACGCTATTTACACACACCGAACTTAAGCGTCGGCGTATCACTTCTGAGTAGTTCAAAACGCACGTTGCAGCATCCTACAAAATTATATAAAATTGGCTACATGATGCGACACTTGTAGTGTAGCAGTACCATTGAAGGGACCGACTCATTTCCGGAATATTTTTTGTTTGGTCCAATCAATGGGAATATGTTGAAAATGAATTTTAGACGTCTCTTGTAGTGTCCTCAGACCATGGAAAGGACCGTTTTTGACCCATTTTCGGCAAGTTTTTTGTTCCAATCGAATCGAATAACAATTTTTTCTCTCGCTGTCGAAATCCATTCTTTAAAGAACTTCTCAAAGTGAACCACGCGAGTTTCACAAATTTTTTTGATACAATGTTTATCTTTGTTTCATAAGTAGCTCACGCAACACTCATACGAAAGGAAACGAAATGAAACGAAATGAAACGACATTCAATAGAAATGATTATGGAACAAACTCGGGATCACAGACATCGGCATGGGACGAATGGTGGCTCGTTTCATAAAACTTTCTGTGAGCGTGAACCTGTGTAAATATGCTGAAAGTTTCATCAGCTCATGAATGGCTCATCTGCAGAGTGGCTCACTGCTGTCCTCTGATATACGCACTTGCTTAGAAATGCCCCAAGAAAAACATATATCAAGGTCAAGGTCATCAGTGACGCATATCATATTCCAAATAATTATAAAATCTCAATGCATTTAGATGGAGAGTAAATTTGGTATTAATTTGGTTTATATATCTGCTAAGGGTATTGAAAATTTTCAATCACACTTAATTGAAAAATGGGAAAGAACATTTTTCTATTTTTATTAAACTATTAATGGTGTCCAAAAGAACTACTCATCCTTTTCAAAACACATTTGAATTTGGCTAGATATCTTATTTCATCTTTGACAAATCGTATGTTGAAATCAGACTGGAAAACTTGGAAAAAAATCGGAAACTTTCGGGCATCAGGACGGGTTTTGGGAAGGCAATCCTGGTTAGTGAGTTTCACCAAAATGCATCTCTACCTATCCCATACATCTCAACCTGTAATCTTATACACACGACTTTTCTATAGTGGTCTTTTGGGCCATAGTACTGCGTATACTTATCAACACATCACAAGATATCTGGGGTCAACCCAAACAAAACTGCTGCAGATTACTAATGACGGTAAGTGGCGAAAGCAGTATTATCTATCAGAGTTCGTACGGCATGAATGGAGTTGACCAGAGTAATTACTTACTTGAATTTAACAAAAACTATTTAAATGTACTTAAAGTTCAGAAATTAGGGGTTCACTACTTTAGTTATTTTAAGAGAAAAAATTTTCACGTCCATTATTACATTTTCGTTGTCACAAAATAAACTGAATATAATTTTTTTTCTTTATTTTTCCATTTTTAGAAAACAAAAAATGTTTCATCATATTTCGCTGAAATTCGCATATTTGTGTATGCGCCTCAAAGTCATTTCTATTTTGTATCACGTCCGTATCGCTATAAATTGGTAAATATCTTAGAACTGCATGCTCAATCGATCCCGTTGTTTTTACCAAATATAGCCCTCTCCTAGTACTACTATTAGTACATGATCCCCCATACAAAATGCTTTAAACAAGGCATTTGAGATTGACATTGTGGTGAGGTGAGGTGAGGTGAGGTGAGGTGAGGTGAGGTGAGGTGAGGTGAGGTGAGGTGAGGTGAGGTGAGATGAGGTGAGGTGAGGTGAGGTGAGGTGAGGTGAGGTGAGGTGAGGTGAGGTGAGGTGAGGTGAGGTGAGGTGAGGTGAGGTGAGGTGAGGTGAGGTGAGGTGGGATAAGGTGCGGTAATAAGTGAATCTAAATAAGGTCGTAGCCAATGGACAAGAACGTATTATTATTAATACTGCCCTCAGTAGCGCAATGGGCATATCTATAAAATATTTTGGATTCTTATGCCATCGGATAGTTTAAAAAATTACGCATCTAATGAGCTGCACAAAATTCCAGTATCTTATACTCTAATATTCATATACCATATGTAAGCACAGTTAGAAATCAGAAATTGTGGAAACAACTTTTCTAAAGTCAGTATAACATAATTTTCATGACTCACGTACAAATGTTCGGTTGCTGAGGGATGGAGTTTTCATTATAACGGACATAACGGGAGAGTTCGAGCCTTTCGAAATTTGATTTTTGAAAAATGGTGAAAGACGTTCGATTTCTTTCAAAGAAGATGCCAAATACCAATTTGTATGAAATGAGGCTCTTGAGATATTGCATTTACTTGAAAAAATCTTAAAATGAAACGTAAGACGCAATTTTTAAAAGATCTTTCCTTTGTAAGCGTTAATGCAGTCATAGTACACTCCAAAACTAACCATCCCATATCAAGCGGTACTAGCTCTGCGTTGATGAATCAGTGAGGAAACTTTCTTTTAAAACAAATAGGCATCTGATTGATAAAATAATAAAAGAAACTCAAGATTGAGTTACAAATAAAAGTCATCGTTATCTTATTTGTTAATATTAATGTTTATTTTATCTTTTATCAACAGTATGCCTTGGTAAATTATTTAATTTTAGTTCAATACGGTTCGTTGATGAATCAACATAGGATATTTAAAAATTTACTAATATATATGAGGAGGGCCCGAAATATTGGTTTGAAATGGAGCTGCAAACTTTTAAACCTAATGGGGACTTAGATGATGATTCATTTTTGCGCAGTCGGTAATTTAGTATGCTAGCGCCAGAAATATTTTATATTAAATGAAAGCTTTTTTTTTAATTTTAATAGCAAAAACAAAGAAAAGCCACCACTTTGGGATTCATTTCAAGATCCTCCATCAAAAAAAACAACAGGATCAGCAGCCACATGGAATAAGCTTTGCATCCTGCTTAAGTTATTTAAAGTTTTTACGTACATTTTTGTGTTTGCTGTTATTTTGGTAGCAGTTGTGGTTTCAAAAGTAACATATCTGCTAATGATAGCACGTATCTCCAAGGGAGCTAAAGTTCAGTACTGTAATATCGAACGTAAGTGAAAAGAAACAAGGTGCTCTAAGAATGATACTTTTATTACAAGTAGTATCGCTTGACGATCAGAATGTCTTCGTCCATGGACCATGATTTTATTTAGTTTCAATTATCACCTCATCTCACCCCACCTCACCCCTGCACACCCCTCCTCATCGTCTTTCACCTTACCTCTCATCGCCCAAAACAACAAAAGAAATATTATCAATCTTATGGAACAACATAATTTGTATTACGCGGTCTATTTGCATTTTGATTTTCGAAACTCTCCCTCCCTATCTCATTATACCCTACACAGAGTGTATATTCACTTTGTCATTCCATTTTAATGCATAGAAGGGGGCGTGGCAGGTATGGAAAAGTATATATATTCTTGATCAGCGTCACCACTTGAGTCGATATAGCTATGTCCGTCTGTCTGTCTGTCTGTCTGCCTGTGTGTCTGTCTGTTGAAATCAAGTTTACGAGAAAACTAAGCAAGCTAACTCAATGAAATTTGGCACACAAGTCACACCTTCTTGCAAGCTGCTAGCATATAAAAATTGGCGATATCAGTTCACGGCCACGCCTTCTGCCCATACTCTATGTAAATATACCCAAGTCCATTTTGAAAAAGAGATTCTGCGATTTTGATGAAATTTGGTGATTTGTTGAAGATGAGAACAAAATTAAGATTAGGGGCTAGGTTTGAAGTTTGCAAAAACTCTAAAAGGGTCGTGGCACAGCCCTAAAGTTTAACTTTTATAACGCTTTAGCTCGTTAACCGTGCAAGATATTGTGATGAAATTTGGTACACGAATACAGATCTTATAAATCTTGAATTGCGCATAAAGTGGGCGGAATTGTAAAATTGGGCGTGGCACTTTTTAACAATTGAAAATTTGCATTTCGTATACTATAACTCCAAATTGGCACATACGATTTTCATAAAAATTTTAGCGATGATGCCACTGAAAGAAGTCATCAATATAAGTTTATTCAATATTCTGGAAAATTTTGTTGAAGGGCGTGGCACAACCTACAATATTTATAAACGTTATAAGAAGAGAACTAAGAACGCAATCGCTATGAACTTTAATATAGCAGATAAACTCTCTAAAAGGTGTCTTCTTGCAAAATTTTGGCACAATAGTGCCAGTGGGTGTGGCACCTCCCATATGAACAAAATACGTTTAATGCTATAGATAGTGTACTATGAGAGTAGTCTTCATAAAATTTTGAGTGGAGGTGTCGGTTACAAGACAAGATTGCATAAGTGGGCGTGGCACCTCCCTCATTAACTTAAAGTTGTAAGTGCTATTTTAAGTGAACTATTGGTGCAATTGATCTGAAATTTGATGTAAGTGATTTACTATGTATTAAGTACATATCAATCAAAAAGCTTTTGAAATAGCAACAGTGGGCGTGGCACCTCCCATACAATTAAAATACCTTAAGTGGCATAACTATCGAAGTAAATGAGCAATCATACTGAAATTTGGTGCAAGAGGTTTGTTTACGGAAGGCTATTTTTGGATCAAAATCTGACTGGATTGCACCAATGGGTGTGTCACCGCCCTAAATTTTAAGAATAATTACGGCACATATCACAAACTATACAAGCTATTGTGCTAAAATTTGGTTTGTGCATGTCAATCACGAATGTCATTTATTGAAACAAAAGTGGGCGGAATTGGAGAAGGGGGCGCGACATATTTCGTGTTTTTCATTTCTATTTTATTTTATTCAACATTTCCCATATTCTTTTGACATTTTCAGTTTTTTTCATCACTTTTCAACATTTTTGAGCCTTTTTACATTATTTTCGACTTATTCAACCTCCTCAACATTTTTTTAACATTTATTTAAAAAGTACTTTCAATGTAGTGTAGGGTATGTGAGATTCGGCCTGGCCGAAGATAACACCTTTACTAGTTTTCTTTCAATCCGACACGTCGGCGAACTTCTTCGAGACAACACAAATATATTTTCCATTCACTTGATCATAAAAATGAACGAATTTACTTAAGCGTTTTCTATGGGGGACTCATGCGCTTATGTTTTCATTATTTTACCTGCCTTAGCGGCACATATTACACATTATTTTGTTTTTGTGCACATCTATGAAACAGTACCTTTCTAATATAAGTTTAATTCCCCTCTCTTTATAATAAACACTAAAAAAGTGTACCATAAGTTTCGATGTTCACGTATTAATATAGATAATACTGCACATAATTCACAGGTGGTGCCCACTCCTTAATTTTAAATTGATTCATTTAATATTGAAGCGTTCAGGTGACATTAAAAAGAAAAGAAAAGTTTTATCAGTCATAGAGCGTTCTTAAATGCATTTTGATAAAACAGAACCAATGAATTTAATTGTTTTTCATTGTTTGTACTAAAACAATCAGTTGATGTTTATTTTTTATCTGATAAAACTGATATGATATGATAACTGACCCACATGTAACAAATTTAAAGATTGAATTTTTTTAGATCACGCCTTAGATTTTAATATGTATTTGTGATAAATTGCGGATCACTAAGTATTTAAGCGTAATATTTTCTGACTCCGATTAAAAAAAACATCGCTTTTTGCATCACCTTAGTGGGCCGCAATTATGAAAGGCTATGGTTCAGGTTGCTAATTTCGAATCTAAAGTCAAATATCAAAGACACTAAATAGCACAAAATAGCCGACCATTTTCTGCAAAAAAACCTTGACATTATGAAATTTGTTTTCAACGTGGTTTTAAGGTTGCCGATAAAATATATTTTTTTATAAGTAGAAAAATTTTTAATTAGCACTCCATTGAGTGGAATTATATAAAGAGAGAATATTTTGGAGTAATTACAAATTTATATATATGTATACTTCATTATATATATGTATGTATGTACACTTCATTATATATATGTATGTATGTACATATGTCAATGCACCAACTAACGATCATGCAAGTCAAGGACATGGTAGCGCTTTAGTCTCCTCGTTGTTAAGCTATTATCTAATAGTTGGAGGGCTAACGTATTAACATGATGACTTAGACGATTTATATATATTTTTTTATTTTTATCAAAGGGAATATTTAAGTCTTTATGCATGTGCTCGTTCGTTACAAACCAGGGTTCATCAATTATAAAGCTTCTTTGATTGATAAAATATCTAAAGTCAAATTTCGAAAACACAAAAAGGGCCGATAATACCTGAAAAATGGTATAGTTTGCCATTAGTACGAAACGGTTCAGGAAACTGCAATAACAAACCCTACAAATCATGGTAATCTAAATTAGAACACATCAAGTCTTAATTTTTAGCAGCGAGTCAGACATTTCTTGGATTTATGTAAATTTCGAAACATAAGACCCTGTGTGAGTGACGCAATTTAGGAGATTTCAGAAAAACGAAAGTTGTAAGACCCAAAACAATCAGAAGCCAGACACCGGACAGATATATAACGAGCTTAGTAAAGATGTAGATGCTTCCTACAGAAAAGTACATCGATCCCGTAGCCAAAGTACAACAAACTGCAGAAATAAGAGGCCGTCATACGACAATCTATTTACTACTACTACTACAGCTAGTCCACTGGGAAAAAATTTTTCGGAGACCATCAATTGTCGGCACCAACTCTTAAGTAGTTTCCGCACTTCATTTCTTCATGGTGTATCTCGTATCCGTCTTGATTAAAAGAAGTCACAAAGACTAAAATATCCCTCAAAAAATCAAAAAAAAAAGATGAAAGTATAGTGCCTAATTTGATTGTCTGATCAGTATAACTTAGTGAAAATGTGGCAGATGCCACATCTTCTCGTCGAAAGTCGCCTGAGTTTCTTTTTGATGCTATCTTAAATCGATTTTGATATTTGAGTGAAATTTCGATCATTGTCTTAAATAGTTCTCTCAGTGTAGCGTTTTGAAGTTTTGGTTTGCATGGGATGTGCCACGCCCTCTTATCGAAATCCATCACCTATTTGTTGAGAGCTTGTTAAAGTTATTTCTGGTATTTCTAAGAAATTTGGTTACACTACATTAAATACCTTCCCTTAATATAGCGTTTTAAATGTATAATTTGTTCGTGCACTAATTTGGGACATTTTCAAAATGCGCACTAGCTTTTATTCAATTATCTCGCTTGGTTTTTTCATAATGGTGATATCCACACGGATTGTGATGCGAATCAAGAATATATACACCTTTCACGCCCCCTTCTATACGTTACAAATGAAATCACAAAGCCATGTGTAGGATACAAAATCTAATTAAATACCCTAGAATAATTAATCATCATTACTAACTGCTTCTGTTGGAAGTGTTTCACAGCTTTAACTTAATAAATTTCAGAACCTGATGTTAAAATGTGGGCTAAAATTTCACACGAAGAGCAAATCGCTTGGTTATGGGCGATTGTATTTGCATTTGCAACACCGGAGGTGTTTACATTTCTACGTTCATTACGTATTTGTACCTTCAAAGACGTCAAATCACCCACATGGCTGGAAGTGATTTTGGTAAGTAATTTTGTTATATTCTTACTAATGTTAAACTATACAAGCCAAAATAAATGAGGCAAACTTTTGGCTATGGTTTCCAAAACAACTTCCATCTTAATGAGTTGGCTCCAAATTCAAGAAGGTGCCAACATAACTGACATGACAGAAAAAAAGTAACTTGGACCGAAATTGAACTTCTGATTTGCTTAACCTCATATATGTTCATACTTATGCATATTAAAAGTCTGAGCTAACTGAATAAAAATGAGATAATTTTTGGATTCAACGAGCCAAAATCACTTTGCAACAATTCCTTGTGTCAAAGGAACTCAAATATTTCTATTTCTTTTCTGGCTTAGGTGGTATTATTTGAGGTGCTTCATGTCATTGGCCTGGCCGTATTAACCTTCATGGTGCTACCAGAATTAGATTCGGGGAAAGCACTGATGCTTTGTAACTGCGTGTGCTTTATTCCTGCATTGCTAAGTAAGTCCATGAATATAAATTTATTTTTTAAGCGATATGATCCGATTGCAGCACAAGAAGCTAGCTATGGCTGGTACAATATGCATAGTACAACAATTAAGTTTAAAGTCCATGACAGATTGAATGTACTCGAAAGTGAGAGATAGTGATGCATTTTGGTGAAATTAACCAACTATGGTTGGTCTTGCTAAAGCTCGTCGCGATTCCCAAAAATGCCCGAGTAAAATTACAGCTTGATATGTATTTCAATTAATAGAACTCGAAAAGCCTAAGTAGAATATATAGGGTTGCATTGTTGAATCCTGCCCCAAGCATAGGTTACCATGGGTACACTTTTACTTTTACGAACTTTTTCATTTCATACACATTTAAAGCTGTAATCTTTATTAAAAAAAAATTGACCAAAAAATCAGGTAGCAACTCATGTTTGCGACAGAATTAAAAATGTAACCCTTCCTAAACACATATTCTATTTAGGCTTTCCGAGCTCTATCGTTTGGCATGCACTTCTAGCTGTAATCTTATATACTAAAAAAAAAGCAGTTGAAATTCGGACCTTTTCAAGCATCGGGATGTGCTTTGGTAAGGTAACCCTGGCTGGTTAGTTACACCAAAATGCATTAATAAGTATCTTTCTTGTACATCTTATCCTGTAATCTTATATACTTGAGTTTTCTACCGCGGGCTCTCTCCCTATTTCTAAAGATATATTTGAGCGGGCTTCGGAAATCCGAAAATGAACTGAATCTTGTGCAGAGCTTCCTCAATGAAACTCAAATGTACACAAGATTGGAAAACGGGACAAACGCGAAATAAGCCGCGAGAGTAGGTAGTAAGTAATAAAGCAAAGCTGAAAGGAGTACCCAATTATCAGTATATGAACATTTCCTTTCTAAGTAATTAGCTGTCTTTTTTTTGCATTGCAATTTCAGATGTCTTTATGGGAACACATTTAGACTTGAAATCAGTTATTATGTTTTCGATAAGCATTTTGTCATTACTTGCTCAAGCATCAGCATTCGTAGTATGGCCATTGATGTCAGAAACTCTAGGTCTGCAAATAATGGTGGTTTCATTAATTTTAATCTCTTTTCGCTGGTGGGAAAACTTCATAGCGCCCTATCCGAGTATTGGTAAGAAAAGTCAAAACAATGAAATATTTAATTCCATATTCAATGAACGGTCAAATTTTTAGCGTTTTTAACCAGAACATTGCGACGCACAAAATCAAGATATCAAATCTATCTATATCTTGCACCATTAAAAATTGTGGTTTTTGCTGTTATGGCTTTTCTTTTGGATGGTCGTCCTATGGCTGATTATTTTCTCAAGTTTGCTGATGGCTGGACTATGAAAGAAATAATTGTTAAAGAGGTATGTAATAATTTTATGACAACTTACTACTGTGCTTCGAGTTAAGAATTTTTGTATATTTTGATTTTAGGACGCCACAGATTACATTTCCATAATGAATCCAAACACATTGTTTGTTACACTTTTAATACAAATGACATCTTCATATATCTGTTATATATTTGCAAAATTCGCATGTAAAATAAAAATTCAAGAGTTTAGTATGGCTCTACCATTGACCATTGTTGGGCCATTATCAGTAGCGGTAACGTATGCATTGGCTGGATTGCGCGATTCGAATGTTTGCATTTTTCATTCCTTTTCAAGTGTTGCCGATTATTTGGCTTTGACACCAATAAATGTTGAATATCTGCCAGATACGTTGGTAAATGAGGCGCTGTGGATTTGGTTACTGTGGTGGATGTCACAATTATGGGTAACCAGTTATATATGGCATCCAAGAAATGAAAAAAATTCACCGACTGAAAAGCTTTTTGTCTGCCCCTGGTACTGCGGTCTTCTTGTAGACCAATGCATTGTCTTGAATCGTCGCATAATGGATTGGAATGATGAATATCTTTCCATGCAGGTAAGTCAATAAAGATCTGTACTTCCAAGCCAAATGAATCAATATTGATTGCACTTTTTGTAAAATGTTCATATACAACTCTTCATCTAGTTAATGAAGGAAAACAGTTTCTAAGTTTTTAATATAGTTTGCATTTTCATGGTGCCCGGTGGATTGTTAGAGCTTCATGTATATGGGTCGTTTCTGAGTCCAGATTCGTATTTAGCGCAAAAAATTACTTAAAAACGATCCATAGCAGCTCAATCACATTCATCATCTATTCATTCACAGACTTTTCTATCTATCTATACTATTAACATAAAATTGCTCTTATGGAAATATTTTGTAACGCTTTGGTGCAAAATGTACTGAACTGATTTTTATAATTTCAACTTTAAAACAACATATTTATGCTGAAAAAGCCTATAGCATACTTATTTATTTGAAGTTATAAATACTCGTTTTTAGGATTAAGTTTTTGCAAAACCTCATACAAATATCGTCGCTTTGCTTTTCATTGCTTATGCTGTTTCTTGAATTCTTGTTATTGTTGTTATTGCTTTTTTCTCTTCTCATTTGGCTTTGAAGCTCAAATAACAAAATCTCTTTCAATTGTTTTATTTTTTCACTTTTGAAGAAATAATATAGAATGTGATGTTTTAAGAGAGCAATTTCATTATGAAAACACAATAACCGCAAGTACCACTAGTAAAACACAGTTTTTCCACCTTTTAAAATTGAGCTACAGAGCTGCGACTGCGTAAAAGTTTTCTTCATACCTTGAGATTAATATTTCCGCAACAGCACATTAAAAATCAAACAAAAATTAAAATTTTTAATGTATCCTAATGTACATATGAATGTATATTTTGCTATGCAATTAACTTTTATTTTTGAAACTCTACATTATAATTCTCAATTTTTTTCCAGAATGATCCAATGTTTGTCACACCTGATGAGAAAGCTTCGGATATTTCAGAAACGGATAAAATACCTCAACTTATTGTTTGTGCAACTATGTGGCATGAAAACTTAGAGGAAATGATGGAATTTCTGAAATCCATTGTGCGTCTCGATGAAGACCAATGTGCAAGAAGAATGGCGAAAATACATATAAACAATGGCAAGGTCGATGATGAATATTATGAAATAGAAAGTAATTTGATTTAAATTTATACTTATACATATGTACATACATTAAGGCGGAGTGAAAAATTTCCTTTTTCGTGGTAGCCCCCTGTAGGAATTTAGGAGCTGGTTTCGTTAATTAGTGGGTAAAACTTTTTTAGATTTAGTCAACTTATAAGCTTAGCATTATGGAGTTGAAGTTGTTTACGTGGGTAATTTGGTTTTTAAAATCTTTGACAATACTTACGTTGTCAGTTGACTAAGTCCAAAATGATTTCATGCGCTTTCTGGGGAGGTAAGTATCTTGATTCAGTAGTTAGTGGAAAAAGCTTTTTGGATTTGGTAAACTAGACATAGAATGACATGCGAGAAAATAGAGAGTTCACTCATTTAACTTTAAAAGTTGTAGGGATGTTGCGGAAATTTAGTGAATTAAACAGTCCCTTGAAGACTTGGATGACCATGAGTGTTTAAACATTGGTCAGTCACTGACCCATTATGAAATTTGTTATGTTCTGCTGTTGGCATTAGTTGGTCTAAGCGAGCCAGTTTTGACAGACCATATGGAATCTCTTGGCCTGGTTTTTCTTGGAAGTGTTATACTTTCCAGTAGTGACAAAAAATCAAAAAAGTTCAACAAATCTGACAACGCAGGTGTTATTTATACCCAGTGAGGCATGCTTTTTTGTAATGGAAAACTTGACTTCACAATATCGCTTGATTCACTGAATTCCCAACAATTATTACTTAAAATTCACATACATATATCTAGAAGTTGTGATACGAGAGTAAATTGGCCTTCCAATTTGTGATATCTGACGCCTCTGGCATATTTTTTTTGGAAGTAAATTAAATACTTAGTCAACGCGTATATGCCAGCGTCGTGGCTATTTGAAAATTAAAGTTTGTTGTATCATTGCCGATGATCGATATGGTTTCACTTGCTCGAAAAAGTCAAAAATTCTACCTCCAACTGCACTATATTGGGGTCAGTTTCGGCGATTAAATAGCCAAAATCATATTTCAATGCTAAATGATAGAAAATTATTTGCCGAATAAAGCCGAAATTAAGGTCATTTGAAAATTTTTTTTGTGTTATATATAAGTTAAAATGTACAACGCAATAAAAAAACATCCATTACTAGTAAAATACTCACATATTTCTTCATATTGCCATAGAAAAAAATATTCTAATTTTACTCTATTTTTAATTGTTACTCCGAATTAGCTAACATTTTCTTCGATGACGCTTTCATTTCGGATGAAATGCTTTGTGAAAATCCAAAAAATCCTCCACTTAATGAATACGTGAAAATATTGATCACCAGCATCGAGAAGGCTGCATTTGAAATTTATGGTGTTAATATGAAAATTAAGCCACCTGTCAAAATTGAAACTCCTTATGGCGGACGTTTAGTGTGGACACTGCCAGGACGATCTAAAATGGTTGCACATCTGAAGAATAAAGATAAAATTCGTCACAAAAAGCGTTGGTCACAGGTCATGTACATGTATTACCTACTGGGCTTTCGCATAATGGAATTGGACAACATTTCGGCATTACGAAAGACCGTTATTGCAGAGAACACATTTTTGCTAGCACTGGATGGTGATATTGACTTTCAGCCTCAGGCAGTGCAGTTGTTAATCGATCGCATGAAAGCCATTGACGAATTGGGCGCAGCTTGTGGACGCATTCATCCAGTTGGGCGCGGACCAATGGTATGGTATCAGATATTTGAATATGCCATCGGCCATTGGCTACAAAAGGCCACTGAACACGTTATTGGCTGTGTTCTTTGTAGTCCTGGTTGCTTCAGTCTGTTCCGTGGTAGTGCACTAATGGAGAATAGCGTTATGAAAAAATATACGACGGTGGCTCAAGAGCCAATGCATTATGTTCAGTACGATCAGGGTGAAGACCGTTGGCTGTGTACACTTATATTAAAACAGGGTCTTCGCGTGGAGTACTCAGCGGCCTCTGATGCCTACACTCATGCGCCAGAAATATTTAATGAATTTTTCAACCAGCGCCGACGTTGGGTGCCCTCAACCATTGCAAATATCTTTGACTTATTGTCGGATGCCGATATGGTTGTTAAGAACAATAGCTCCATATCTATGCCATACATTTGGTATCAGGCAATGCTAATGGTGGGCACAATTTTGGGACCTGGCACGATATTTCTCATGATGATAGGTGCTTTGGTGGCTGTATTTAGTATTGGTATATGGACATCATTTTTGTGGAACTTCTTCCCGGTGCTTTTGTTTATGTTATCGTGCATTTATTTGAAGCAAAAATTCCAAGTAAGTTGAATTATTTTAAGCTTTAAAACAAAGAAAACTCGAAGTATTTGCTTTGCATATGATGCTAAAACTTCGTTCTTGACCTTAAAGAAAGGTGTCACCCTTCAATAGTCAAAATTAATGTATCGAAAGAATGTCACTTTATTATTGCGACTCATCTCAGAAAACTATATATTCTAAGCTGAATACATACATAGATCGTCTTCAAAATGTTCGTCTATGTAAATATAGAAAAATGATATCCCGCTTGGCAACATTCCAGAAGTAACGAAATCTGTGCCACTTAGTAGGGTAAGATCTTTTTTACTCAAGGCTCCAAGATAAATATAGATAGAGATAAACAAAAAGTTAATAGATAGGGGCTACTATAAATATGTATCTGTTTGAATATCTGTGCCTTAGTTAGTACCAAAAAATAGATAATCTACTCTTTGGCAAGGAATAATATGTTTCAAAGCGTAAGATCGTCCTTGTAGCTAGGAAGCTGGAGGCCTAATTTTCTACATGATTTCATCGTGCGGCATAGGTTATAAATCATGAAGCTCTGAGTAATATACATAATATGTAAAAAGTCTGCCATTGCGTTGCCTCTGCGTTATTAATTGAAAGTCCTTTGAAACTGTATAAATATGAAGGTACTGTAATCAATTTTATCGTTTCCGCCATTTTAGAAAATGTGTTTATACATATGAATAGCTAAAGGCAGATGTTTTTGCTGCTGCGCTTAGGAGTTATTAAATTCTAAAATGTTAGAATATATACATACTTAAGTGATTTTATGGTCAGGCAGATTGCAATCTTTATAAAGATTATGTCATAAAAAACAAGAGACACAACCTCTGCCACTTAATTATCGCTGCATTTGAAAATTGCAATATCAAAAACATGAAAAAAAAAATTGAATACTAAATCATTTTATCGTGTCTGCCAGTTGACTGAATGGTTCTTTTACTCATAGAAAACATAAAAATGAAGAAGGCAGACGATTCCAGCGTTGCTTTTTCGAAGGCGAACGTATTGAGCCATTTTCTTTTATGCTCGCCGGCTAAGATTTTGAATTTTTAAAGCTGACATAAGATATCTTGATCAAGCAAAACCCTAAGCAAAGATGCTAAAAGAGTATTATTTAATAAAAATATATAGTTTCTTAAATATATACAAAACATCAATCAAAATTTAGTTTTTCTCGTAATAACCTTCGAAATAATTGCTAACTGTGAGTGAGTGGAAATTTTCATTGTTCACCCTGAGGTGTTTTGCATGCTACCTAACTTCAGCTTTCATGATATTTAGCTCACAGTCAACGACATGTCTGTTGCTCTAAGTACTTACTGATTTCACAAGTTTATTCCCAGAACTATTTGCTAAAAGAAGTACCCAAAGCTATTTTTATTATTTCCTTAAAAAAAGATTACCAAATGAGTTGGGTGGATATTAAGAAAATGATTTTCGTTACAGCTGCTGATAGCTTTTGTCATTAGCTCAATGTACTGTCTTGTGATGATGGCTGTTCTTATAGGTATCATAATTCAAATGATAGAAGATGGTCCACTTGCGCCAGCATCGCTGTTTTTCCTTTTGGTGTTCATGCAGATTTTCATTGCAGGTAAAATGTGAAATGATAAATTGATTCCGTTCCGATATGCTGTTGTCTAACCCTTCGTTCATGTGGGTTGCTATTTTTGTAGGTGTTGTGCATCCACAAGAAATCGCAGCATTAATCTGTGGCTTTATATACTATATAACAATTCCTTCAATGTACATGCTGTTGCTGATATACTCTGTATTTAATATGAATGATGTTTCCTGGGGTACAAGAGAAGTAGCACCAAAAAAGGTAACTAAACACTTGATACTCTGGTCCTTAAACACACACACACACACACACACATATTGTACACATAACGATACACACATGCTTGCTCTTCTTACTTGTTAACATACACAGGAAGATGATGGCTCCGTGCCAGCAGATGGTGATGTGGAACAACCCCGGGATTATTTAGCAGGCTGGATGAATGACCCACTTTTGGTTGACTCGGAGCTGGGTGAAATTTCGTTGCGTGAAAAGCGCTTTTGGAAGGACTTAATAAGATTATATCTGAAGCCATTATTCCATACAAAGGAGAAGAAGGCCGAAATTGCTGATAGCCTAAGGGAGTTGCGCAACATGTTCGCTTTTGCTTTCGTGATGATAAATGCAATTTTCGTGCTCATTGTTTTCTTGCTGCAGCTGCAAAAGGAGTACTTGCATCTGGAATGGCCTATTGATCCTGTTGATTTCATTACGTGCGACAACAGCAATAAACAATTTTTTGTTTACCGTCAGTATAAGGAGCTGGATCCCATCGGATTTCTCTTTGTTTTGTTCTTTGGTCTCATCCTGGTTATACAATTCATCGCAATGTTTTTCCATCGATTCGCAACAATGTCACAATTGTTAGCGTCAACACAGCTAAATTGGTTTCAGGGATCAAGTCCGGTAAGTTGTCATTCTACGGAATGGCCATTATGAGATTAAACGTCAAAGAGTTTATTAAATCTGCCGCTAACGCTTTGTTTATGCATGGAAAGATTGCCAGCGCAGCAATGCATTGAAAAATTTTTAATTTTAACTTTTGATTTCTTGAAATAATGATATCAACCTCTAAGATCGTGTGACATAGCTCCTCTGAAGTATTTTCATTGAGGATACAACAAGTCCTTAGCCTATGCAGATAAGCCAACGATGGACGTTAGGCGATATGTAAGTCATGGTCTAAAATGTTTGAAAAGTAGTAAAAAAATGGGACTTCGAGACTGCGCTGTGTTCGGGCAAACCGCATCCGTAATGTCCGTAATCATACTGTAATTCTGAATTGCATTAAATTCGAAACTACGGAAACAAACTATTTGGGTGTATGTGTAAAACATAAGTCCGACATGGGTAAATCTATGCAGAGGAAGGTGGTGGGTTGGGACTTCGGGTCTAGCCACCAAATGGACGATTACTAAAGTCAAAGAAATGAAACTACTACTGAAGCCATATTAGGATTTCATTTAAGCAATTGGGTGTGGTATCTCCCTGACATACTAGCTTAAGCTTTAAAAAAGCATTGTTAATGTATAAGGGTGGAGTAACTATGAAACAAAATTTAATGATAAGATTAGCGACCTCCCAACTCCGACAATTTTTGTGTGAGGTTTTGCAAAAACTTAAACCAAAAAAAAAACATTATTTAACTTTAAAAATAAAAATATAAGTAGGCAATAGCCTTCCCTAGCAGAAATATGTTGTTTTAAAAAAGAAGTCATTAAAATCGGTTTAGTATATTTTGAGCCAAAGCGTTACATAAACCATTTTCATCCAAGCAATTTTAGCGTTAGATTCCACAGTATAACGGTCCATTTAGGCCCTCAAACAAACTATTCTCGGATGAAAGTATTTGTATTCGTACTACTTGACAGCCTTCGGCACAGTTGCAGCTCTCAATATTTGCTACAATTTGTGAAATGTTTAAGAAATCAGCATTACCATCTTCAGGCAAATCGTACCCCTTACAGAGAGCTCCCACACGTTAAAAATGCTCCGATTTAAAACAAATGAATTAAATACACGAGCCAAGATATGACCTAAGCCTTAATTAGCTATTTTGCAATAAACTTTTTTTCACAGCAACTTTTGTTGTTGACTTCTAAAAACTAAGCATATCCTGAGCAAATAAAATTTAATGCTCCTCTTATGCAGCAAAACAAAAGCGATAAAAATTTAATTGTCATCATTAATGTTTTTCTTTTAATGAAGCTTACTGATGAAGATGCGGCACAAGAAATTCATGGTAATGCTGTCAATATTGCACGCCAACTACAACGACCCAAACGTTTCGATGACGATGATGACGATGCTGCACCTGACGGCGTTGACAGTCTCGACGCTGAAAATGAAGACGGAGTGATACGACGGCAGACGATTTTTAAACTACACGAGAACAGGAATAAACAACAGCCCGACTACAGCGATTTGCCCAGGAATTTCGAAAGACGCTTCTTAAGTGATGGTAAGACTAATGTACCCACTCGTATTTTATTTTCATCTCACGAATTTCACTGCGCGTTCTGCCAGCGAAGTTATAGTGCCGGATTTAAAATGGATACATTTTGTTTTGCGTTTTTGCAGATGACATACAAGTGAAGAACATCTCCATGAGTAGAAAATCCTTAATGATGCTCAACGAAACGAGAGACGTTGCAAAGCGACGCTTGACGGAGCAAGTGCGTCGCAATACCGATTTCAACAAAAACACAACGAACGCATATGATAATCCTGGTTTCGAACCGAATACGGAGTGGTGATTAAAGTCTTTATTTGTGTTGATTTTGAATTGTATTTGCAAATTTAATCAAGTAAATGTTTGCTTAGCATTTGTCTCTAATAAAGTTTACATTGTCGCAGCATGGAGTGGGTGCTCCTTCCGCATGCCTCAATGTTGAATTTCTATTGAAGCTTTTAGTGCTCAAGGTTTAGGAGTGATGCAAGTGCTGGCATATAAGTAGCGCCATTTCCACATGTACAGCATGCGCTTATAAAAACTGAGCAAATGCACTGGAATGGGTGCTTGCCGTGGTTGCATGGAATGAAAAATCGTTGAAAATTAATGACTGCTAAGCGCCAGAGTCAGTTACACGTGTATGACAATGCAATGATTCTCTATGGCATTCATATATTTCTTGGTATAATAATTAATCAAACTGCCATCAGAGATGCATCTAGTCTCATCCGGAAGAAATAACGTTTGCAAATCAGTGAATGAGTATGATGGATGAGTCATTAGAGGAAGTTATAAGCCACAAACTGTAGTTGCAGTTTTAGTTAATATTTTGATGTATGTATGCAGTATCGGAAAAAATTAATTCTACTAAAAAAATTTGGAAAGAAAAAAAGATACTAAGATTGACGCTGAAGTGCTATTGTTTTTTGAAAATACAGGTTTTCGGGGGACAGAACGTGATGACGAATCTATGCAAATTTAATTAAATGGCAATAAACTCTGATGACATGGGATGAAAGACTTTACTGAGTGGGTGATTTTTGCCGCGCCAGGAGTTTATTCGGAGGCCCCTCACTTATTTGTTAGCGTGATGACTCTTTTCGTTCATCCTGTATTATGTAAGAATATCTTTACTGCGGGATATGAAATAAAATCTATGCTGAAGTTGTGTAACAGAAAATTTATACTTTAGTCAAATGGCCGATGCTAACAGTCACGCAGTGCCGGATTAAGACTTTGCGATGCCCGACACTAAGGACTAGAATCGATCCTCTGATTACGGAACATTAAAAAATGTAGATATCAAAATAATGAAGATCAGATCAAACCTACGCCAGTAGGTTTTTATGTATAATATTGACATTGTGACCAAAAAAAAATAAAAGAAGGTCCTCCAGCTTCGTTTAGCAAAGAACGTCAGAATCAATAGATATATAAATACGCAATTGGTAAACGGTTACAACGCTTTTTCACAGACATAACACAACATAATCGCTTAATTTTTGTTGTTGGAAAGCTTGTGAAGAAGCACATGCGTGCGGTTTTTTTTTTATATAGTAGACGTTGCCACGCCCTTAACAGGAAAAAAACGTTTCCACGGCTAAGATAATGGATCGATTTTAATAAAATTTGAAATGGAGATAGATTGAACCCTAAGAAATTACAAACTTTGATTTCTTTAAGGCGGCGCGGCACCACCCTCAATGAGAAAAAACGCTGTCTCGGCTGAGCCGCTTCAGCGATTTTCTTGAAATTTGGTATGGACATAGAATGATTCTTGAGTAAAAATAAGTTTTTCTTAGTGGGTGGCGTCATGCCTCTAACAGGAAAGTACCTTGTTAATGCTAAGCTGATTTTGATGAACTCCATTTTTTTTTAGTTGGGTGGCAGCACCTCAAACAGGAGAAAGCGTTTTCACTGCTAAGCTAATGGACCAATTTTGATGGAATTTGGTACATAGATATATTGAATCCTGAGGAAAGCTATTTGTTTTAAAGTGTATGGTGCCACGCCTCCAATAGAAAAATATGTTTTCTCTGCTATACTAATGTATTGATTTTGACGAAATTTGGTATGGAGATAGAACTTATCGACTGATTTTAATGTAATTTGGTGCGGAGATATGTATAGTATGTATATTGAAATCAAAGAAAGAGATGGGAATAATGCAACATGTTGCCATCTATTTCATTGTTGGAAGCGTTGACTAAAAAGGGCTTTTTTTATATCAGTTTTTTAATATTAAATACCAAAAAGTTGGTTGAATTTCAATCACTGGGTGAACTCTATCTAGTATCCATAAATTCACACATCCTTTTGTCCTATTGGGGGCCTCTTGAGCTCAGGGTCTGGACCCTTACCAATGCCCCTAAAAAACACCATATTTCAGGGCTAATTGCGGGCTCCTTGAGCTCAGTGCTATAGTTTCCTGTAGCTTTATCTTAATCCTATGTGATATGTGAATTACGATTGATTTTTATTAGTAATTTTACATAGGTGGGAGATTTCTTGGTACATAGTAGAATTAGGTCAATCCTTAAGAACTGTAGGCAATTCAGTGGTGGCTTTATTTATGCACCAAATTAATGTGCTTTAAAAATATGTTCGTTGGCCAGCCTAAATATTGGTGGGATGTACTGTTTGGTCATCTTCACTCCTGTCAACGATGATGCAGCTCAAAGTTTTTGAGATGACTATGAAGTCAGTTTTTCTGTACGGAATGTGGTTATATCAGTACACAACACCAGAGTATCTCTGGTGAAAGTCCCTCGATTATAAAACGTACATTTTGGACAAATGAAGCAATTGGAAAGTTTTAATGCCAAAAACTAATTTTAAGCCATTAAAGTGACCGAAACGGATTCCGTTTCAGATCCAGATTTTACTGTACAAAAAATAACGCTATTAAAAAAATTTATTTATTTTATTCTTTCCCAAATCTATTTTTTTTTTGAATTTTTAATTATTTTCCATCTGTTTTCTTTAATGTTTTTCAACTTATTTTTATTAAGTGAATATGATGATTAGAAAACATTGGGGAACTTATTTTTTTTTTTACCTGCGACCGATCAAAATTCAACCCGCGCGTCCTGCCAGTGTTCAAAGATGCTCATCTTAACTAACTCAGTTAATTTCATTATTTTTCTGACATACTTAAATTTAATTACTTCTCTATCAAAATGAAAAAGTGAAGTTTCATTTTGAGCAGTTGTCGATTGCTAATTCAATTAACATACTTTTAGCCAGCAGAAAATAAGTAATGCGGTAGCTGAAGTTGTTAAACTACGCATGCAACAACTATTGGATAAACAAAGGGAAGATACAGGTTCAAACCCCGGCGACGACAATTTTCTTTTTATTTTTTTAATTTAAAGATATATAAAAAACAAAACTGCATTTGTTTATTAAAAATATCTTGAAAACTGCCTTTTATATTAATAATAAAAGGCAGTTTCGGATCCGTTATGGATCCACAAAAGCGGATTCCGGTTGTTTTCCGTTTTTGAGTTCCGTTTCGGATCCGTTACGGACACGAAAAACGAATCCGTATATGACGTCCGTTTCAGATCCGTTACGGATACGAAAAAGCGGATTCTGTTTCCCTTGGCTATGGTAGTACTTGCATGACATCATAACCAGGCAGAACCGGCAAGAAGTACTACATTGTGTTTTTATGAAATTTCCAGTGTAAGTTTGTTATCTCTCTTTGATAGCAATAAAGTTTTAATTGATGTCAAAAGCAGAAAAAAAATCATTAAAAGTGCGTGCTTCAGTTTCTGCCAAAAATTGTAAGGATCTCTTAGACCGCAATTAAAAAAAGGAAATTGGATACAAAACAATTTATTCGTTATTTAAAAAAACTTGCATATTTTTATCGTAAAAATGATTTATACACATGAATGTGTGAGTGTGCTGCTCGCGTGTGTGAAATTATGTGAACTTTTCTAAATAACAACAAACTCAACACACACACACACACACACACACACACAACGTGCACACACTTTTCCCACCCCATGTGTGTTTATGTATATCCTATCCAGTGCATAGCCTGAGGTCGTGTCCCGTACACATGAATTACAAACTAACAGTAAATGGTGTTACTTTTTGTTGTTGTTTTGGAATTTTGTTGTCATTGTTGTTGTCGTTGTTGTTGTCATTGTTGTCATTGTTTTTGTAATATGTAAAATTTGATAATTTAATGATGTTGGCAGTGAAGCCACAAACCGACCCGTTGACCTATGCACATACTCATGGATACGAAGTGCAATTTTTAAATTTGAATGGATAACAAAAAACCACAAGCATCCGCATCTGCATCCTCTTTAGTAACACAATCTGTGTTTGCGGTCGCGTCATCGAGTGACGCTGGCCAAACTGAACCCGCCACCTAGTGTTTGCTCCCCTATGGGAACCAAGCAAAAATGTGAGATTTTCTTTGTTGTTCTGATTTCCGGAAATTTAATGCTTCTCTGTTTGCTGGCCTTACCCAGCCAACACTTGGAGCATTGTTGAATCCTCCATTTTCCACTCTTCTAGATATTCCGGGAAGTGGCATTGCATTTGTGATAGTCATTTCTTTTGGCTTAATTATTTTTTGCAATTGATAGCTTAAGTATGGCTGATAGTCGAAATCGTGGTGGGTCTGATTCTGAGAGGCCGACATCAAAAATTTCTCTCACAAACTTAGAAAGTACGCCATAAGTAGAAAAATCGAAATCGTGGTTGGTCCGATTCTGAGAGGCCGACATCAAAAATTTCTCTCACAAACTTAGAAAGCAAGCCATAAGTAGAAAAATATATACAGACCAATGTTGTAGAGAAGATGAAAACGCATCAATTTCATACTAGAAAAATTTCAATACGACAAGATTTGAACCATTTTTTATACAACACTCTGTATACAACATCAACTGTAAAAATTTGGTTAGCAGCAAAGAACGGTGTCAAAACATTTAAGCTCGGTTGTCGAACGACAGCGGTAGTCTAGGCCTATTTCAATACATGACCCCAAGAGAGCTTGTGACTTGAAAACGCTTTAAGAATATATGCAGGCATACGAAACCTTCGCTTGCATGAAAGGAATGGATCATGCAGCTAAAAGAACGTAAGCACGAGGCTGCCCCCTGGTAGAAATAAATGGCATATTGATGTTGGGCCGCCTGGTGGTCTTTAAATATAAAATTGAAGTATAAAATAAGTATTTTTCAACAATCTAAATGGCATACAGAAATATTGATAGAGCCTTTTATAGAGTTCGGATGACGAATTCGACACCCGTTTTCAGTAGTCGATTATTTTACACCATGTAGTCTGGCTGGTTTCTTGTTTTCAAGTTACGATAAGTTTCATACGCTAAACGCTACCTCTGGATAGTTTCTCCCGAATAAATCATCGCCTAACATCAGAATAAGAGCGTCGCAAAACTATCGTTTCGGCGATTCTCTTCCGCAATTAAAAATGTTTGGTGGGTAGTATTGCAAAAACATTAACTTTGTTTGCTTGTGTACGTTGGCTGATTCTGACATCTGTCTAGTGGGGCAAGAAACCAGCAGCTTTAAAATGTGTGAGATGTATTATACCAAAAGACTTTGAGGTAAATACACCTGTTCAAGAAGTAAACAAAGGTATGTAAGTGATGAGAAATTACAGAACAATTTTCACTTGACGTCAAAATACTTTGCTTTTTTTTTAGAATTTGTTAAGCAACATGCGGTGATACCTGCAGAACATTAGAAGTATCTTTGAATGCATTTAGTTTGAGGTAGATTTCATATTTAATATTTAACTCCATTAAGTTATTTAAAATTCTTAACAGCTCTTGAGCTACGTCTTCTAAAAACCGTAGACCTCCTGTTAGGCACGAATTACCTTGTTAGCTCTTTACGGAAGCACAAAAATCCCACATTTGATAGGAACGAAGATGGTCAATTTTGCGCCGGAGACAAACTTGAATTTGACGTCTTTTAAATAAAATCTAACATACTTGATATTTTCGTTCCTTGGTCCCACAATTAAGTAATTAAGTTGTGAAACAATATTTCTGCAATTGGTTTTCCTGACCGCTGCAAAATCTTTGCAGATTTAAGAGAAATGTAGACAACATTGTTTCATTTATCCGCTTTCCCCCTATTAGTCTGCGCTTCTTATAAACCAGCACGGTGTATTTCATTTAGAGGAAATATTCCCTGAGTAACAAAAAAAAATTTATTTTTTCTAATTTTTCAGATAAAATAGTATTAAAAATGGATAGTTTTATAAAAAATGTGTATGAATTATTGTTATAAATATTTTCTTAAAAATCATAGAAATATCGTAGGAGTTTATTTTTGACTTCAACAAATACTTTATTTTACTTGGGCTTTTGAGTTGAGGTCCTACATGTTAGGAGTCAAGTGAGCTTAAAAAATATGTCTTTTACAAAAATAAATTTTGCAGTGTTTGCTTATCATTTGATTTTAATTATTAGTTGATTTTATAATTCTCACTATGTTTAAATGAAATGAGAAGTGAACAAACAGAACGGCGGATGTCCAATTGCTGAAAATGTTCAGAAATCGTAAAAACTGTTTATGTCTCTGAACTGATCACAGTAACTTGCTGTGATTATGTTAATTCGTGCTAGTATTTTAACTCATTCAGACCCAAAAAACATTTAGGAAAAAAAAAATAGATATGTGCCCTTTTGCATAGACTAACTGGGCTCGTGACTTTTTGTCCGACCCTTTATTGGACATGTGCCTTTTTATTCGAGTATTTAATACTGATTGCATTGATTGGTTAAGTAAACACTTTGCTTACGGGATACGTTGATTTTTGTACGAACTTTCGGGTGGAAAGAAGCAATTCTCGACCTTCTAAAAATAAATATTACTTTTGTATGAAATGGTAAAAATTACAACTTTTTTGTGCAAAAGTTGATGATATTTCTTTTTTTTTTGGGCCATGTCACAAAAATTGTCGAGTTCACGGATATTTCAGAAATTTTTGGATTTTTATCAGACCTCCGGTCTTGACATGAAATTCCGGACTTGGGCAGGTCAATCCTGGCAACCCTGGTTGCTGGGTCTTCAAAAAGAGTTAGTACCAGTTCCACAGTAATCCACTATTATGTATATGCTTTGAACGGACAATACCCGATAGAACTGATGTGAAGCTAAGTCATACGAGAACAAGTATCCTAATAATGGGGAAAATGGACGAATGTTTCTGTCTTTTTTTTACACATGGCGATGCATAAATTGAAACTGTCATGAAAATCCAAATTTTAATTAAATTAAGGAATATGCATACTAAAATCAACATTTACATTGATATGAGACCATGGATGAATAAAAAATACATACAAAGTACTGAAACATGAGTGTCAAAACAAATGCAGTATTTAATTAAATATAAAATTGATAAATGATATAAAATGTAGCCAGTGTCTATGAGAAGCGATAGATTTATGTATAGAGTATTAAATTGTGATATATGTAAATGTGTTGTTCAACAATAAAATGTTTGACAAATTTTTAAAATTATATTCTAGATTTTGAGAAAATTATATATCGAAGGCGCGTCTTATACGTACAGATATCATACTCCAGTCAAATTAGACAAAAAAAGGCGTAGGTTTGCAATAATTCGCATGGAGCTGAAAATTGGTATAGGCCTTAAATACACTATTACAAATAAAATGCCAAAAGTCCCCAACGTTCCTGCCTCTGCAAAAAATGTTATTCAAGGTCAAACTGAAAAATATGAGTTTTCCGGATATTTATCTTAAACGGTAAGCGCCATCGTAGAAGTTGGTTGGAAAAAGTTGTAGATGATGTCTACAAACATGGTTCTATTTTTGTTCTGTACACACTACCATTCTAGAGATATATTGATTTCAAAAGTTGGAACAGAAGTATTCTGCATGAGGTATTGTACTTGCAGCATTTGTTATAATACTACTAACAGCACGAACTCCAATTGAAAAGCTTATTTACTTTTTAAGACCTGGAAAAGCTTAAGTGCATATCCAAAATGCCATGCTCATATTTTCTTTTTATATGCAATATCTGCCTGCGATGCTACATCAGCAATTTTCAAAAGGAGTAAAACAGGAGTATTTAAATTATTCGAAAAACGTAATGATTTAATTGATTGTGCAGAAGTATTTACAAAGATTGACTCTTCTCCACACGACATCCTCTCAAATGAAATTCGCTTTCTTCTTGCCATATATGGAGCTTCAAAAAAAATTGATTCTATAGACATGCATAGGTATATATATAAAGTTTGTAAAAAATACGTGGAACAATAAAAGAGTACAATTATCTTACCTGCCTCCAACATCTGCTTTTGTTTTACAGCACTTATATGGTGTATACTATCAAGTTCAAGTGTGGCTAGGCATTGAACTGGACCCAGAAGTAAGAAGTATGGGGTTGGAAACTTATAGATGATACTTTGGAACCAATTCAAACTCTACTTCCGCCTGCTCCCGAAAAACTTCTTAATACTATTTTTTGTAATTGCAAGAAGGGTTGCAGTAAATATTGTAGCTATAAAAAAGTTGGATTGCTAGTATGCATTAATTGTCAAGGCCAGTCGTGTTCAATCAAATTCAACAGATGATGATGCTTATGTTATCAATTAGGACACAACTGTTGCAACTTTTTCCTTAAACCTTTATGCAAAAAAAAATCAAAGAGAGGAAATTTGAAAATTATTAATCATAATCAAAATTTCCAGAAATCAAACAATAATCCGTTCCACTTTGATCATTACAATTAGTCCATTTTTCCAATCAATAGAATACTGTCTGGTGGTTCTTCATCACAATAAATCGTGGAGATATACCTACTAGAGAAACCACGTTAAAAAAATGCGCCAAGTAAACTACCTCATGGGTGGCGTGGAACTGTGTGCATATAATGCAATATACAACTTTTGAAATTGCAATATCTCAAGAATCGTAATTCGCACGAACAAAGGTATGTGAACAATATTTGAGATATCGGGTGTGTAACTAAGCTCTCGCTATTTTTTGTTAGAAAATGCAACTTTATTATCATAAATCAAGCCATTTTTTGAGGTCTTCATAGGAGTTGAACTGCTGATCAGCCAGACCATGTGCCATTAAACGGTACAAGTAATAGTCTGACGGGGCAATATCTGGGGAATACGGCGGGTGGGGTAGGACTTCCCATTTGAGAGTTTCCAAGTATGTTTTCACTGGCTTAGCAACGTGAGGCCTAGTGTTGCCTCTACGTCTCGTGGTTTCAAATTATAAGGAACATAAGTTCCTTGCTTTTGAATCATCCCCAACGCATGCAAATGCTTGGAAATGGCTTGTCGGGTAACTCCCAATACTGAAGCAAGCTCTTCTTGAGTTTGGGTCTAATCCTCATCGAGCAATGTCTCCAATTCCGTATCATTGAAGGTTTTTGGCCATCCTTCACGTGTTCGATAGTCGATGTCAAAATCATGGTCTTTAAAGCGACGAAACCAATCTCTGACGATTATTTGGCACAAAATCAGTCATTTTCGAGCAACCACAAACAGACAAACAACAACACAAAATCTTAAAAGTGTCAAATCGGGTTGTTTACCATAGGTTTAGGCTAGATTCATAACGTTTCGATATGAACCAAATCGACCAGCTCTTACCGCTAGTGCCATCTATTGACAAACAGCGAGAACTGAGTAGCATGACCTACAACTTTTACAAAGCAAATTTTTCTATAACACTTACCGCTTAAGAGAAAAAAGCAAGAAACCGATATTTTTTGACCTTTGACCTTAAATAAAAATTTTTGCAGAAGTGAGATCGGCGGGGACTTTTCATAGTTCACTTCTAATAATGTATTTAAGACGCGTTGCAATTTTCTGCTCAATGTGAATTATTGCAGAGCTTAATGTCTATTTTGACTGGGTTACCACCCATTATTGATTTAAGCTGAGTCACACAAGTGGTATCATATGAGGCATTTATCTTGAAAGTGAAATAAGATACTCTTTGTTGAGAAGAAAGATTCAATTAACTCGAAATCAGTTGTTTCAAAATTAAGGTGTAATGAAACAAAAAATTTTAAGTTCCCGCAAGTTTAAAAGTTCGATTGAAAAAAGTTTTTGTCCAAATTTGAGTTTCTGAACACCCTGTAAAATTGTGTTTTTTACGTTTAAAACGTTAAGCTGTTTATTTGTTGCTTCCACTCATAAAACAGGATTTTGAAATCCGGCAGACTTGGACTCATTCGGCAGTTGAATTCTAAACTCAAGCACTTAGAGATTTTCCCACTCATTAGTTAATTGCGCTATCATAATTTCGTAGACTTTTTTTTACAAAAAAAGGAATTTTCCTGAAAAAGTTTCACTATTAAAGTTATCGCATTGAAAATAGCAGTAACAAAGGAAGCCCCAGTAGGATTTCATGCTGTCGATTGAAGTGTGACCAGAAAAGAAGTTTTCATTTTCTGACTGGCGAGATGAAGATACAACCCAGCAGGCAATTGAGCAAGGCCTTCCCCAGAGAAGGTCTGCTAGCACTGCTCCGATTGTAAGAGGCCTTCTCAAATCTAAATTTTCATGTAAATAACAAAAAATTTTTTTTTTTTTTGCTATGATTTTTGTTTTTATTTACAATCTGCCAATATTAACAATAAGAAAATTTTATAAGTAGTGAAATTTTAATTAGCAGAATAGTTACAATCCATTGAGTGTATACTCATGAAATGCTTTTATGCCTTACCATGGCAGGCGTGCTATTAAGCCTTCCCACAGCAGTACTGCTATAAAACCTTCCCACAGCAGCAGTGCTACAAGGCCTTCCCATAGCAGCAGTGCTATAAGGCCTCATAATAGAAGGCAAAAAAGAAGGACTTCATGTATTTTTGTATTTCATGTATTACAATGTTTTATGATTCGACATTACTTTTTTGTCATTGGATTGTATTTACTTATACGACATCAAAAGTCGGTTAGAATTAAGGAACGGTGTGCATGTTGCTAGGCTGGTCTTCTGTTTCATGTTATGTTAAAGTGGTAGAGTGTTGTGTATTCAATGTCAAATTATAAATTAAGAAGACATCACAAAAAATAAACATTAAAAATATCAACGCATGGGAGGTTGACGCAGATAAAAAAAAAAATTTATCTAAGAGTCTCACGACGTATTAAGATTTAATTCTTTCAAAGTACTTCTGTGACCCCTTCTACGGTAAGCGCTCTTAGAAGGGCTCTTGACGCAAGCTATGTAGGAAGGCCTGCTTTAAGAGTATTTCTATCAGGCCTGCTAAAGAAGGCCTGTTTTATCGGGACGTTTCATATAAAAAGGAGGGCAAGTTTGAAAGGAGGTGGTAAGGCCTTAATCTTACCAGGTAAGGCCTGCTAGAAGGCCTGCAAGCTTCTGCCCTTGCCTACTGGGAAAATTACTACATAACGCGTTTACCAGTAAAGGCATTTTGATTTTCTGCGAATGTATTGACTCGAGACGAGGATAAATTAAAGGATAAATGTACTTTTTTATCTTGGACACCAAAATTTACAAATGTTTTCTCAAAAAAAGGTCATTCAAATGTTTTTCCGCAAGCTTTACTTAAAAAAAGGACATTCACCAAAATTTACTAAAAAATAAAAACAAAAAAAAAGATATTTAACAGAAATAGTTTAAATGTACTGAAAATGAGCCAATTTTACTAAAAATTCGGTAGTTTTTACTTATAATTGAACAAGGAATTTTGGTGAAATTTCATAGAAACTTCTTCGGTAGAGCATGCTGAAGATATGTAAGCATGAACTACATATTTTACAATTTTTCCTAATATCTTTTGCTTTTACTCTGAACTTTTCAATAAATTCTATCATCGATAGCCACACTTTATTTTTCAATGAATTTTGGAAAAAAACGCCAGCATTAAATTAGGGTTTTTCGAAAATTGGAAGTTTTTTAAATACTGAATTTATATTATCGAAATTCTCTCGTGTTGGGCATCTGCATGTTTTATTTAATTCAATGCAAATTTTGTTAACAATCCCACTAGCTACCTCATGCCACATATTGCATGCAATAATTAAAGGTGCACCATGCGATACTGAAATTGTGCATGAAATCCTTTAACGTATCGCACTTTATTGAAATTACTGCTGGTATTTTCAGAATAATTGCACCCAATCAACAATTTTCCCACTGATTTATTCAACAAACCAATGGCGGTGAGCACATGCCATCAGGTCGCCCTCGATCCGCGCACGCCGTTAACCACATTAATTCTGTCATATGATGGTGGCGTTGCTATTTGAATGGAATTGACTAAATTTGTTAGGTTGATAGGATGCGATGCGATGTGAATTTCCAGGTCAAGTGCGTTGTGCTGCGACTCTGCGTCTAGTGCTGGCATTTGTGCGTATGTATTAACGAGTATGTGTGTACGTGTTTCAATGTGGCATTTAAATCAATTGGTATTCGTGTTTGTGTGTATTGGAAAATTTAATTTTAGGCCTAAATAAACCCCACTAGACAGAATTTTAAGAAATGCATTGAAGCACAAAATTATCTTGAGAGCTGAACGTCTATTTTGAAAATTTATAGTTTGTTTTAGTTTTAGAGGCCATCATTAAGAGATTTAATTCCATTTATAGAGATATTGTTATTGCACTGTTATAATTGAAGCAATACCCTTGAAATGGAGCAACTACCCTCAGGTGTTCTTTCACAAAAAAATTGACTGGAACAGGAAAAAAATCACTTCAAAATGCAAGCACAAATGCTAAGCGTTTTAAGGTAACAAAGTTTTTAGCTTAAAACAAAAGAAAAATTCGATATTCAATGACTCGAGTAAACGGAAGAGCTAAATTGAAAACTACTAAAGGGTACTAAGTATGATAGTGGATAAGACATCACGTGAAAAAATCATGCAAGTCACCAGCGGGGTCCCCAACACGCTAAAAAAGAGTTTTAGACCCATTTTCCTAAAACTTTACTGCACCAATCGATAGGAAAATTAAAAAAAAATGGATTCATTAAACTAGTGGTGGCCAAAACAGGAAAAGTGAGCCAATTTTAGCTCTTTAACACACAAACAGAAGAAAGATAACCAAAACAACAAACACACGCACATTTTTAGCGTTCTGCGAACAAGGAAAAACATTGCGCATATTGAAGAGAGGTTCTCTCGTTTCGTTTGATCAGTGTACTTTTATTTATACACTCATGCTGTTCTTGTTTAATTCTTGGTATTGACTTTTGGTTTACTGCTGCATTTTATTTTTGCTATAGAGATAAGATTTATGGTGGGGAGTTTCTTTCCGTTGTTGGTATTATTCATTTTGTTGTGTGTGGCTCTTGCTTCCAAAATTTTACCAACATATGCTTGACCAGAAAATCTCCGAAACCTGAAGGGAACGTTTTGGAACCATATATCGAAAAATTCTGTTTCACCAATCGATGGGAATATGTCAAAAGTGGATTTTGGAAGTCAACAGGGGAGTCCAAATTCTCTGAACGTGTATTCTAGATCCATTTTTCGAAGAAATCCTTAGTGGAACAATCGATTTCAAAACACTGAAACGGTGTACAATTAATTGTATAAAAATTAAAAACCAAGCAAGGTTTTTATTTCCATGAGAGACCTCGACTTTTCTTCGAAGTTAATTCAATAAATAAATGTTTGACCCATGTGGATTACTCGTTCTAAGCTCTGGTGCTAAGGAAATAACATAAACTGAAGATTTTGCGAACTAAGTACATATATAATTACGGGCAAGCTATAACGGAATGGAAAAATCAATGCTCGGAGTAATTGAAGTAGATAAGAATGGAAAAAATGAAAACAAAAGAAAAAAAAATTAGTAAAGGTCTTATCTTCGGCCAGGCCGAAACTCACATACCCTACACTGAATTGAAAGTACTCATTCAATAAATGTTAAAAAATTGTTCAAGAGGTTAAATAAGTCGAAAATAATGTAAAAAGGTTCAAAAATGTTGAAAAGTGTTAAAAAAAACTGAAAAAGTTGAAAAAATATGAAAACCATTAAAGAAAGTTGAAATAAATTGAATAAGTCGAAACATATGAAAAATGCTGAAAAATTGATGAAAAAGTCGAAAGAATAAAGAATATTTCGAATGAAATTGATGGGGAAATGTAAAAGATTGAAAATGTCAAAAGAATATGGGAAATGTTGCCACGCCCACTTCTCCAATTCCGCCCATTTTTGGTTCAATAAACAAACCAAACTTTAGCACAATAGCTTGTATCGTTTGCGATATGTGCCGTAATTATTCCTAAACCTTAGGGCGGTGACACACCCACTGATGAAATCCAGTTCGATTTTGATCCAAAAATAGTTTTTTATAAACAAACCTCTTACACCGAATTTCTGCATCATTGCTCATATATTTCGATAGTTATGCCACATAAGGTATTTTAATTGTATGGGAGCTGCCACGCCCACTGCTGCCATTTCGCCAGCTTTTCATTCATATGTACCTAATACCCAGTAAGCCACTTACATCAAATTTCAGATCAATTGCTCCAATGGTTCACTTAAAATAGCACTTACAGCTTTATTTTAATGAGGGAGGTGCCCCGCCCACTGATGCAATCTTGTCAAGTTTCATTTAATTCCGAAGCATATAATAACCGACACCTCTACACAAAATTTAATGAAGATTACTCTCATAGCACACTATCTACAGCATTAAACGTATTTTGTTCATATGGGAGGTGCCACACCCACTGGCACTATTGTGCCAAAATTTTGCAAGAAGACACCTTTTAGCAAGTATATCCGCCTTATTAAATTTCATAATGATTGCGTTGTTAGTTCTCTTTTTATAACGTTTATAAATATTGTAAGCTGTGCCACGCCCTTAAAAGAAATTTTTCAGTGTATTGACGTAGCTTGTATTGTTGACTACTTTCAGTGGTAACATCAGTAAAATTTTAATGAAAATCGTATGTGCCAATTTGGAGTTATATGATATCCAATTTTTTAATTGCTGTGAAGTGCCACGCCCTTTTTTACAATTCCGCCCACTTTATGCGCAATTCAAGATTCATAAGATCTGTATTCGTGTACCGAATTTCATCACAATATCTTACACGGTTTACGAGCTATGGCGTCATAAAAGTTAAAATTTAGGGCTGTGCCACGCCTCTTTAAGAGCCTTTGCAAACTTAAAACCTAGCCTAATCTTAATCTCGTTCTCAGCTTCACCAAGTCACCAAGTTTCATCAAAATCGCAGCAACTTTTTTTCAAAATGGACTTGGGTATATTTACATAGAGTATGGGCGGAAGGCGTGGCCGTTAACCGATTTCGCCAATTTTTATATGCTAGCAGCTTGCAAGAAGGTTTGACCTGTGTGCCAAATTTCATTGAGTTAGCTTGCTTAGTTTTCTCGTAAACATGATTTCAACAGACAGACACACAGACAGACAGACAGACAGACAGACAAACAGACAGACAGACAGACAGACAGACAGACAGACAGACAGACAGACAGACAGACAGACAGACAGACAGACAGACAGACAGACAAACAGACAGACAGACAGACAGACGGACACAGCTATATCGACTCAGGTGGTGATGCTGATCAAGAATATATATACTTTTCCATATCTGCCACGCCCCCTTGTATGCGTTACAAACGGAATGACAAAGTGAATATACCCTCTGTGTAGGGTATAAAAACCAGTATCCAAAGACTTGCGCTTAAGATGAATTCTAAATTGTGGGGCGCCTGTCACAATGTCTATTTTTTTGAAACGCGAAAACTTAAACTTAAACTTAAAAAAATCGTGCGGGCCTCTTTCTTAATGTTGACATTATAGTGCTTCATAGTTTTTAATAACACCTCTTATCAATCTTCAAGTTGCCCAATTGCAAAGGAAGATTTAGAAAACTAATAAAGTAAATCAACGGTTTTCACACGCCGAATATCTTAGCGGTTGTTATGCATCATAGACAATTTCCCAAATGGGTACTTCTTTTTAGCGATTTTCAATTCTTTAAACAAAATTGAAATTGTTGATGTTAAGTGCTTCCCTATGCCGCTACATCTCACAAATTGTCATACAAACAAACATTTATTCGTTTTTGTGTATGTTTGTGTTTGTAGCTGTATGTATGTAGTAGTAACTCTCATGTTGTTCATTTTTCAAATATCGATTTTTATGCGACAAAAGGCGAAAATAAATAAATAAATAAACGAATAAAAAGAAATCGAGTGGTATTTGAGCTCAGCCATTACAGGATTAAAAATGTGTTTATTCAGTTGCGAAATTTCGTTTGTGGAGGGATTAAACGGGGATGTCAAAAATGCGACGACACAACACACAAAACGAAAAGGCTGTGAAAAAAACTCATAACTTCCGCCTTAATTCCCAAAGGGACGGCGAGTTTAAAGCGAAGTGATATGCAAATTGGGAGCAACAGCCGTTGAAATTAATGTTATATTCAACGAAATCATGTTTCCGAAGAATAACAAATAGATAGGAGCAAGTAATCCACAATAAAATAGCAATGGAATTTATTTGGAATAGCTGCGGTAAATTTAGATACGAAATTGATTAAGCAAATAAAAACGCTTCAGCTACTTGGATCACGTTTGGCGAAGTCGAAGCAGCATATCTCTAAATAAGTATTTTAAACCTTATATTGTTAGTGCAAATATTTAATGTAGACCCTAACTTAACTTGGACCACAAAAAAATTGAATGTTTCTAGTGAGAGTTATGATAAAGTATTTAACGAGATATAACTTACCAATGCCATGTAAGTAGTATAGCATAAGTAATGAATCTCTTAAGTATCACTACGGACGACCTCAAGCTTTGCATGGCCTAGATTTATGTCTCATGCAGCGTTGCTGTAAATTATGTCATTTCAAGCTTTTGCAGTTCCGGAAAGTGGAGTCATAATGCCAATATGTTTGCAACCAGTGGAAAAGTGTTCCTTTATTTGCATTTTCCGGTGGCTATCTTTAAATATTGCCGAGCAATTATCATAGCCATAGCCATATTTTTATACCCTACACAGAGGGTATATTCACTTTGTCATTCCGTTTGTAGCGCATAGAAAGAGGCGTGGCAGGCATGGAAAAGTATATGTATTCTTGATCAGCGTCACCACCTGAGTTAATATAGCCATGTCTGTCTGTGTGTCTGTGTGTCTGTCTGTTGAAATCACGTTTACGGGAAAACTAAGCAAGCTAATTGAATGAAACTTGGCACACAGGTCACACCTTCTTGCAAGCTGCTAGCATATAAAAATGGGTGAATCGGTTCATGGCCACGTCTTCCGCTCATACTCTATGTAAATATACCCAAGTCAATCTTGAAAAAAGTTGCTGCGATTTTGATGAAACTTGGTGATTTGGTGAAGATGAGAACAAAATTAAGATTAGGCTAGGTTTTAAGTTTGCAAAGGCTCATAAAGAGGAGTGGCACAGCCTTAAATTTTAACTTCTATAACGCCATAGCTCGTAAGCCGTGCTAGATATTGTGATGAAATTTGGTGCACGGATACAGACTTCATAAATCTTGAATTGGGCGGAATTGTAAAAGTGGGCGTGGCACTCTTTAGCAATTGAAAACTTGGATTTTGTATATCTCTAAATTGGCACATACGATTTTCATAAAAATTTTAGGGATGATACCACTCAAAGCAGTCATCAATAGAAGCTTTGTCAAAATACTGGAAAATTTTGTTGAAGGGCGTGGCATAGCCTACAATGTTTATAAACGTTATAAAAAGAGAACTAACAACGCAATCATTATGAAATTTAATATGGCGGATATACTTGCTAAAAGGTGTCTTCTTGCAAAATTTTGGCACAATTGCACCGGTGGGTGTGGCACCTCCCATATAAGCGAAATACGTTAAATGCTATAGATAGTGTGCTATGAGAGTAATCTTCATAAAATTTTGTGTGGTGATGTAGGTTACTATAAGCTTTGAAATTTAATGAATTATGACAAGATTGCATCAGTGGGTGTGGACCTCCCTCGTTAACATAAAGTTGTAAGTGCTATTTTAAGTGAAATATTGGAGCAATTGATTGATGTAAGTGGCTTACTGGGTATTAGGTATATGTGAATCAAAAGCTGGCGAAATAGCAACAGTCGAATTAGAATTGTGCTAAAATATAGTTTGTTTATTGAATCAAAAGTGAGCGGATTTGGAGAAGTGGGCGTGACATATTTCATGTTTTTCATTTCTATTTTATTTTTTTCAACATATCCCATATTCTTTCGACATTTTCAACCTTTTACCTTCCCCCTTCACTTTCATTCGACATTTTCTTTATTCTTTCGACTTTTTCATCAATTTGTCAGTATTTTTCTTTCTTCAATGGTTTTCATAATTTTTCAACATTTTCAGTTTTTTCCAACACTTTCCAAATTTTTGAACCTTTTTACATTATTTATTTATTTATTTACGTCTACTGAATTTAATTGTTACTGACTAATTAACAATCAAGAAAAATTATTTAATTGAATAACATAAATAAACTTAAGCGAAATTTATGTTCAGAACAATTAAAATCCAAAATAGAGCAAAAACTATTACATAAATTAATACATCTATTGATTGGTTCATTTATTCCATAATTAGTTCCATGAAAGATTTCTGCCAACATTCGATTACGACGCAAATTTCTTGGTGCATGGTACAAATGAAAAAACGATGACAATTCATCACAATCAATTTTATTATGTAAAATTTTATGCACGAACAAGAGATCATTGTTGGTTCTTCTATCTCTTGATGACTGGAGCCCAAGTAATTTACGTCGCGCATCGTATGTGGGAAGACCATCAGGCCATTGAAGTTTTCTAAGAGCATATCTTGTGAAATTTCTTTGAACTTTCTCGATTCAGTTAGAATATTCATTATAACAAGGATTCCAGACAACTGAACAATAATCCAAATTACTGCGCACAAGTGATACATTAAGAGATTTTAAGGTACAAGGATCTTTAAAGTATTTAGAATTTCTTTTTATAAATCCAAGCATAGCATTTGACTTGGAAATAATGTAATCAAAATATCATTTGAAATTTAATTGTGAGTCTAAAATTACTCCTAAGTCTTTTATTTCAGACTTTCTTATTAAAAGTGAATTATTTAGGGTGTAATCAAAAATTAGTGAATTTTGACGACTTGTGAACGGCACCACACAACATTTACTTAAATTTAGTTGTAGATTGTTTGTAAGGCACCATCCATACAATTTGTTTAAGTCAGATAGGAGTTTATCACAATCAGACAAATGTGAAATTTTTAAAAAGAGTTTAACATCATCCGCAAACATCAAACAATTAGAAAAACTAATAATTTGAGCCAAATCATTAATAAATATCAAGAACAACAACGGGCCACAATGCGTACCTTGCGGAATAACAGAAGTTGCATTTACAGCAAATTCAGAATATTGATTGCCTATTTTGACAAACAATTTTCTATTGATCATATAGCTCCTAAAGAATGCCAATAGATGATCTGACAAATCAAAATTTTTTAGCTTTTTCAATAAAATATTATGATCTACTTTATCGAACGCCTTGGAAAAGTCAGTATAAAGTACATCCATTTGTATACTATTTTCCATAGCATCTACTCCATCGTGCACTGCTTCACAATTGCCCTGTAATTTGTAATATAATTTCTTATGCCAGATTTATATATAGGAACTATCGAACAAGTCTTCCAACATTCCAGAAAGACACCTTTAGCTAGGCAGTTATTGAATAAAATTGTAATTGGCTTTACAACTATATTAGCGCACAATTTAAAAAAAATCGGAGGAAAATCGCCTTTATCAAATTTTAAACTAGATTTTAATTTTGAAATTGCTAAAAATACATCTTCTTCGGAAACCTCAAAATATTCAATGGCTTCACTATTTACTATTTCACTTGTAAAATTGCTAATGTTAATTGAATGCGAATAGTTTTCATAAACCTTGTGAAAAAATTTTGCAAAAAGATTACATGATTCCAAAGTATTATTTGATTTAGTTCCTTCGAATTCCATACTTGTTGGAAACCCATTGGTTTTACGCTTCTGATTTAAATAATGCCAAAAGTACTTTGGATTCAATTTTAGGTTGCTTTCAACTCTTAAAATATAATTTTTATACAAAAAACTATGAAGTGTATCAAAATCATGCCGTATTTTAATGAAGTTCAATCGATCCACTTCACTATTAGATAATTTAAATTTTTTAAATGCTTTGTTTTTGGAATTTTTCAATTTAGAAAGTCTTGAGTTAAACCAAGGTGGCTTGTTCATCAAAATTTTCTTTCGAAAGGGAACAAATTGTGAGATCGCATGTGATAATTTTCCTTGAATGAACTCATAAATAGCGATTGGATTTTCATATGAACTTAATACTGACCAATCTATACTATAAAGATATTCATTAATTGCAGCAAAGTTTGCTTTAGAAAAATCCAATCGACCTGCCTGATCATCAACAAAATTTTCATAATTGTAGAAACTAAATTTAATGGTTAGTGCCTTATGATGTATACTGTTATTCAAAATTGGTGCTAAATTTTCTTCACAAACTATTTTAAGGCCGTTTGTGACAAATATTAAATCTAAAATTCTGTTTAAATTATTTTTAAGAGAATTTAATTGGCAGAAATCAATAGAGAGAAAATAATCGACCACAAGGGATTCAATATCCGATTTAACATTGAATGGTAAGAAAATCTTCTCATCAAATATCCACTGAACATCTTCGACTTATTCAACCCCCTCAACATTTTTTTAGCATATATTTAAAATGTACTTTCAATGCGGTGTAGGGTATGTGAGTTTCGGCCTGACCGAAGATAACACTTTTACTAGTTTAATTTAATCAATAACGCGGATAAAGACCTTTAAGTAAACTGGCCAAATTAAGACGAATGATCTTTGAAGAATATAAAAATATTAGTTTTTCTCTCAAATTTAATGTTGTATTTAAAAGTTATTGAAGAAAAAAGAAGTTTAAATCTACAAAAATTTGTTTTTGGTATTTTTTTGCATGAAATTATCCATAAGAGTGCATGGAAAAATATCTGCTTAAGAACTCATTCTTAGAAAGTAAACAACTACATAGCTCTCAAGTTTGCTCTGAAATGCATCAATTGTGTGCACGCTGCTAAAGATGATCCTTACGGCACATCTGCATCTATTCAAAAATGTTGCAATTTTTATTTACGCAACAAATTCACAATATATTTCAGATGCAAATCCGATGAAGCATTTGCCTCCATGTCGTCTGCACTTAGCAAATGCAGTTCTTTTGTACGAGTACCCTAAGCGGAGATTTCCTAAGGAATGAGGATAGATAAGCAAAGTACTCGTAGTTAAAAGGAATAACACTCATGCATAACCCATAAAGTGTTGCAAAACGATTGATTTATTCGTAGAGTACCTTCAGGTGTGTAAGCCTAGGCAATGCTTTTAAATGTCAACTTAACTGATTATGGCAAGAGATTGGTTGGCTATTCATGTGACTGTTATGTGGAGAAACTAAATGGCTTATTGGATTTGTTTGGCTTAAGTTATAGAAAGTACCAGAGTGAGCTACAAGAATAAGTGTATTATTGTTTCAAAGGATAGGAGTTAGTAAGATTTGCATACACAAGTATGGTTTCTTAAACTTAAGTCTTAGAGACTCTGTTAATGTTCTTCTTACCAGCAATAAATTAACAAACAAATGAAATGTTGGAGTTTTTGTTTGAGAAACAGTTCCTCAAAAATCATCACACAGCTTAGAACTTTGCTAAAAAAACCTTAAAGCACAAACAATTTTTACAAATTCAACACACTGTCATTAGCAAAATTCAAGATTTAATAGGAATAGTAAATTTGTTGATTTTAATCCTCATGAAAATCACTGTATTTATAGGCACAAGCATTTTGATTTTTGAAAAGATTTTTTTCTAAACAGCCATTCAGGCTAATGGCTGAAAGCACTAATCCCAAATCTCAAGCAAATAATTTTTTGGGTAATTTTCATAACTTTTTTTGTAGCTCTGAAGCCACATGAAGCGATCAATTTCAGCAGGTCAGAGTGTTTAAGTGGGCAATGAGCAAGGTTGCCAGATAGCCGCTTTTGACGTGGTCAGATCATTAATAGCATGTCAAAACCGCGGGCATTGTAGGAATTGAAAAATTTCTTAGGAACCCGGTAATTAAAGATTTTTTTTATTTCGTCAAAAAGTCAGAGTTTCTCAAGTGGGCCACTTATTAATCCAAAATGCTAATTTTTTAATGAAATTTTGTTATTTACATAGTCGTATGTGCTAGAAATTAAAATGTGAAATGATTTTGATTTTTTTTTGTTGTTATTGGTATAGGCAATTGAAATTTGGGGACCAAGTTTTTTCAAAAACTTATAACCTTAGAATGAATACGATGATTTTTGTAAAGTTAAGGGTGTACGATTTGCATTGAAATAGAGTTTAAGTGAAACTTTTTCAATTTTATATAATATATTTTTCAATGCTGAAAATATGTTTATTTATTAAAAGTTAATGAAATACAGCCTTCCTTGTTTGATTGAAAATCGAAAAAATTATATAAATATTAATGTACAATATTCCGTTGAGAAAAAAAAAATGGATCGCTTTTGAAGTAATTTTCATTCATATATTTGTAACTCTGCACAACGTGCTTATAGTGGATTCTGGAGTTGGAAAAAACTTTGAAAAATACAAATACAGCAGCAAGTAGACTTACTCCGCTCCCCGTTTCAAAGATAATGACCACGATGGTGGAGCTTAAAATTTTTTTGGAACTGGCCTATGCTCCAAACTGACAAAAAAATGGTAATTTGAGTGCGTTGGGCCGGTTTTTGGTCATTTCGCAGGGTAGCGCCAGCTCCAAAATAATTTTAAGCACCGCCATCGTATTCAGCATCCTCGAAAAAATAAAAACTTTCTCACTGTAGATGGCAGTATTTGGCCAATTTAGAGGGCGGGGCTAACTTCAAAATAATTTTGAACATCGCCATCATACTCAGCATTCTTGAAAACTGGTGAGAAAGGTAATCTGGTTTGCTGCAACAAAATTGACGCGCAAACTTGCACTACTAATTCTGCAATTGTCACTCTCTTTTCTCATACGATTCTTTCACAACTACCACAAAGTGCACAAACCATTCGAAGGAGCGTTCATGAAACACATTGCGCAAAATTGTCTATTTGCACATTTGTGCAAACTTGCGCGTTTAGATGAATACCACCAATAATAAAACAGCTGTTAAATCAAAGAATAAAAGATTAACCATCGGGCAAATAATCATACATATGGGGAATTCCATTGAACCGCTCTCAAAAATTCTTATATTTATCAAAGTTGTTTTGAGAATTTTTTCAAAAACATCGGAGGGGGCATACATTTTGGAAATCAAGTTTTTTTTGAATTATGAATTAATTTATGAAGTCCCGATTAGTGCATTTTTCGCCAAATTATGAGCTTTTGAAAAAAAATCATGCCTCTAAAATGTATGGTCAAAAAAATATCAAAAACTTCATGACTGCGTTTCCTAGCAGTCACAAAATCATATAATTTTTTTATAATAATTTTTGTTTTTATTTACAATCTGTCAATATTAACAATAAGTAAATTTTATAAGTAGAAAAATTCTTAATTAGCAGAATAGATACACTCCATTGAGTGGAATTATATAAATAGAGAATATTTTGGAGTAATTACAAATTTATATGTATGTATTTTTCATTATACATATGTGTGTGTGTACATATGTGAATGCACCTACTAACGATCATGCAAGTCAAGGACTTGCTGGTAGCGCTTTAGTCTCCTCGTTGTAAAGCTATTATCTAATAGTTGGAGTGCTAACGTATTAACATGATGACTAAGACGATTTATATATCTTCCACTAAATTTAGCTATTTCAGTTTTAATTTAAATCTTTATGTATTTGCTCGTTCGTAACAAACCAGGGTGCATCAACTATAAACCTTAGTGTCTTTGATTGATAACGTTGCATTAAATGGATAGCTGAATTGCTTGCCGTACCCCTAAAGTTGAATTTCGTAGGTCCAGATAGGTTTTAATTTGGCCTTATACAAAATCTGACCTTGTTCTCTAAAATAAGCTCAGATTTAGAATTGAGGAGACAATACATTTTTTTGGTTTTTATCTTAAGTTGTTGCTGCTTCGCCTTGATGTGATTTTTTGACGTAATCCTCCTATCAAAATGAACTCCAAGGTATTTGACATGGGTACTTTGTGGTATTTGCGAGCCATTTAAAGAGACAGGTGGGCAATCAGCCCTCCTCAGCGCAAAAGTAACTTGCACTGACTTCTCCGAGTTGACTTTGATTTTCCACTTGTTTAATCAATTCTCAATTTCATTAAGTTCACCTTGAACAAGCTCTGATGCTGGCGAAGAACTTCATGATATTATGGCAATATCATCTGCATAAGTTCCAATATGAACATCGTCATTTGTAGGTAAGTCAGCTGTGTAGATGGTGTATAACACTGGTCCCAGTAGTGTATCTTGCGGAACACCTGCATTAATAACGAATTCCTTCGATGTTTCACTTTGCATCTTAACAATCAAGTATGATTTTAGAAAGAGAAAGAATGGGGCAGGGAGCAATTGCTTTATTTGAAATAAGAGTCCTTGATGCCATACTCTATCAAAGGCTTGTTGGACATCTAAGAAAACTCCATTGCAAAACGGCTTATTTGCCAAGGTTTAATATGCGCTGACATTGCTTGGGAGTTCCGTGTGCGTGTCTAAACCCAAACTGGTGTTCCGGTATAATGTCTACTTTCTGCGAAACTAAGATTATTAATCAGAGAGAAGCGGAAATTAAGAAAAAATTGGCAACATATAAAATTAAAAAAAAATCGGATGAGGTGACCGAAAAGAGTTGCAATTTGGCGTGGAATGCCCCATATATAAAATTAAGTCTCAAAGTGCAGTCAGTATTTGTGTTCAACAGTAGTTTTACTTATTAAAATGTATTCGATAACAGACTATTTTCACGCAGCTAATGTGAAACAGAAAGGTGTCACATAATTTTAAATGAAAAAGATCAAGAAATATTCAATAAAGTAGTCAAATAATTTCAAACAGAAAGCTAATGACAATAAATTGCAACCACACCATTGTGAAAGCAGTTTTTTAAATCGAGATAAATGAAATCGTGCTGATTTCAAAAATTTACGGAAATGATGTAAATAATAATTAATATATTGGCAATTTAGTTCGTTTTTGTAGACATTGTAAAACCTAAAAAACACTGATTATGGTTTTACTGAAATTATTGTTTGTACTTATAAAATAATTCAATATCTAGCCAATACAAAGCTATCGCTTGATATTATCATGATTTACAACCAGGTAACACGCACACTCACACTCACACTCACAACTTTATTAAGGCCAAAGTGGCTTACTATAATATTCTTAATTTCTGCAACTGTTATTCTACCTTATCAAAAATACTTGAAGGCTTTTAAGTTTCCCGAAATGTTTGAGGAAGCAAGAAACTAAAAGCCTTCTCTCCCCTATCTCCTAGCCTCCAAAAGGCTTATCAACTCACGGATTGCACATAATAAGCGTGCAATTGTGTGTTGCAACATATAGTTGCACCAGTTATTGTATTACAAAAACAAAATATCAATGATATTGGAAATTAAGTAGTGTAGCCAGAGAGCGGCCGATAAGAAACCAAAATGAGAAAGAAGAGTACAAATCTTATGGACTCAGCGTGAATACTATGAAAACATTTAAAATTGATATTTTTATAATTGATAGCAACTGTATAATTCAATAATAACAAAAATAATACAACAAAAGTTGCATTGGAGCGAAACTTAAAGCCTCATAATCTCTACATAGAAGTGAGGCTACTTAACAGCTACGTTATCAATAGCCAGACATGCTACATGGACGTGGGGAGGACTGCACTTTAGTTTAAATCGGTTCGTCATAGTGAACGGTGAATTTAAGGAATATTTAAATTAATAAAATTAAAAAAAATTATCATTAATAACTGTGCCACTTAAGCTGTGACGTAAACATAATCATTTAAAAAAGAAAAATCCCGAACGCTTTGTTAATAAATATCACAAGTTCATTCCAAAATGTTGCGAGCGAAAGGCTTTGCACAAGCTCAGCTTCTTAGACAAAGCTTTGCCTCAAATTTTTGGTGGACAGCCAGAAATCAAGGGACTAAGCAACCTGTAAGAATTACAAAAAAAAAAATCGTATTTTGATTTAATTTCATATCTACCTCATCTATTTTCAATGTACTTTAAGAACACATTATACGCTGAAGTAAAAACTTTTAAAGTGAACACTAACTGATGCAAAATGAGGTCCAAACATTTTTAAAGGAAACCACGTTTCCAAAGTCAAAAACTTTTAATGTTATGTTTTACTTTGGTTTGACCCCATTTTGGCTCATTAAAAGTGCGTTTTAAAAAAAATTATCTGCTTAAAATGTTTATTTGCTTATTAGGGTATTCTAAATCGTTATATTTTGAAAGTTGTTTAGCAAAAGAACACAAAAATTGTTTTTATAAGATCCACTTTCAATTTTAAAAGTTAAAAAATTCATATGAAAAGAAGTTGCCGAAAAATAATACTAAGATTTGAAATAAGTCAAATCTGCTGATAGAATTGCCAAAAGATGCCGATGTATGAAATATATACAAACTCAAGAACAGCGCACATTTAAGTCATAACAACAACGCTTAGTTCTTATGTGTTATTTTTCTATTCAATATATCAGTCAATATGTTTTCTGAGATCACTTACACGCGACCTTTCATTGATGTTCAAGATCGATTGGAAAAAATTTTGTTCTGGCAGTCCTTCTTTATGAATCATGAGGCTCTGCCACCAAGTGCGCAAAAGAGCGCATGCATTATTTTTTATGAGTGCGCTAAAAAAAAAATTAAAATTTTGTTTTTTCCAGTGCATACCTATGTTAGACGTAAGGCTTAAGGTTTCAAGAAACAGCATCTCATGATGTACAAAAAATTTCGAACTACGTCAGTTTCGTATACATGGACAAAGTTCAAAAAAATAATTTTTCGCTATTTTATCGCATTCGATTAACTTGAGAGAAGTTTAGTCCGAACAAGGAAAGGCTATAGAGAAGAAAATTTTACATGAAATGTGATGTGATGTTCTTGTGACGTTCAAGATTTAAAATTAATAATGGTTATTCCACTGAAAACTGCTGGTCAATCTAAAAAATTTGTGAACACTTTTTTTTAAAATTAAAATCACACAATCTTCAAATTTTGAGTAACTAATAGGAACTGAGATATTAAAAATCATTATCTTAAACTTTCGATTTTGAATAAAGCGTATGCTAAGACATCCACAAAAGTTAATTTTAATAGAAAACTCAGATTTTTAATTATTAATTTCACATTGTTTCATATATCATACAGTAGAACGTTATGTATGGAATGACATATTGGGTAAATGGCCTTAACGGTTTTAATGGCACATACGCATTCTTTTGTCGAAATTTTCAATGAACGCTTTGCATAAAAGTGTCGAATTTCACTAAGTTTGATTCTTCAAGGCGTATCTGGTTCGTGGGCCTGCGTGGGCTTAAGCCTAAGACTTTATGAAAACTGCGATGAAAAAATGAAACTTTTTTACGGTCACACGGTCTAAGCAGCCTATTGTGATCACTTAAATGGAAATTCAAACGACCAGGAAATGACTTATGCAGATGAGAATGAGCCACATCGCTAAAGATGATTTTTTTTTTCGAAAAATCAGCATCCACTTGTTGTTGTTCCATAAACCATTCAATGAACTCTCTTCATCAAGCTGCACTTCTTGAAACAATTGAACTTTGTGTGGAAATGCAAATCTTTAGAGAGAATACGCTGTAGAGAGCTTCTTGAAATGTTCGATTCTTGACCACATTCTCGTGTTGACATTCCAAGACTCTCAGCAACACCCCTAAAAACTGCTTCGGTGTTTGGTATCCAACGACTTGTTGAAGCACGGCCCATTATTTGCTCAATGTATCCTCATTACGTTTTAGGAATCAGTTTACCAAAATTTATTAGTCACTGCATAGCTTTTAAGCCATCGAGCTTTTTATACCCTACACCGAGGGTATATTCACTTTGTCATTCCGTTTGTAACGCATAGAAGGGGGCGTAGCAGGTATGGAAAAGTATATATATTCTTGATCAGCGTCACCACCTGAGTCGATATAGCTATGTCCGTCTGTCTGTCTGTCTGTGTGTCTGTCTGTTGAAATCAGGTTTACGAGAAAACTAAGTAAGCTAACTCAAAGAAATTTGGCACACAGGTCAAACCTTCTTGCAAGCTGCTAGCATATAAAAAATGGCGAAATCGGTTAACGGCCACGCCTTCCGCCCATACTCTATGTAAATATACCCAAGTTTATTTTGAAAAAAAGTTGCTGCGATTTTGATGAAATTTGGTGATTTGTTGAAGATGAGAACAAAATTAAGATTAGGCTAGGTTTGAAGTTTGCAAAGACTCTTAAAAGGGCGTGGCACAGCCCTAAAGTTTAACTTTTATAACGCCATAGCTCGTAAGCCGTTCAAGATATTGTGATGAAATTTGGTACACGAATACAGATTTTATAAATCTTGAATTGCGCATAAAAAGGGCGGAGTTGTAAAAGTGGGCGTGGCACATTTTAGCAATTGAAAATTTTGATTTCGTATAACTCCGAATTGGCACATACGGTTTTCATAAAAATTTAAGGGATGATACCACTAAAAGTAGTCATCAATACAAGTTTATTCAATATTCTTGAAAACTCTGTTGAAGGGCGTGGCACAGCCTACAATATTTATAAACGTAAAAAGAGAACTAAGAACGCAATCGCTATGAAATTTAATATGGCAGATATACTCGCTAAAAGGTGTCTTCTTGCAAAATTTTGGTACAATAGTGCGGGTGGGTGTGGCACCTCATATGTGAAAAAAATACGTTTAATGCTATAGATAGTGTGCTATGAGAGTAATCTTCACAAAATTTTGAGTTGAGGTGTCGGTTGCTATAAGCTTTGAAATTCAGTGAAACTTGACAAGATTGCATCAGTGGGCGTGGCACCTCCCTCATTAGCATTAAGTTGTAAGTGCTATTTTAAGTGAACTATTGGAGCAATTGATCTGAAATTTGATGTAAGTGGTTCACTGGGTATTAGGTACATATGAATCAGAAGCTTTTTAAATAGAAACAGTGGGCGTGGCACTTCCCATACAATTAAAATACCTTAACTGGCATATTATCGAAATATATGAGCAATCATACTAATATTTGGTGTACGAGGTTTGTTTATGGAAGGCTAGTTTTGGATCAAAATCTGACTGGATTGTACCAGTGGGTGGGTTACCGCCCAAAAATTTAAGAATAATTACGGCACTGTCGCAAACTATACAAACTATTGTGCTAAAATTTGGTTTGTTCATGTCAATCACGAGTTTCATTTATTGAAACAAAAGTGGGCGGAATTGGAGAAGTGGGCGTGACATATTTCGTGTTTTTCATTTCTATTCTATTTTGTCCCATATTCTTTTAAAATTTTCAGTTTTTTTTAACACTTTTCAACATTTTTGAACCTTTTTACATTATTTTCGACTTATTCAAACTCTTCAACTTTTTTTTAACATTTATTTAAAATAGTACTTTCAATGCAGTGTAGGGTATGTGAGTTTCAGCTTGGCCGAAGATAACACCTTTACTAGTTTATATTTGGTTTTAACTTTCCAATGTCAGAGGTTTAATGAAAGTGCACCCGCGATCTTTAGAAACGGGTATTTATGACACTGCACTGAAACTCTAAATGTCAGTCAAGAGCTCCCACCCTTTTTTTTTCAATATTCCGACATTGTTTTTTTCCAATGTGCGCTGTATTAACGCTACGTTTTCTCAAATTATTCAATTTAAGTGATATTGTACCCAAATACCTTGTAACTATTATTTAATTGCTTAAGCTTTTATAAAACATTTGCTTTTTTTTTGCTTTTTAAATTTGTTGCTTTCATATACCATAAAAGGCTGATTAGATTCGTGGTTTCTGGCACCTGAGAGCTCGTTGAGAAACCTACAAGTTCATAATAAATGTAGACCTTATCAGCTGATTGCCACTTGAGAATAGTGTAGCAAATAAAAGGCAAGAAGTTCGGTGACGAACTTTTGTATATATGTCTCCTAATTACTAATTAATCCGCTCCAATGAAATTTTAGTTTGATTTTGATTTGAGTGAGACATTCTTATGCATAGTAAATTTAAATCAATCAAAGACCCGTTTGCCATGTCTAGTGCTGCTTATTATCAAAATATTAACCCTCTCAGCTTTTAAATTTATTATGCATTTTTATATCTTCCTTCTTTCGTCAATTATTTTTGATGAATGGAGAAAGCAAAGCATTGATGAAATATAAATCATAACTTAATAACAAGCGACTAACACATTTTCATTTGTCTCGATTTTGTATCGCGATTTGAAAAATTGCTTTCACACTGGCATTGTCGTGTTTTCCCTGACATAAGCTATCAGTTTGAACTTATTTGACTATACTTGATTTTTGCTGACATTAGCTTTCTCTTTCTGCTCTTAATGTTTTATATTATCTGTCGACTAAGAGTTTTTGCAGGCTAGAGACGAATCTAAGCTCAAAAGATTTTCATCACGCATAGTTTTTGAGAAAATGGGGGTGGAAACTTCCAAAAATCACGGTTTTAGTCCTAGTTGGATAGCCCTGTGCACAAAAACCCGGTGTTCTAGAAGTTGACAAAATATAAAAGACAATTGCCTTCCTTAATGATTTATTTGGTCATTCAGAGTATGAGCAAAAAACAAAAAAAAAAATCCACAGACCTAACTAGTTCCCCTAATATCAACTGGAGTTTTTTAATTCCGGAAAATTTCCGGGAAAAAATTTTTTCATCTTGCATTCCCCATGGAGCCTTTCAGGGCGAGAGGAATTTTTCAATTGACTTTTCGGGGTGATTTAAGCACATGTGTATTACAAGGTCTGGGCAACAGTTGGTCAACTGAGTATCCTTGTAAAATTCTGATTTTGCTGTACTTTATCATCTTGAGATAATTTTGCAAGAAAAATTTTAATGTTCCGAAATTTTGTTATTTTTCTGGCATTTTCAATTTAAAGAGCGAAAAAGAAAGGTCGTTATTTTCTCAATTTCAATTTGCCATGCTGAGTTTTTTCTCGCCTTCTTAAGAAGAAGAAGAAGTGATGGAAATTTTTGTGTGAATCGGTGCTCTACATCCAATGCAAACCAAATCTGTTTCCCCTTATTGGCTACCATCTACACTTACTAAAAAGAAAAATTTTAGCGCCTAGACATATCTTATTTCATGTTATAAGTAAACGCTAGCTGTTCATCAATAGTATCTACATATATGTCTTGCTAAAAAGACATTTCTAAGTGTTTTGTTTTTATATGAAAGGCTATTGATTGATTAAAATTTTGTAATTTCAGCCCCCCTATAGCATGATAAACATCCCCATAGTACACCCTTTAAACTTTAATGAAAAGAATTTAAAGCGTCATCAAAGGAAATTGAAAGTGGACACTGTAAGCTCTTTTGTGAAATAAAAACTTTTAGTAAAAACTAAATGTTAAAAAAGAAAAATAAATATTCCAGAACAAAAGTTTATCAGAACACCTTGTATGAAATGGGTCACTCAGTTTCTTCTACACCCGCATAAAAAGAGCTGTAAAAGTTTGATCGATATCGCAGCAGGGATCAACAGCAGCCTTTTTAGCTTTACAACAGGGGAACGGTAGCGCTTTCGCAAAGAAAATACTTTTTTTTTGAATAAAACACAAAATTTTTTAATGAACATTTTTGTGTGAGTAAGATTTTTCGTTGGAAAATTTTGACTTGATTAGATTTATGCGTGTGGACTAATTATTAGAGTTGGATGTTCATGATACTTTTTTTGAATACATGCGGAGCTTCAGTACGTTAAAAACAAAGCAATACTAAGGGTTCATGGAACTATTTAGATAGATTGAAGAGAGGGTATGGAAAGCCACTGTAGCCAGGGCCGCATTATAGTGAACGGCAGCAATGGCATGCCGTAGGGGCGGCAGTTTCAATTTATGGCAAGATGACTTATTTTATTTCATACCCTACACAGAGGGTATATTCACTTTGTCATTCCGTTTGTAACGCATACAAGGGGGCGTGGCAGGTATGGAAAAGTATATATATTCTTGATCAGCGTCACCACCTTAGTCGATATAGCTATGTCCGTCTGTCTGTCTGTCTGTGTGTCTGTCTGTGTGTCTGTCTGTTGAAATCATGTTTACGAGAAAACTAAGCAAGCTAACTCAATGAAATTTGGCACACAGGTCAAACCTTCTTGCAAGCTGCTAGCATATAAAAATTGGCGAAATCGGTTAACGGCCACGCCTTCCGCTCGTACTCTATGTAAATATACCCAAGTCCATTTTGAAAAAAGGTTGCTGCGATTTTGATGAAACTTGGTGATTTGGTGAAGATGGGAACAAAATTAGGATAAGGCTAGGTTTGAAGTTTGCAAAAACTCTTAAAGGGGCGTGGCAGAGCCCTACATTTTAACTTTTATAACGCCATAGCTCGTAAACCGTTCAAGATATTGTGATGAAATTTGGTACACGAATACAGATCTTATTCATCTTGAATTGCGCATAAAGTGGGCAGAATTGTAAAACTCCAAATTGGCACATGGGTCATTCCATCTATAATGAGCCTATCATTACCCTCATGTTTTCTAATTAGGCTGAAACTTTTTTCAGTGATTGGTCTATCATGTAAAAGATACAAAAAAATTAGATAAAATTTTTTTGACCAATATTATTGCTTAAAAAAAAGTTTCAAATTGTGTTAAAAAAAAACTCGTAAGTAAAACAAAAAAAATTCACTGATGAATATAAAAAAACCAACACAATCCAAATTAGCTTTTATATTATTTTTAGGTAGTTGTGTACTAGTAGATGACAAAAAAACTGCAAATCTGAATAAATGAAGGCCTGAACGGCTTCTATGTGGTAAATGATAAAAAAATTTACCTTCCAAGAAAACATCAATTTCCCAAATACTCCAAAATCGATTTCAACTTTTTTAGGCTCAAAATTTTCAGAACATATAGGAGTACCATCCATGTTTTTTCACCCTATTTGATTTTACAATCATTTAAAACTATGATTTATGATTTGCAATGTAAACCGAAACATTGAGAATGAGTCCGAGAGAATAAAGTTTGAATTGCTTTCAGCCTTTTTAGGCTCAAAATTTTCAGAACATTCAGGAGTATGATCTCTGAAAATTTCATTCATTTTTGTTCACCTTATTTCATTTTACAGGCATCTAAAGTTAAGATTTAGGATTTGCAATGTATATTGAAACATTGAAAAGTAGATCGAGAAAATTTGAATATTCCGTTATATTCTTTCATAAATATTCCACTGTATACACTCACTTTAGATGTTTGTAAAATGAAATAAGGTGAACAAAAATTAATGAAAATTTCAGAGATGATACCCTTGAATGTTCTAAAAATTTTAAGCCTAAAAAGGCTGAAATCAGTTCAAGTGTTATTCTCTCGGTCTCATTCTCAATGTTTCAATTTACATTGCAAATCATAAATCTTAGCTTTAAATGCTTGTAACATCAAATAGGGTGAAAAAAACATAGATAAAATTTTCAAGGATGATACTCCTGTATAGTCTTAAAATTTTGAGCCTATAAAAGCTGAAATCGGTGATGGAGTATTTGGAAAATTGATGGTTTTTGAAAAAGTCAATTTTTTTATCTTTTACCACATAGAAACCGTTCAGACCTTAATTTATTCAGATTTGCAATTTTTTTGCCATCTAATAGTACACATCTACCTAAAAATAATATAAAAGCTAATTTGGATTGTGTTGGTTTTTTATATTCATCAATGAATTTTTTTTGTTTTACTTACGAGTTTTTTTTAACACAATTTGAAACTTTTTTTAAGCAATAATATTGGTTAAAAAATTTTTATCTAATTTTTTTATATCTTCTACATGATAGACCAATCACTGAAAAAAGTTTCAGCCTAATTAGAAAACATGAGGGTAATGATAGGCCCATTATAGATGGAATGACCCACATACAATTTTCATAAAAATTTTAGGGATGATACCACTGAAAGCAGTCGTCAATACAAGTTTATTCAATATTCTTGAAAATTTCTGTTGAAGGGCGTGGCACAGCCTACAATATTTATAAACGTTATAAAAAGAGAACTAACAACGCAATCGCTATGAAATTTAATATGGCAGATATACTCGCTGAACGGTGTCTTCTTGCAAAATTTTGGTACAATAGTGCCGGTGGGTGTGACACCTCCCATATAAGAAAAATACGTTTAATGCTATAGATAGTGTGCTATGAGAGTAATCTTCATAAAATTTTGTGTAGAGGTGTCGGTTAATATAAGCTTTGAAATTCAATGAAACTTGACAAGATTGCATCAGTGGGCGTGGCACCTTCCTCATTAGCATTAAGTTGTAAGTGCTATTTTAAGTGAACTATTGGTGCAATTGATCTGAAATTTGAAGTAAGTGGTTAACTGGGTATTAGGTACATATGAATCAAAAGCTTTTGAAATACCAACAGTAGGCGTGGCACCTCCCATACAATTAAAATACCTTAAGTGGTATAACTATCGAAATATATGAGCAATCATACTGAAATTTGGTGTAAGAGGTTTGTTTATGGAAGGCTACTTTTGGATCAAAATCTGAGTGGATTGCACCAGTGGGTGTGTCACCGCCTTAATTTTAAAAATAATTACGGCACATATCGCAAACTATACAAGCTATTATGCTAAAATTTGGTTTGTGCATGTCAATCACGAATATCATTTATTGAAACAAAAGTGGGCGGAATTGGAGAAGTGGGCATGACATATTTCGTGTTTTTATTTCTATTCTAATTTTTTCAACATTTCCCATATTCTTTTGATATTTTCAGTTTTTTCCAACACTTTTCAACATTTTTAAACCTTTTTACATTATTTTCGACTTCTTCAACCTCCTCAACATTTTTTTAACATTTATTTAAAAAGTACTTTTAATGCAGTGTAGGGTATGTGAGTTTCGGCCTGGCCGAAGATAACATCTTTACTAGTTTTAAATTAATTAAATGTAAGCGTCTGAGTTAAAAAAAAGGTCACTCCAAACATAATACGATTTTCTAGTGCATCGATGTTAGGAGTGGTAATAATGTAAATACGTAACGCAGTCCTGATCCTAAAACTTTACTGTTATGTCATTAAAGTGCTTTCAGTATGACGAAAATTTTGAGTACAAATTGTTTGATTTTGGACGAATATTTAGTTAGAAAATTCATAAAACCCACACTGTGCAACGTAAATACGTAAAGGCCCTATATAAATCCTTTATGGTCATTAATAAAATAGTTTGGCGACATGTTTTATTGTACGGCTATACTATGAAATGCAATTATACCGTGCCTCCATGAAAAACCAGCTCTTAAAACTTAATTTTCAATTTTAGAATCAAATTTGTGGCTTTCAGACTTTCAGCAGTTTTAATCTACAAACTTTTTTTTATTTGACATAGTATGAGGTGTTCATGCCATTAAAGATTTATCCAATCAATGGAATATTTGATTGTCACCAAGGAAACAAAATATTTCTAAAATTTATTATAGCAATCAATTGAAAAATTCATTTTGACGGCAATAGAGGGAGTCGTTACTTTTTATCAACGATTATAATTTGAAATCACGTACACAATGAATGAGAGCTCATAATATCGGCTGTATGGTTAAATTTATAAATTAAGATTACAGGTGTTTGTATTTTATTTATGAAGTGCAGAAATAAATATTAATTTTTGCCTTGAATCCAGCTTAAAAGTTGCACTCAATATATTTTTTCCCATTTGAAAAATTTTTGGTTTTTCGGTCCAACAACAACTTATTCAAAGAAAACTTTCTTATTTTTATAGATAAATTCGCCAGAAAACAAATTGAGCTTGGAACGTAAACAGCCCACATTCACCGAAAGAAGTCAACTGAAGTATACACGACGTTTGGTTGTGAAGCTCGGAAGTGCTGTCATCACAAGAGAGGATAATCATGGTCTTGCGCTTGGGCGACTGGCTTCTATTGTGGAACAGGTGGGAGTGTTTTTTTTTTCTTTTTTTCTTTGAATTTTTTTTTTAAATAATGACATTTAAAAGGGAAGCAGAACATATTGATTTATGTAACTCAGTTGAGCCTCAAGCTCCTCTACTCAAAGCAATGAATGTACTATATATATATATTTTGTAGGATATAGTACTTTATATAAAACTCTTATTCCCTAACACTTGTGAGCATATCCTTTGGTTTTATCGTCAACACCAATTTAATTCCCGTTACAGTGACTAGACAAATTTAATGGAATATCAAACTAAAGCCAACTTTTTTTTTTTTTTAATCAGGTTGCTGAATGCCACTTGGAAGGACGCGAAGTGATGATGGTAACAAGTGGTGCTGTAGCCTTCGGTAAACAGAAGCTGGCCCAGGAGCTGCTTATGTCACTCTCAATGAGGGAAACACTTTCCCCAAAAGACACGACAAGAGAGGTAAACTGAAATGTAAGCTTTAGCTCACTGCAATATGAAGTCATTAAGGAAGAGTTTTTTTTCTTTTTTTCAACTGACTGGTCACACAGCAACAAGGGATGTTGCTAGATCCAAGAGCTGCTGCCGCCGTTGGACAATCCGGACTGATGTCACTATACGATGCTATGTTTGCTCAATACGGTGTCAAAATTGCACAGGTACATTACAGCACATAGAAAAAAAGGATGCAACGATTAACCCATTTTCAACAACTGATGCTAAAAGAATTTGAACAAAATGACAAGGAAAACTTCGTTTAATTTAGTAAAATCTAAGAATTTGATATTTTTTAACCTCACTTGACCCGAATTCGACGTTAAATTGTATATCATAGAACTAAGCTACCTACCTGACTTTCATGGTTTCCGAGTTAAAGAAAAGTGAAATTTAGATGATTAACTAAAATTAGCTATGACTTTTTAAATATTACAATCAATTTACTGAAGCAACAGTTCGACTGCTAGGCTACATATATCCAGAAATGTGCTCATGAATTGGGTTTCACAATTGTGTGACTTAACTTTTTCGGAGTACGTCCTTTGGAAGTACGTGAAGTCATTGGTTAATGCAGATAAATTCACAACGATTACAGCTGTGGCAGCTCACAAAACTCAAGTTGTAGTTGATATAAAATACCAATTGAATGATACCATAGATGAATGACTTTGAATAACAAGAAGCAGTCCAAAGGTGTTAAGTCATACGATTTTGAAGGCCATTTCATGTCACAGTTTCAAGAAATCATGTGATTTTTGGCTAAAATTAAAGTTAATATTTTGGAAAATTGTTAGAGGTATCTCCGTGTGATAATTCATATTTATTACAATAATACGCTGTGCTACTGGAGGTGAATATCTTTAAAATTCTTTGAGCTATGTTAATAAAAACTCATGGGATAAATCCACAGTCAAAAGCTTTGATCAAAACCTATAATACTTGATAGTTTTTTGAGCGTTAGTTGAAAATTATTTTATTTTAATTTATTGATACCTAAGCCGCACATAATTTTTTTAGCAATTGTTTGGGACTTCAATAAAATTATGTCTTTGAACCGCCATTTTATGTCTCTCGGACTAAATTTAAGAAAAATTGTCTTCAGTATTACCCATAGAAGCTAAAAATACAACAGGCAGACTTGGAGGTATCCACTTTTTTAAAATATATAGAGTGCTACGAGTACATGTTGAAATTGTCGATTTTGGTGAAATTCGTATATTTATATCAGGAACACCAGAGATTTTCGAATAAAATTTCTTACCTATATAGTTGAAAAGCGCTTCAAAACACACCTTGAATTTTATCGATATCTTTTCAATTCTCCGAGATATCGTAAAATAAAACATCAGAGATGCAAATGCAAAATGGTGTCCGATTTGGCGTAAATACCCCATATACACAGCCTGACAAATACAAAAATAATTATATAAATGACTGAAGATAGAAATAAAATAGGTAGTTTTATTCAGTATTCTTTTTATATCTGTAGATATATTCTTGATAATGTGAACCATAAGTGCTGAAAGACGTCTGCCTTGACGCTGAAATTGTCTACCTTCTCTATTTTTATGCTTTTTTTTATAAGAAAAGGAATCAGTCAGCCAAGAGGCAGACGCGATAAAATGATTTAGCAGTCAAATTTTGTTTTTCATTTTTGTAACATTGCAAATTTTTCAATGCGGCAATAACTAAGTGGCAGAGGTTGTTTCTCTCGTTTCTTATGACATTATCTTTATAATAATCTCAATCTGTCTGACAATAAGATCAGTTAAGGTTGTACATATATATCATAATATATTAAAGAAAATTTTATAACGCGCGGCAAACAAAAACACCTCTTGCATTTATCTGTTTTTGTGTATATACACATCTTAAACATAAAAGGCAAACGCGATAAATATTTTTCGGGTATTCTTTTTTTTACAGTTTTAATTAGCTCTCAATTAATAAATTAGATGCAACGCAATGACAGAGATTCTTCGTATATATTATATGCTTATAACTTTATAATGTTTAACCTTTGCCGCACGATTAAATTATATACAAATTTAAGCCACCGGCTCCCTAGCTATCACATTAATCCCTTATTTTTGAAAAAGACACAGGGTTTCTAAACTTACTCCCATTTTGATCTACAAATCGAAGCAGAGAACCTTTGAATCGATTCCAAGAATATGTGTGGATGATATTTTAATAAGCTATAATATTGGTGTGAAATAGTTTGATTGCAGTCACAAAGTTTTCGAAACATAACATTTATTTTTCATTTTCGAGAAAATCGAGAATCAGTCAAAATTTTTGAATTATTGTCATATGTATATCGAAATCTATGAGAATAATTTGCAACTTCTTTATCACGATATTATAGCTTTTCCAGGAATCTTTTATACGATGTCCATATTTTAAAAATTTGTTCAGCATGGTCCAATTTAAATCTGTAGGCAAGACAAAAACAATATGTGAACCACAAGGTTGCTTTCAAATTAATGTCATTTGAGATATAATTCATTAAGCAAACAAAATTTCCATGTTAATTCAATAATATTCGTGATATGTTGATCTTTTAAAACTTTGAAGTTCTATTCATTTTTTTTTTGAAAAATCAGGGAAAAATATATTTTATGCTTTTTAATATATTTGGCGATAACGTAAATTTGTTAAAATTTTAGTAAAATCGTCATGCTACGAAGAATGAGGATTCAAAGTGATGGATTTGTTGAGTTCCTGAAACCTCAATTGAAGATATATTGGAGACTTTAAGTCATAAATGACCCTGGTACTCAATGTTTTGGTCTTCTAAATATATCATACTTTGCTGCACTAATTCGAAATCGCTGGATATGCAAGTCAAGTTTTCACATTAGCCCTTATTTTTCAAATATATGGGCTCAATGATATCAGACTCTCGATTTTGGTCAATTTCGTGTATTTATTTAAGCAATACCAAGTTTTCCGAATATATTTAACTATGTAGTGGAAAAGCTTAACCTTTTGCCACCAAATTTAACGTTTTTTCACCGAAACTGCCGTACTTGAACTTATGTACATAGATCAATATGTAGCCTGCGTGTAATAAGTTTCAATTTATAATATTTCGGAGAAAAACATAGTTATTAGTGCTACACCGATACGGGAACGATACGATAATTCAAAAATGATCGTATCATGATCGTAGCGGCGCCAAGCTTATCGTCTCGTACTCATTCCCATACGTGAAATATTTGAATGAGAGGAACTATGATCTATTATCCAAACCTGTTCGCAATTAGCGAGTTATTTGGCAAAAACAATTTTCATTTTCGTATCAGTTTTCACGACTGCCAAGATATGACGTTTGAAGTATTTTCGCTCTAGAAAGGCTGGATAATCTCGTCCAGATTTCGTGAGGTGCTTATATATATATATCCCAGCACCGAATTTCAAAACGCCTGTTACCATAGGTGCCAAAGTATTGCGTCTTAAGTGTTTTTGTATTATGCAAGGTCTTGCTAAACTTTGTTCTCGGCGATAATTAAGTGCCCATCGTACGATAAACATTATTACATTACATTATCGGCGCTAGTGAGATATTGGACGGACCCTTCTCGTCCTCGGTCATACGAGAAATAATTTTTTTGATATCATCTCTCGTTAACGTGCTCGGTTCCGATACCAAGAAGCGATATTTATCGGTTCTCGTTGAAGCACTAATAGCTATCGATATAATTCGAAGTGGGTTTTGAAAAGAAAAGGTTATGATTTTCAACTACATACGTATTATACCTATATTCCAATAAGTTCGGAAAAGCTTCGTGACCCTAAACTAAGTCTATGAAATCGACCAGAATCTGACGATTTTGATATAAACTACTCCATATGCCTTATAAATAAGTGCTCAGAGTCCTCAAATTGCTAAAATTACGTAATTTGTTTGCATTTTGTATCACGGTGCTATTTGCGCTGTTATCAATTAATTTAAATTAATTAATTAACCATTAAGGCATCAACATTTTGATTAAGGTTTCGATAGAGCGCTCGACTGATAAGCTTGCTATGATGTTTCATAAATATGTCTGAAAAAGTGTAAGAATTACTCACATGCCGTGGTTAACTCAACTGTTCGTATTTTATTGTAATAAAAAATGTAAAATCACACGGCGAGACCCGCTAAGAGAAATGAAGATTCCACCACCTTAATGTAGGAATAGCTGTTTTATTTATTCAATATATGATTCATTTTAAAAATCATCATATTGACATAAACTCAACACTAATATGAAATAAGTTTCAACAATGGGTTAAAGTGCTACCACATCTCTCTACATAACACCAATGTTTCTTTCATCTCATCTCTTATGCAGGTTCTGGTGACAAAGCCTGATTTCTACAATGAAGAGACACGCAATAATTTGTTTTGCACCTTGTCTGAATTAATTAGCCTGAATATAGTGCCCATTATCAACACAAACGACGCAGTCTCACCACCAATGTTTATTATGGACGATGATGTTCCGGCTGGCTCTAAGAAGGTACAAATTACTAACTTATGTTGCTGCATTGCTGCAAAGGCTACTGGTGGATTGTTGCCATAGTTTGTTTCAAAAAAGTTGATCATTGAAATTATGTGTGGAAGGAAAGCTTTTGCGATTTGCCTTCAGTTTAAATTCGATAAAATTTCAGTAACAAAATGAGCCGATATTGATGGATATTTTTTTAACAAATATTAATTTTGTTTGTTTGAAAGCATGATTCAGGTGAAAACCTTTTGTGCTCAATATCTTATTTTTATTTAGGACTTTTCTTTTCTCTCGTAAGCTGTTTTTAAAAGAAGTGTCTGTATCGTATCGTATGGTGTTCAAATTTCGAGCTGGGATATTAAGGTTTTTGTATAAATGAGTATATGCATAATGGTTATGGGTCCATTACAACTGCTATGCTTATAAAATTTGATACTTGAGGCCAAAAAATCAAAAAAATGAAAAAAGTTTCCATATCTCCCATATTTTTCAAAATACTTATCCTTGATATTAAATGCAAACTATCTAGAAGACTGTGAGAAATGAAAACTTTTTTTCTGGAATATATTATTTTATTCTTCAAGACTTTGATTTTAAATGGAAGGAATTAGGCTAGAGTTAGGGATCCCTAGATTTCTATAACATCGAAAAGAGAAAGAAAAATGAAGAAATCCAAGCAAAATTTGGGATCAAAAGACTAAGTTTTTTCAACCGCTATATTTTACGAATTCTATAACATTGCGAAAAAAATGAAGAAAACGTAGCAAATTTTTGGACTAAGTTTATTTTAACCACTATATATGAAGAATTCTTGTTGAAACTTTCATTGACCACTATATTTTTTTGGTCTAGAAGTTTGATTTTTATATTGTTAGAATTTAGAAATGACCATAATAAGCAAATGGATACAACGAATGGTATGTAATTTTTGAACATAATTTTTGATCAACTTTCATGAAATGAACTTTAGTATGTTGTGCCGCTTGTTTTTTTGTGTTGTTGTGAACTGTTCAACATCGTAATTGCATTTTATTTTCATTCTCCAAATCCTTAGGGTATCGCCATAAAGGATAACGACAGCTTATCTGCAATGCTGGCTGCGGAAGTGCAGGCAGATTTGCTGATTTTGATGTCGGATGTTGATGGTATTTACACCAAACCACCTTGGGAGGATGGCGCCAAACTGATGCATACCTATACAACGACAGACAAAAAAGCAATAGAATTTGGCACAAAGTCAAAGGTAATCAAATTGTTATAATGATAGAAGTCAAATATATTTTTTATTACCACAGCCGTATGAATGCATTTGCTCCAAGTTCAATATGACAAGAAATGCAAAGTCGCGAGTTTTTTCTGTGACTTAAAAATTTCTTTACTTTCAATCCCATATGTTCAAAAATTGAGATCAAGAAAAATTTTTATTTAATTAATCGAAACTACCAAAAAAATTATTGTTTTCATAGCTTTTTAATTTTTTGCCTATAAGCGATTAACAATTGTTCGTGTTCTATGCCTCTTAAGCATCTGGAAAAATTGTCACTATACATCAAAACCTTAGGAATTGAAATCCGTTGACAAAATTTTGCGACCACAGTTATGTAATTTAGAAATTATGAAGAAAACAATGCTGCGTGACCATTGATTGCTGAAGTAAAGGTTTTTTTTAAATAATAATGGGATAAAAACACTCCGAAAAGAAGGCTGGGGTGCCTGTGCTCACATACAAAATTTTTTTTAACTCTGTCCGTCGGTATGTGCTATCTGGGTGGCCATGTGACCGTGATTGACACATGGGCAAACCCGGAATTTTAAGTCAAAGCCGGGGTTCTGATAGGAATTCAAAAGTTTCGGAAATATCCGACAATGGGATGATTTTTATAACATCATGGACCAGGAGTTTTGTTGAACCAGCAAAAAAAAAAAGCACAAAAAAATTATCAAATTTTTTCTATACCGAAAGCTGACCAAAAAAAGGACAGCTGCTTCTTCAGACAGAAACATTATTTTTTGAGAAGACCGAGAACTCCTTCTTTCAAACTTTGCAACCCTGGGTGCTGTAAGCTCTTTACATAAATGGATCATAGCATATAACTTTTTTATTCGAATTAAGCCGTGGTGAGTGGTTGCGTAGGCAAAGTTGGAAATTAATTCTTACGGGCTGTCACCATAATGTTCACACAACAAAATAAAAAGTTGTAACAACCGCTGACTTTGTCATGGATAGGATTAGCGGGTATCTACTAAATATATTGCTAGAAAAAGAAATTCGAAAGTGGTGTTTGGAGAACCCTTAGTGCAAAATATAACTAAATACGACCTTTTATCCGTTATTTGTTCCATACAGAGACAGGGTTGCCAAGTTGAAAAGAAGGAATATTCAGCATTTCCAAAATAAAATAGACTTTATTTTAAGGTTTATTTTTGCTAATTAAGAAAACTGAGTAAATACATGTAACAAAAATCATCGAATTAAAGTCTTTGACATGAAATTCCGGCCACTTGGCAACTCTGCACAGAGCCCAGTAAACTCTGATAGCCGATTTTTATTCTTGTGCGAATATTGAAGTACTGAAAAGTCCTTTTAAACAATATGTGTACCATTGAAATTGAAAGTTTATTTTGCGTTTGACAAATTCCAAAGGTACTGCATAAAATGAGTAAACTTCTCTAGGGTATCTGGTTTAAAGTTTAAAGCCATATTGATTTAGAAAAATATATTCTATAAAGGAAGACCTTTCAAACGACATGTTGAAGTTAAAAACGAATCTGCTATATGTCGAAATTTACTACCAACTGAGTATAAGTTGTGCAAACATTAAATATTAAATATGTATGGCTCTATTATGGTTTTTATATCGCTTTCTATCTTACAGGAAAAATTTCACTTTTTGTTAAGAATTATGACCACACAGCTATAAAAGAAAAAGTCTGCTTCTATATGATAAATAAAAGATTTGTCATTTCTTACAACTTATAAATAAATAACAAAAAGTGTTCGTGTTTTGTTAAAATTAACAAAAGTACAAAAAATAACACACACTATTTGCAATGAATTAAAAAATTGCTTAAAGCCACATTTATACGAAATAAAATGAAAAGAGAAACTTTTTTGCGGTTAACTCCAAAGCCTCTAAATGCCTAGTGCAGATTGCTATAATAAAACTTCACAAAAGTTTACTTAAAGTTCCCATTGCTCAACTTTAAAATGTTGATTTGAATTTTTTTCCCTTTCGTCTGTTCCACAACTTAAAACAACAATAATTTTCACAATTATGTCATCAGTTTGCAGGAACAACTGCTTTCAAATTTAATTAAGAAGTTTTCGTTTTTCGTACTACTTCTAGTTTCATAAATTTTATTAAAAATTAAATGTGTAACAACGATGTGACAGCTTCAACGTTCCCAAGGGACAACCAACACCATTGCCATTCCCATTTCCACCTCCATCACAAGTTTGGTACAATTTATTGCAAATGCAACAAACTATGTTATGGGCAACAATAAATATGGACATGTTCCGGAGTTACCCAGGCGAAAAAGCAATGTCGAGAAAATCTGCTAGACATTCGACAAAAAAATCTAAAAAATTAAATTTGCCATATTAAAACAAATGTTTTCTAAAACATTTACAAAAAAAAAACTTGTATGAATAATCACCCAAAATGTTAATCACAAATCCTTCAAAAATAAAAACAAGACTTGCACTAAGAAATCCTATATAAAAATTATATCAGAGTTTTGAGGCTTGTCCAGAAATCGCCCATTTATATTAGCGGAAATTGAGGAGTTTTGAGACTCACTTTTTACCAGATCAAAAATTTTCACAGAAATCAAAATAGGGTAAGACCCCTAACTTTCAGCATAAATAATTTTTTGAAATAATTGTTTGCTGAAGAAATCTTAGTGTTGGCAAAAAATACGTTTTTGAGATTTTTCAAAATTTTGTACATTTGTGAGGCACCGTCTAAATTAAGTTGGAAATTAAAAAAAATTGTTGTAAGATTTTGTATTAAATGGTTAAAATTTACATAGAAATACATAAGTTTTTCTCAAAAAAAAAAAAAATAAAAGAAAACGGAAGAGATTGAAATTATACAGATTATTGATAAACAAAAGACTTAAGTACGGCAATACTAAGTTCGCAATGAACAAACGTAAGCTACCAATGTCTTTTCTTGCTGTGCATTGAAGAGCTGAAATAAGAACAATAATGATCCATCGAAGCTCAAAATCTAAGTCAGTTTTTCGAAAATTCTTAAAAACCACACGAATGGAAAATACCATAAACGCTGTGTCTCACCATTCCCCAGAACGGTTTAGTTGTCAAGATGTCCGTATATGATTCTATTCGTTGACTCCAAGAGTGTCGTCAACAAATGTAATAACTGTCGTTGGTATATAGGCTCTGTTAAGGTCCTAAGGTAATTTCCTATAAGAAATAAAAGTGGGTTTCCTCGTCTATGGCTCTGAATTTGCGAACAAACAGTTTTTAATAGAAGGCAATAGCTCTTGAATGAAACTATAAGTTGAGATCTCATTATAAAATATGTTACCGGCCAAGACAGTTTTTAGGATAAACAAGTTTTTCCAAAGGCCAACCTAGTTCATAAGAAGCGTGTCAGTTTAAACTAGGATGAACTAGGGTTATTATTAACTTTAATGGTCTCACTCCCAATTTTCTTGAAGTTTTAGAATGTAAGGGTAAGTGAGTGGTCTTCGGTCGCGGCTCAGAACTTACATCCTAAAATATGTCCAATATCGGCTTTGCGGTAGCTTTCGGCCGCGGTTCCCTATACTGTCTTCAACACGGGCTTCGCTAACACACCGGCGTTGGATATACTACAGTGGACCGCGAACGAAGGCCGCAGCGAAGCCCGTTTTGACTGAACAATTACCCTAACACGCTTCGAATAATACGGTTTGAATAAATATCTCATCATGATGATCGCCTTAAATGACAGTCCTTTTTTAAAAAAAAAAGTTTACTCTGTTCGCAGTGCTTCATTGGGTTAAGCATTTTCTCTAACTCTTCAGCTATTGCCATCGGAGTGATGGTTTACATAAATTGATACACGTGCGTTTCTTGTAAATCATTTGGTTGAAGATTTAAGGTTAGGTATTTAGTTTCCAGAATTTTCTTTGTATTTCTTTGTATGTACCAATATACTGGACAATTTTCTGGTTACTTGCCACAGTGAGTAGTTTTTGTTCATATCAGGATCTTATTCATTCCGGTAGTTATTGAAGCTACCCTGCCTTAATTCTTTTATTAGTTGATTATCGTAATATAAAAGTGGTTTTAACAGATTTTATATGTCAAAATTATAACGCTTTAACGTTAAGTAGTGTAAACAATTTCTTAAGCAGACAAGGTCCTTGGTAGCGTTGGGGTTTCACCAACGTAGTTTATTGCCTGCAAATATGCCCTCAAAAATAACCTTTTACAAGAGGATTTTTAAGGAATTTTTCATTTATGGCACCTTTTTTTTTGAGGAAGGGTAGAAAATTTATAACTAATACACACTGACGTAACGTTCAAAATTTAACTAAGTCCATGGTCATAAGATCCAAATTTTTTGGCACAACACGTTTTGCACAAAGGTCATATAATGTGTAATGGAAAATAATAAAAATTTCCTATCGGGTGCATATATAAGTTTGTATGAAGTAAAGTGAAATTGTGATGTTTGTTTCCATCTATGTATGCAGCAACATGAACCTTGCAATTTGTTGTACCACGACTTGTATACGACTGACATACATATTTATATACGCTATTAGGATGATGTACAATTATAACCTAGGCACTGCACGTAGAACGCAGTACCTCTCTGCCCATGATTAAGACACGGTCACAGTTGTGCTTGGGTACCTGAAGCATGCAAATCCATGCTATTCCATCATGCGATGCTACGGCATGTACCTTTAATTTTTATTGTTTTTAAGCGATTTCCACAATTTATTTGGTGTTTCAATGTTCTTTTTCCTTCCTGCGTTCCCTCGCCCCAAACTCTTCTAGGTCGGAACTGGTGGCATGGACTCCAAAGTTAAAGCCGCTACGTGGGCATTGGATCGTGGTGTCAGTGTTGTTATTTGCAACGGCATGCAAGAGAAGGCTATTAAAACAATAATTGGCGGTAGAAAAGTTGGCACGTTTTTCACCGAATCAACGGAAGGATTCACGACACCAGTTGAAGTTCTTGCTGAAAACGGTAAGAGCATAAAAAACTTTTGCAATTACAGAAACTGAGAAGCTGAAGTGGGCGTTTGCTTTTATTTTTGTTCAAATAACAAAATGTTTTCGATAATAAATCTCTTCTCAATACGAAGTGCATGACTTTGATGATGGAGGAAATTTTAATGAGGTGCTGAGTATAATTAGGATAAAGTTTAGTTCCAATCCAGGTGAATTGATGCACTATTCGGTGGCATGTTTTTCAAATTGTTTGTAATTGAGGCTGGTGACTTGAGAAGAAATTCATTTGTAATATGGCAGTTCTAATCTTCAAAATTTCACTATAATTAATATCTTTAAAAATATATTTTCTTAAAAGTGTCCTCCGGTTTAAGAATGCTAAATCTTTATTTTGGAAAAGTGAACATTTTCTCTTCTTAGTTAGGCTGATTGAGTACAAAGCTATAGAAAAAACCACACAAATCTTCCGACCAAACAAATTCGCTACAGATGTGACTGAGTTTCTTGGTTCCTAAATTTAGAAAAAATGCGTTTTTACTTTTTAAAAGAATGATGTAAAGCATCCAAAGAGTAATTAAATTTTAGATTTCCTTCGATCGCTTTAAGCTCAATAAACTTAAGTTCTTGACTCTTAATCAGGCGTGTCGCCCAAGTCTTATCTTTGGAAAAGTTTCTGAAAATAAAATATGTCCTTATTATATGGACTATTTAGTGTAGTTAAAGATAATACCATAAAATATATTTTGTTTTAAGCACGTGTCGGCAGTCGTCAAATGCAGGCTCTTACTCCAGATGAACGCGCCAGTGCAGTCCATACTTTAGCTGAATTATTGGTGAGCAAACAGGATTACATTATGGAAGCGAATGCAAAAGACTTAGCGGAAGCTCAACGAAATGGCTTGGCAAAGCCGCTGCTTTCGCGTTTGTCATTGAATTCGTCAAAACTTAAGAATCTGTCAATTGGATTGAAGCAAATTGCAGACTCTAGCCATCAGGTAAGAAAATGTAGTATTTACAAAGTATATGTAGCATAAATATATATTATTTTAAATATTTCTAAAAAAAGGATGTTAGTAGGTAAATAAGGAAGACCTTTTAAATAGTTTAAGCAAAATTCGTAAAGTATCATATTTCATATATGGCGTTCACTTTTTTACAAACCGCTCGGATTACGGAAAAAAATGACTTTCTCAAATGCGATTAAAACTTTTTTCCTGCATCTTTCAACAAATTTAGTTGATACTCGTATATCAGGACTTGCTGGAAAATTTTTTTTCAATAAAATCCACATTAGACGTACATCTTCAAAATAACCTAATGCTGTAAAAATTTTCGAGAACGCTTTAAATTCGTAAATTTTCTGTTTTTCGAGTCTATTCTCCACAAAAAAAAAAAAACGTCAAGGGTTGCCATCAGTGCAGAAAAATTTATTTTTTTCAAAATTTGAGTTAAGTAACGAAGAAAACTGCAGCTTTTTTCTTATTTAAATATTGTTTTTTAAATTTTTCTTTTCATTTTCCCGTAGTTCTCATTAAAAAAATTGTGTACCGAAATAAATTTTGCTGCTATTTTTTAAGCCTAGATTTAGCAAATCATCTGTGATATATGCGCACGTAAAGTTTTTGTTTGTTTCTTGTTTAACAACCCAAAACCTTTACTTTTTTCACTATATTCACCTTAATACACCGACTATAAGAGACCGACCATTGTTCGGTTTCTCGTTTGAAAAGTCAAAAATACATTCAAAATGTTGAAAAAAGTTGTAATAGATTCAAGCGGCTGAAAAATGCTGATAAAGTTTAGGTTTTCAATTAGTCCAATAGGTCGGGAAGGTAAATTTGAATGTCGTGCACATACCACGCGCTTACAAACTGAAAAAAACGTCGTTAAGGAAGACTGAAAACAATAAGAAACATGATATAATCTTTGCGAATCTCAGTAAGGATATGGTTTACTGCAGAATGCCTGTTACCAACTTTGACCTAATGCAATCTGCTCCCTAGATAGTGGGACGTCAGTTTATTATTACCAGCGCTTAAGTTAAAAAAAAATTTTAGCTAAATATTGTTAACAAAATAAACGCTTTGAGAGTCAATAAAACAAAGCAGGGTCAAAAAGTTCCGATCATAAAATATCCAAGTGTCATCCGTAAGGATCAATATAGCCGTTGAGCTATGTACACTACGAAATCCAGACTGAATGGTCCGACATTATTCTTTCAAAGATCCTTCCCAATCCTGGTAAAGTACTGACTGCGTTCACTCGCATTTACTTTGTCAGGAATTATTGTTGCTACGTTCCACATGTCAGGAAATCGCGAACCAGTGATTTATAAATAGCGTGACAGGTATCTAAAAATAAATACACAGTTGGTAAGTGGTTACAACGCTTTTTCTCAGCCATAAAACAAAATAAATGCTTAATTTTTTTTTTGTGGGAAAGGCGGTGAGAAGGGGGACATGTATGGCGGTGCCACGCCCCTAATAGGAAAAAACGTTTCCAATGCTAAACTAATTGACCGATTTTAATAAAATTTGGTATGGCGATAGATTGAAATCCAAGGGGGCGTGGTCTGCCCTTAATGGAAAAAAGGCTTTCTCGGTTTAGTCACTTCTTTGAGTTTGATGAAATTTGGTAATGATATAAATTGATTCTTGAGTAAAATTCACTTTTTTAAGTGGGCGGTGCTACGCCTCTTGCAGGAATATACGTCGTTACTCTTTAACTAACGAACCGATTTTAATGAAATTTTGTTAGGATATAGATTAAACCCTAAAAAAGATTTCTAAAAGCTCAAATTTTATTTAGTAGGCGTGACAGCACTTCTAACAGCAAAAAACGTTTTTACTGCTACAAAAATGGACCGATTTTGATCATATTTGGTACAGAGATAGATTGAATCCTGAGAAAAAGTATCTTCTATATATATATAAACTCAGTTTCAACTGCCGTAAAACAACACAATCGCTTAATTTTTTTTTGTTGGAGAGGTTGTGAAGAGAAGCAGTGCAGAATGTAATTTTTTTTCTAATAGTGATCGGTGGTACAACTCTAACAGAAGATACGTTCCCACGACTAAGCTTATGAACCGATTTTAATGAAATTAGATGAAGTTAGATTGAACTCCAAAGAAGGGTTGTAAAAGTGTGTGTGTTTTAAAGTGGGCGTGGAACCATTCTTAATAGGGAAAAACGCTGACACGGCTGATTCGCTGCACGAATTTTGATGAAATTTGGTATGGAGAGGCAGTGCCACGCACCTAACAGGAAATCCTTTTGCACTACTAAACTAATGAACCGATTTTAATGAAATTTGAGACAGAAATATATTGAACCCTTTGACAAAGGTTTTTGTTTCAAAGTGTACGGTGTCACGCCTTCAATAGGAAAACATGTTTTCTCTGCTGAGCTAATGGACTGATTATGATGAAATTTATTATGGAGATATAATTAATCGACAGATTTTGATGAAATTTGGTATGCAGATATGTACAAACAAATATTGAACTCTATGGAAGGAATAGGGATAGGGCAACATGATGCAATGACTTTCTTATATCAGTTTTTAATATTAAATACCAAAAAGTTGGTTGAATTTCAACCACTGGGCAAACTCTAGTAGTTATAAAAGGTTAGATTAACTTAATAAATTTTATAGAAATTCCATCGAATCCTACCGAATTTGAACTCAATTTCCACTTAAATAACTACAGTATCTTCATTCACAGCAGAGAGTTTAAGGCAAAGAAAAGGAAAATTATTTAGTGCATAAGGTAACTCTAACTAAGTTAGTTAGACCATGAGTGGTACTGTTGAGAAACAAATTGTTCGTATATATCTGTTCGTGTATATCTGGTTCTACACTGCAAATAGAAGAGTTTATACCAAACATTATCAATTGTTCAATGCTATGCCATAACTATTTGGAGTTTAGGTTTGAGCTCGATATCAAGCCGAGGTTTTTTTCTTTTTAAGACTCAACAGCGATATCGCTGCATTTCGGGTCCTTCTCTACTTATTCCATTTTTGATCTAAGCGGTTTGTCATCCTCTTCAAATAAAGTTTGTCCTTCTTTTCAGTAGTAAGCCAAGACCATCTATTAGAAACTTGAATTGTACTTACAGGAACATGCCGACATAATGTCACATCTAATTTTGCCATAAGTACCCTCAGCTTCTTATGAACAGATTCTTACAGCCCGCATTTATTCCAATTCATGTTAGAGACATTCTCAGAAAAATTCCTTAAGTCATTTGATATGACTTCGTGAAAGCACAAAAACTTGTGTTATCCATCCAATGTTAATATTGAGGCTAGGAAAAAACAGGTCATAATCGGACAAGATGGTGATTTGATTGAATCAGAGGTTAAGCCAACAACCAGACAGTATCTGTTCACACTAATGGCCATAACGGGTAGGAATATTTGACATTATCAGAAATTGTCTTTGTCTGTAATTAAACTTATTAAGGGATTAATCTGGATAATCGAATGTGCGGAGGTGATATAAAAGTTTTTTTTTTCGTTTCCTCAATAATACACCTTCTTTTAGACTCGCACGCCTCTTTCTGCAAAATCTGTGTACTTTTTATAAATTTTATTATTTTATGAATAGAAAATTTCGAAAATTCTTTTTTACCTTATCAAAGATAAAAAGCAGTAATATACTAAAACTAAAAGGTTAACTTTTAGATCTTAATCTCATTGTTTGTTAAAAAGAGTTTCAAATAACGCCCTTTGTGATAAACACATTTTCAATATTATTAAGTTTTTGCATTTTCCTGTTAACAATATTACAACTCGAAAGAAACAACGAACAAAGAAAATAAGAATTAAATCAGCAAAAGGAAGATGATAAACTGACGTCAAACAACTTTCTAATATAATTCCATAAATAATTGAAATGCGTAAAAAATTTTTAACATAATTTACTACAGTTTAGCTAAGGAATGTTGAACAATTTGTCCTGAGGGTCCAATAGCATCAGATTGAAATTACGAGCGTGGAACACCATGAGTTGCAACGCCTTAAAGCAGAAGCTGAAAATGTCGCTGCTGCAAAAGTTACCAAAATATTTGTTCATGAATTCCCATAGTCATTAGTTAAACGTGCCTTGAACAATATGACCCCCTAAGTTCCTACAACAAACGGCGGCGGACACTGTCAATTTGTGACAATAAAATTGACTTAACGCAGAACAATTCGATATTCCTATGGGGCAAATTCACATCACTTGGCCTCCTTATCATGGACATGGCCATGTTGGGTCAAGCGTTTTATTATTTGAAGTTTGACTTCAAGTTTATCCACCATATTTTTGGCTTATATGCTCAGTCAAACAACAGCTGTTTTTTGACAAAAATGGCGACAGCAGTGCATATCCGTTTCTGTTTATTTTTCGCTCATAAATTTTCGCTGGCGAAATTCTTTTGTTTTTTTTTTTGTTATTTCGTTTCGTAAATGCGAATAGCAACGTTCTGTAAGAAATAAATGAAGCTTATTGTGAACATTATAAGGACGTGCCAGAGCATTTCCGGATTCCTTACAAGACTTATAAAAAAAGACTTAAAGACAACTTGTTGTGACTGGTTCCTGTCAAAACAATTCTTCATAATTTATTGCAATTTTCACATTGAAGTTTGTCGAATAGTAAGTAAGCGGTAAATATTCCGTGATTCGCACGGCCACACCTCCATTTTTCAAAGAGCTGGGTGCTCCAAGTTAATAGCGTGCAAAGTGTTGAAAACATTACTACATACAAACATCATGTATGTCAGACAAATGTACTCCGTGGCTCTGGTGGCAAACTCTTGCTCATTTGATGACATTGTTGCGCAATTTGGGCTCGTTTTTGGTAAAACTTTGTCGGATCTATGCCTTAAGATCGGAGATTATTTGTAGGTTATTCATATACCCATATGGCTGCAAGCCTCCTTTTGCAGCAATTTCGTTGTTTCCCGCGAAATGTAACAGTTTGCAAAATTCTGCTTAGGGCCTAAGTCTTCAAGATCCATGTCAATCAATTCCAGCTAAGAAAACTATGTGCTGTCATTCAACCAATCTAAAAGACGCACCAATCAGTGAATTCATTGGCTTCTCATAAATCACTCCTGGGTTCTCCGCACCTTTAATTCAACAATTTTGCCTATTTTCAATTCCATTGCGTTGAGTCTCTATGGACCAAAAACTATACGAAGCAAGCGTGTGGGTTGTTCTCTCGTATCCTGTTCCATATATAATAATCACAAAATTGACAGATTGCATACATAAAGCTTTTAGAGCTGCATAACTTGTACGAAAATCTAGAGAGAAATTCATGTCTGGCGTTCTAATTACAAATACGAAAATGCTCTATTTTCGACACATATGACCACTTTTATCTCATGCGAATATCACCCCAACCTTTTTGATTGCATCGGAGAGTACCATGCCCATTTTTCAACATTTTCCATTTTTTGCCGAGTTCTTATGTATGTATAAGCCCTTCATAGTACTGTAGAAAGTTTGGTATACCTTATCTTAAATAGATCTCTGAGTACAACCCGCTGTTAAGATCTGTCTGCTTCTTTTTCGATACTTTGTATACCATTTTTGGTATCATTATGACACAAGTGAGCGTCAATAAGACGTGACCAGACGTACAACCAAAAGCTTAACTTCGCTTTACTGATGGTGTTATTTAGGTCAATGATGTCAAATTCAATATGGGTTTGGTGATCTAACCAAGTATCGAACAAAGAATGGGCTGGTTTGCAAACGCAACTTGTATTGCTGCATTGAATTTTCAGTTTTGTAGACCAAAAGAGCTGGTTTCAATGATCACATTTTCTCTACAACGATGATTCGGCCTGCCTTTTCTGCTCGAGCATGGTGGCTGTGAATTGAGGATTTTCGGAAAAGCTGTATTACGAGTATCTTCAATTCGCTCAACGTATCCAGGACTTTATTTCGGGGGGGGGGGTTTTGGATATGAGATTTTTTCTACGTAGTGTCCGTCAAAATATTTGGGGGGGGGGTTCTATCCCCTAGCATCCCCCCCTAGATACGGCCCTGAACTGGCCTAGGCCTGGTAAATCTGAAGAAGCTCCGTGCATCTAGAGAGGCTTTGTGCTTGGTAGGTCTATCAGTTAGACATTGAAAATAAGCGTCTATTTAGTTTTTTTTTTAATCTTCTCGGTTAAATGTTTTTAGTCCAAGCACTATACCACTAAAGCCTTTTATATAACAATACCTGCTCTGTAACTTTGATCATTGTCCAGCAATTTTTTACATGCTTTGAGAAAAGAGTTCGAGTCCTGAAGTTTCGATAGTGTAAAGCTAGAAGTAGTTCTTTAGATTATACTCTCTTTCGGATTTCCGTCAAAATGTCGTGTTTGAAGTTGATGGATACTCCAACGCTCTTTGATTTCCCCAAAATTGTAGCTATCGATGGTAAGACTTTGTCCCAAAAGATGGGTAGATGTTGCTTTGTTACTAGACAACCTACCAACAAATGCTTTAACTAGTGCAGTTTACATATACTTCAAATCGGATAGGTATCTACTTAGCTCACCACCTTCCGCACTATGACTCTAGATTATACTGAAGAATAACGAAGTTTCAGTTTCGAGGTATTCCAACATAAAGGTTGGACTGCTATAACACAATTTTTTTTTTTTTTAAATCAGCTAATGGCATTTCATATTTTATTTTTTTGAAACAGACAGTAAGATATCACTGTGCGAATTGCATGTAGTGTGGTGTTTAAGTTGTCGTCACTTCAAAAATAGCCTAATCTTGTTTCAACCTTTTCATGACACGATAAGTCATCAGTGCAAATTCGTAGGATAATATTTAATGAAGACATCTAAATTACTGCATCGGTCTTTAAATGCCTTAATTGCTTTAATTTTTATTTTAAAAATCTCATTAGAATGTCGGTCGAGTACTTCGTCGCACACGATTGGCAAACAATTTGGACCTCACTCAAGTGACAGTCCCCATTGGCGTTTTGTTAGTAATTTTTGAATCTCGCCCCGACTCACTGCCACAAGTTGCTGCACTCGCCATGGCCTCGGCGAATGGTTTGCTCCTGAAGGGTGGCAAAGAGGCGGCCTACAGCAATAAAGCGTTAATGGAGTTGGTGAAGGAATCCCTTGGTACAGTGGGTGCGGAACATGCTGTGTCACTGGTATGTAATTATTTATTTATTTTGTCAGAGTTTTCACGTCTTTTCATGTTGGTTTTTATTTCGCTTTTGTTGCTTCAAGGTGTCAACTCGTGAGGAAATTAGTGATTTACTGTCGATGGAAAAGCACATTGATTTAATTATTCCGCGGGGATCATCGGAACTGGTGCGCAACATACAACAACAATCTGTGCACATTCCCGTTCTGGGACATGCAGAAGGTGTTTGTCATGTTTACGTCGATAAGGATGCTGATTTGAAGAAGGCGCTGAAAATTGCCAGGGATGCGAAATGTGATTATCCAGCAGGTGAGCTTGTTTACTTAAATTGAAGCATTATTTAATTTTATCATTTATTTCCCACATCCAATTTATAAGATGCTGCTCCATTGTGAACTCTGAATCAATTCAGAGCACAGTATCTAAATGCCTTTTGTTTCGTACTTCACTGTGCGTCGGCTTAGGCCAATTAGAAAGCTCGTGCCTGTGAAAAATGATATACGATTTATCCTCAAGAAGTTTTTGCGCATAGAGCAGTATTTCTGCACATAGACTAGATAAGAATGAATAAATTTCGATTTCAATTCTGGGGCATTGGAATTGAGACCATATTAGTTGCGTTTCAAAGAATTGGCACTTTCTATTTGGTTCAAGGAATTCCTCTGTTTTGAGGAAAACAATTTCGTACGAGTCGATGAGAAATGGTTGCAATGAATATTGGATTTCAAAAAGCATAACTTTGGAGAGTTTTCTGACACAAAAAAAATGTCTGCATATATTCAACATTTTCAAAGCTATAAATGCAAGAAAAATTTTTCGGAAAAAGAAGCTTTAATCGATATGCAGACCGCCTTTGCTGATATTAAAAATTAAATTTTGACAATTTCGCACAGATTGCAACCCCTTGTGATGTCGTTAATTGATTTTTAACCTTCTTTAGCAAATGGACCAAATATTTTTTTAAGAAAATACGCAACCGATTGAATTTTTGAATTCATTCGAAAATCAAATTTCATTTCAATACCTGGAATGAAATCGATAAAGTGCCATATAAGTGAAAAAGTCGATTTGAAATTCTGGTCTCAAAAACTTGATATTTTTAAAGAACTTGAACCCCAATGCAATGATTCCTACCAGTAATGTCACTTGGGTTTTGTGAAAATTTACTGAATCGAGGCTTGCAATGCAGTTTTTAGAAGACGGATGTACTTTTTTTTCATGGACACCAAAATTTACCAAAACTTTTCTCAAATTTACCAAAAAAAAAGGCCTTTCGATTATTTTAAGCATATTTCAAAAGTGTTTACTAAAAAAAAATTACAAAAAAGGGAAGTTCATCATTTTTTTAACGCATGTTTCATCAAAATTTACTATAATTTTAAGTTCATACCACAAAAGTCATCCACTTCCCGGTTATTTCAGAAATTTCCGACTTCTTACCTATCCTCTGACGATGGCATGAAGATCGGGTCCTGACCAGGTTATTCCGGATCATTTGCTTACCCTGTTGCCTGGTCTAGCTTTATTTTCATTTCGCCAGTGGGCATAATAAACTAAAATCTGAGCTCAGAGGAATAAGCAGTTTTCAGTCGTTGTAAAATTTTCTTGAACCGCTTTGTTATAGTTTTTAACATAGATAAATGTTCTAGTAAAATCTTGCGTATGCTCGTCATACTAATGCCCATGTTGGCTCTATCTTACGGTATGTCACACGTCAATTTTGCATAGTAAGTTTACGCACAGCTTCGATGTCCTCTGGCACAACAATCGATTTTGAATAAGCTTTCTTTAATACATCCTTGAGCCACATCTAAGCTCATTACACCAGTCCTAGATGGGCAACATTTTGGAAACAGGAGCTACTACAAAAAAAAAAAAAAAAAAAAACAGCAACAAAAACAACAGAAAAAATCCCCAACATAAATTCGAACACGATAACAAAAAAAAAATGTTGCAATGAACCAAAAGCCAATTCCAAGAATCAAGTAAAATAATATGAGTGTAGATTCTATACTGCAGAATGAGTGGCTAAGTAGAAAACACAGAATAAAAAGTTAGCGGAAATAGATAAGTTGGTGTGGCATCTCCAATACAAACCAAAACTTAAAAATGTTGCCCATTGCCACTTGAAAATTAAAATTGAGAAAAATTAAAAAGGTTATGTGAAAGAGCCAATAATGGTGTGGCCCATCCGTACATGCAAAATCTTAAGAACTGAGAGAACCGTTTGAGATAATTTAACCACACTTGATGTCGATACTTAAGATGGTTCGTGCCAGGAATATAAAGATATATGGCGTGTCATATCCCACCCCAAAAGAATGAGAAAATAATTTGAGTAAATTCTATAAAATTCAATAAGGAGAATGTGAAAAGTTTTTGTCTCTTGAAAAATTTTAAAAATTCATGCAAGTTTTAATTTGAAGTCCATGGAAAGATTTAATGAAATTTACAGGTGAATACATTTAATAAAGGATGAAAACATTGCATAAAAATAAAAAATACTCATAAAAAATTGAAAAATTAATTTATCAATTGACTCTCCTCACTCCATAATAAAAATTTTGACCAAATTCATGAAAATTTCTTCTCACATACTTTGCGAAAACTTCGATTTGGACATTGTTTCATTTTTTATGAAGTTCGAGTGGCTTGTTATTGCCCCTAAAGAAATATTGGTTCATGTGCGATTTTAGCTATTTGAACCACTGTGCAGTTAGTAGAAAAAAAGTTCTATTTACGCTGAAATTTTTAATGAGTTATTGCAATTTTCTTGTACTTAGCTGGAACAAGTAATTTTCTTTGATATTGCGCTATTGCATTAACGTTACACTACACGTTACGAACGCTTAGCTCAATTGAATTTTTAATCAAACCCCGTATCCCTTTGCCTCTGTGCGACCTCAGACTCGACAACTACTTTTAATTGGCTATGTTTGTTAGCAATTTCACTAGTAATTATGTTTAATCAGTAGATTCATTGTTTTATTTTGATTTATTTTAGCCTGCAATGCCATGGAAACACTTCTCATTCATGAGGATCTTATGAGTGGAGACATTTTCCATGATGTCTGCAACATGCTGAAACGAGAGGGTGTTAAAATTTTCGCTGGACCAAAACTCAATCAAATACTAACCTTTGGCCCACCACCAGCTAAGAGCCTCAAACATGAGTATGGCTCGCTTGAGTGCTGCATTGAGATTGTGCGCGACCTTGAAGATGCCATAAATCATATCCATACATTTGGTAGCGGACATACAGATGTTATAGTTACAGAAAATGGTAAGTTTTAATTAATTAAAATTGAAAAAGTTATAAAGCAAATACCAAATTGTGCCAATGAGTTGTTATTGGAAAATGATTCCTAGAAAAGATGTATTTAATTAATAAATTATAGTTCTGAAGAGCTTGATGACTGGTTAGATTAGGTTGGCGCGGGAGATAAGAGTTGCCATCTTAACTTAGGGTGTAGTTGGGTCAATTGTGCAAATGGCTCGTAGCATCATTGTTAACTTAACGAAAGTAATTGGAAATTTTTATAAATTTGAAGCTGGAACTCTTTCAATATAGTCAAGATAGGCGAGAATTGTCGGTTTGGTAGTGCTGGTCATTCCCAAAAGATGAAGGACAGATTATTCCAAGTCCGTATACTCACAACTTCTATAAAGATCTCATACCTCTGTAAGTGCTAGTCTTGAGGAATTCTAAAGATTTGCTTGTTTAATGAGTTTACCTCAAGCGTTCTCTTAGCATATTAATGCGATTAATATTATCAATGTGCCGACCTTGTGACGCACTGGTTGTGTACTGCGCTTATAAGCCAGAGGTCTCCAGGTTCGATTCCTGGTTCTGGCATGGTAATGCACATTCAATATTTCTTTATAATTATTTCATGTTCCTCTCCTCTCCTTAAATTTATGTAGTTTTCTTCGAGCTCTTTGCACATTGAGCTGTCCAGCTGTGGTAAGAAAGTACGTTATGTCGGCAAAGCATCAATAACTCAGGCCAACAAAATTATAAATTATATTATATGTTTCCGAAGGTATTCAGCACGCGGAATTCGAATCTAATCTCAGAATTACTCCATCACCTCTGGTTTTTGAGATATAATAACATAAAAGTGCTAAGGACACTGTTTTTTTGACATATTTGAGGTTATGTTGCACAGCGCACTTTTTATTTTCAAAAATTTGGAATTCGACAGATTCAAGAAAATTATACCAAAATTTTGGGAAAAGTAGCATAAAATGAAATGAAAAATAATCCAAAAAAAAGTAATTACTTTTTGGACTGATTTTCAAATTAAATTTCGAACAAATTTTTCTGTATGAAACTTCTCTGGGTCGACTGTACCTTTGACATAAATTGGGCGATAATTAAATGTAAAACAAATTATTTTAGGCATTTAAGCAAAATCCGCAAGCTCAAAGCAAATGCTTGGAACTTCTTACCCAAAAAGCAACTCAGCCTACTTTATTTGCTGATTTAATATCAAAATATGCTGCTACCTGCATTTGAGCTATACCCAACTGAAAAAAGCGAAACTCTTGCATACCATACTGTCGCTTTTTGGACACGTATTGCTCAGCACTACTTTTTTTTTTTATTTACTTGCTGATACCATCTAACCGCTGGGAAATCAATTTAATTTACTTTCAGATTCTGCAGCACAACACTTCCTTTCATCTGTGGACAGTGCCTGTGTCTTTCATAACGCCAGCTCTCGCTTCGCTGATGGTTTTCGCTTTGGTTTGGGAGCAGAAGTGGGAATTTCAACTGCCAGAATTCACGCAAGAGGACCTGTTGGCGTAGAAGGTCTTCTCACGACAAAATGGATTCTTCGCGGAAACGACCACGCAGCAGCTGATTTTGCTGATGGTGGTAGCGCAGTGTGGTTGCATGAGAGTTTGCCAGTTTAATTTTTAAATATTTTGTTATTTGATGCTTTTTTTAGGAAAGTTTTTTAATTTGTTTTAAAGTTTGTAAATAAATTTGATTTGACATGCCTACAAACATTTTGGTTTGCATGATGTGGACAATTTTTTAATGAATTACTTGTTAACAGGGCGGATTTGAATATGGAGTGGGAGATAAATCGATATTTTTTCATTTATATATTCTTACTTTTTTGACCATTAGTAGACATGTGGGTTTCTTTTAGGAAAACACATTTTGTGAACAAAGTTCAAACCTTTTGGGGCTTACAGCTTCCTCTATTATTTGTGAGCATATTTTTTGGTTTAAATTAGAGGGGTTAAATAGAGTCTTGGTCTCATTGAAAATATTTAAGAAACTTTGCAATATCCATCTTAGTTTTTCAGATATTTAACGTGGAAATCCGAGTTTAACATTTTTTTATGAATTTTATTTTCAAACGGTATTTTTCTTAAAAATGCAATAGCACCCCGCACAAAAAAAGGGAGTAATGCAAACGCAGTTTAGAAAGTAGTGTTACTTGGACCTGTGGGTGTGTTACCATCCTTAGACGAGTTAGGTGGAGTAAATCAACTTATCTCTCATACAGTCGCGTCATTTCAGTAGGGCTGGGAAGGGCATTGGCCACCCTTCCCAAAGATCTGGTACTAGTTATTGCTCAATACTTCAATTCAATAAGCCCATCTAATAGTGGTGGAACTATAATTCTCGCTGCCCCCCCCTCCCCAAGGTTTTGGTGAAGTGACGCCACTGCTCTCGTAGTCTTATAGCTGCGAAAAACTTTAATGTTCCGATGGCAAAGTTAGTTTTTGTACTTAATAAGAAGTGATTTTAAAAGCTTCAAACGTCTCATGGATTTTTATAAAGCCCTGGGTATAAAGTAATTTAATAAAACTATTTTAGGAGCGTGACACTCCAAAAATCCAATATTTAAAGTCATAATATCTCGTAAACCACAGAAGATTCTGTGTCGAAATGTGTTGCGTTGAAAGAAAACATCGACACACCACAAAGGAAAAACACTATTATTATGACCGTCTTAACAATTAAAGCCACAAGCATTTTTACTTTCAAATAAAACTTTGTTTTTTAGAAAATTTAAGTTTGAATCGAAGAGTCATTTCTATGAACAAAAAACAAAATGTTCACTTCAAGCCGTATTCTAGACTGTTGTAACTTACCCTAACTAAGCTAACTAATCTTAACAACATTATTTCTACTTTTTTTTAAATGTCTTTACCGTGGCATGTCCTAACTGATAAAATTCCAGGAAAGTTCTAAGTAATATTTCTCAAATAGCAAAAATATCATCGCGACTTTGGAAGATTGAGTACGAATCTTTAAATTTATGAGACAACAGCATGATTTAAAACTCTAAAATTGATCTATGGCTTAATGTACAAATTGATTTTTCTTAAATAATGGCTCAAAAATAATTATAAGACTGTTTTGAAGGAGCAGGCTATTGATCTAATTCGGTAAAAAGAAATTGGCGCAGGGAACAGACTATTTTTTTCTTCTGTTTAATGCACATTCAAATCATCCAAAGTCGAGAAAATAAATGGCCAAATTCGTTAGCCTTTGTCATAGTATATTTTCCCCTTAACTATATGTTTTATCAATACAAATTCAGGCTTAAACGAAAAAAAATTATTGTTTTACATTTTGGAATTATTAAAATAAATTTTATGTCAAATGCTTTTACCGTGGCAAATACATTGTTTTTACCTTATTTATATAGGGCAGATATGGCCAAGTCGAACAAAAAAAGTTAATTATAACGGCTCTTTTACAAATATACACACCTCTCCTGAACGAACTTTTAGATTTCTGAAAATGTCGACGAAATCTACGAACGGGGTACTTTTGTATCATGCTCATACATCAAAATTATGTAAAAATGAAAATCGGATCAGCTAATATTCGCGAGATATGCAATACTTTTATTTTTGACCAAATTCATTAGATTTTTTTTTTTTTTTTTCATAAATTTTGTTCGTATAAATAAATGCATGCACGCTTACACAGAAAATATATGCACCCACATATATATATAATGAGCTCTCATATAAATTTGATGAAAAATGTATTTTTTAGATTCTGCAAATGATAAAAAATATATTTAAATATTGTGGCATTTACTGTTACTCGTGTTTTTGTCAACATCTCATGTCACCATTCAGTTGCTCATTATCAGTTCCATTGTCTTTTTTTTGTAATTTTCTAAAAATATAAAGCAATAACAACAATACGAAAAAGTACGAACTAGAGCCGCTCAGCACATTTGACTTCATGTTTATGTATCAAAATCGCATATTGTTTTTTGGATGTTTTTCAGTTTTTGTAATTTGGGCTTGCAAATCTACTCCATTGATTAGCGATTTCCAGCTCCCTTACTCAGCTCGAGTGGGCATGCATGCACTTTCTGCCTTCGATGGCATTTTTTTCACACTTAGGCTTGCTACCAGCCCGCTGTGCAGATTCAAAGCCCTTTAGTAATCATATTAAGGTCGTTTTCCAAAGCACTGTAATAAAGACATTAGATGATACGAGCACCATCGAAACGAAAAATGAGTAGATATGGAAAACCCATTGTAGTCATGTGCATCTTTTACAGTCAATTTTGACGATCGGTTTATTTATATTGTTAAAAAAATAATCAAATATTATTTTCGCCGAATGGAGTTTTAAATAATTTGATAAAATCTTTTAGTTCATATATTGAGAAAAAGTTGAACGTGTTTTTTTTGATGAACTTTTTTTTTTTGCTCGCTAAAAGAAATTTAAGTAGGGGAGGGTGGGGCTGGTTTTAACACTCATTGGAAAATTTGCTCTTGCTTGTAAGCCCATTTTAATATATGCGAATTTGAAAAAAGTTCAAGGTGTTATTTTTAGCCCCACTTACGGTACCTGAGGTAAGTTTTGAAATGACAGAAATTTTTCAATTTCATAATAATACACTGTTAAACACAGTTTAAGCTTACCCCATCGCTTTGTTAATACTTGTCCCATCCATGCATCTTATGAATGAAATAATTTTATAAAAAAACGCCATGTTAGTAATTATCAACATCTGTAGTATTAAAATTTAAAACTGAATTACTAAGCATAGATAAAAACAAATAAAACGAAGTAGCACTAAAATTTTACAAAATCATCAAAACTTACGTCCAGAAGAAATTTGAAGTTTAGCACAATTTTTTGGAACTCACTTATGACTTTCTTTTAGAATCCCAGAGGATGAACTTACTGAGCTCAGCCAATGCACAGTGTAGAAAAAAAAGCACAGAAGTCAAAAAATTAATGTCTCAGTTTTTTTGTTTTCTCAGAATTTGAATGCTTAAGCTAACCGCTGTTAAGATCGGCCCCTCATTCTTTTACACATAATAATTGTGCTCCAATTAATGGCTTATTACGAAATACAATTCCTACCAGGCCTACGGCTTTGACAGGCAATTCCAGGCTTGGCTGTGTCAAAAGCGCCCACTTGGCAACTCTGCTGCGGGTGATATTTATGGTTGTTAGCTAATTAGTGCGACAACGTTTTGTGCTTGTTGGCCTAGCTACGACTCGATGAAAAATTAAATGGTGGTAAATAGCATAAGCTTGACCGTATGTTGATGTTATCAAAACCAATATAACGCAACCTGAGGACTTTCTACGCTGAGCAGTTATAGCTTTGATTTTTTTGCAAGCGATAAACGGATATCATAAGCTTGTAGTGCCTACCATTGAGTGTTATATCCCAAACTTCATCGTTTTCGATGAGGTATAGGGGTTAATGCTCGAAAGAGTTGAAAAAAAAATGGAATCTCTCCACGCTTATAACTCCGCTTCTGGTCAACGGATTTTGGATCCAATATTGTTGCTGTAGCTGTTCTAGATCGCGTCAACTAAGCCTTACCTTTTAGCCTTAGGAATAAATATATAGATTATTATGCGGTAACGGCTGCGGTTACGGTTACGGTAGCGCGGGTTTATACATTTTTCCTCAGCCGCGAATGTTTTCATATGGAGGTGCACAACGTGCCATAAGAAGTTTTCACTTCAAAAACTTCATTCGATGGCTGTTTTTTTTTAATGTTAAATGAAAGCCATAGGACTTCAAACCATTTAAGCGGTAAGTTGCCTCAGTACATTTATTTTATGAAATTTTTTACTTTTTTTCATTACATGTACTCGCTTTTTAACTCTAGTGTACTTCTTGATTCAAGTGTAATAAAGGACAACAGTATGTTGTTGAAGTAATTGCACTCATACCTTACACTGCTGCTAGCAAAGCTTAATAACGCTATACTGAGGGTGTTAATTAAGGTAATTTTGCCTAATTCAAATAATTCATTGTTATTATTCACAGCAGTCAAATGGAGGACTAAAATTAAAAGTTCAACAACATCAGCTTTTTTTAACGCTAAGAATCACGTTTACATTCGTAAAAATTTTAAATGGAAATTTTAAAATTTTTTTGATTGTTTTTAATTTATTTTTTTTTGCCAATAATTTAGCTTGAGGTTTAGAAATAATTGTTGCAAATTTGAGCTTCCTAGCTCAAACCTGTAAATGGCGCGGACAGAGTTTCTGTACAATTTCGTTAAAATTTTACGAAAAAACTGACTTACTTATGTTTTAGGTATTTTAGTGGCATTGGAGGTCCCACCCTAGGGTAGGGGTAATGCGAGTTTCTTCTCGCCATATGTGACAATTTAGCTTTTTTCTTTTTTACCCGAAGAAGGTGATATCTTTCTAATCAAAGATGATTTTCATCATCAGCGTCAACTTCAACAATTGAACGACGTTAATGAGCTGAGTGAGTGTCCTGTTGCAAACTAACATTCGTCAATTTAAATACGCGTAATTATTTTCAGCTGTCTGATGTATGAGGATAACTACGAAGCCTTGAAACTCAAACTAGATCACCCTGTAGTAATCCTTTGCTTTGATTAACCTACTTAGGAATTCGTTATGTATACCACCTTTCAGCATATCCTTGCACACATGAGAAATTACAATTAGTTCTGAAAGAAAGCATAAGGACAGAATGACCTTGTATTCCCGTTCTTTTGTATCACCTAAGAAAGTTTTAAAATTGTATTTTGGTACTTTTTTCTTATGGCTTCCATCAGACCTTAATTGAATTTCTCATGTGTGCAACCAAAAGTCGAATTTTGTCCTATGGTGTAATAAACGAAAACTTTGCCACTAAAATGAAAAATTTTTTTACTGAATATTTAAATTGAAAAACGCCCAAGTCTTTTACTCTAACGAATATTAAAATTAAAATATGCAAATGATAAAAAAAGTGACGATACTTTGCAAGTCCTTGCGTTCGCAGCATAAGATCTTTGTAAACTATTATGCTTCGCTTATTAAATTATTTTCCAAACTGTCAGCTTCATGTAAACTTCCTCTATTTCAAAGAAAAGTGGAAAAAGTTTCTGGTTTTCTTTAACTTAAATTTGTTGCAACGAAGATTATTTCTTGTGTGCAAAAGCCGTTAAAATGTTTACGCCAGAGTTGCACGTTGACAAGAGATAAATTATTTTAATAAAAATAAAAACAAACACAAAAGCAAAGCAAAAAATCTTCAAATAAAAATGGCAAACTTTAACAATTACGAATATTCGTGTTCATGCACTTTAATTTTTTTCGATGCACCAAGTACCAGAAAACGTCATTAAGAGGTTTTTCGAAGGTATAAAAATTTCATTTGTGCTGCAAAAAAGTTTGAGATGCTTTTTTTTTTGTTGTTGTTGAGATATTGAAACTGTGCGTCTGCTGACTTCAAGGCTCAAAATCAAGTATCACAAAATACATAGACACTAATTCGCACACAGGCGCACAGACGTGCACACATGCATGCGATAATATCGTTATGAACGCATTGTGTAGCGAAGGGAAAACTATTTTAATTTTCACGGAATGCAAATTTGTTGTATTTTTAACAATAACAAAAACAACAAGAGCAACAGCGACAGCATTAATAGCAGCAACGAAAATTGCAACAAAGAGTTGCAACAGCAGCAGCAGTAGCTGCAACTGCCACTGCGTCGTATTTGTCGTCAGCGCAGTAGCGAGAAAACTTTCATTTGGAAACTTTCCCACAGCCACTTTTCATCATTGTGTGCAACTATGGAAAAAAAAAAAAATTTTATTTTTTTGCTAGGTTTAAGTGCTACTCCCGGTCAGGCTGATGCACAAATTGCATTCAATATTTTTCGCTCTCTAAAAATTTTCATTGATATTAGCGGAAATGAAACATTTTATGTTTTGGAACTTTTGTTTTTTAAAAGTCACTTCAGTTGTGGTAAAAATGCTGAGTTTTACTTAGTTATATATATGTAGATACCATCTTTATGTTTCGAATTCCAAAAAATAGGCGATCCAGAATAGCACAAAGTTTTTTTTAACGTAAAGTATATTTTTGCGCAAACTGCTGTTTGAGCATCCAAAAGCGAAATTTTTAATAGAAATACCATTTTTTGTTCGAAGAGTAAAATTTTTATTGAAACTTTAAAAGTGCTCCTTAGGCACTTACTTACTTTTGAGCGGATAATTACTGTACTTACTTTTGAGCGGATAATTATTGTGTTCGCATCCGCTGCACAACATTGAACTTTGTATATATCTGTGCGAAAACCTTCGTTAGGCCTATTAGAGCGGTTCTTTTGGTATATGACGCGGTGGAAGCTTTAAGTTTGCTACAATATTCTGGAATATTTTACTCGAAAGATTGTATAAGAAAATTCTTAGTTGATAATTTGAATAAAATTCTTCATAGGTGGGTTAAGCAGTGGTTCTGGAGGGGTAGTGTAAGTAATAAAAAAATCAATTTATGAGCAACCACTTTTGAAACCATGTTAAAACCATTTTGCTGTTATCTTGAAACTCTGAGCGACCCTAAATTATCCTAAGTTGACATCATCAGCGTGTTACCGCTCAGACTGAACTGCATCAGTGATGACATTTTCGGTACATTTGTAATTTATTCGGAACATTTGCGTCCTGAAAAGTCGTCGTCAGTATATTCGATAAGTTTTCAGTACATTCGGTACATTTAGCACATTTTCAGTAAATTTGTGGAATTTTCAGCACATTTTCAGTACATTTTCGGTACATTTGGACAATCTTTACATTTGGACAATTTGTAAGAATAACTTTTTATATTTATTTAAAAAGAAAAAAATGAAAATAGTCGCAATGTTTAGACTTATAAAAATTATCCTTTATAATAACTATCATTTCATTTTATTTATTTGCTAAAGTTTTTAAGATGGTAAAAAAGTGAGGACGCTTTTATTTTTAATTCGTTTAATTTTTTCGTACTTATTAGTCAAATTGGGCGGAAGATAAAAAAGTATATTCGGCCGCTAAAAAGTACATTTCAAATCTCGAATCAGTACATTTTCACAAAACCTAAATGCCATCACTGTTCCTCATACGAGTACTGTAGAAATGTTTTTTAAAAAAGAAAATACAGTGCCAAAGGGGCAGTTTGCTATCAGTAAGTGTTTTTTGAATTTCCCGCACAGTAACTTTAAATGCAATACTGCTTCCGTTACTGTCATCTATACATATTCTACTGTCAAATTTTGAGCAGGATGCGTCATTTAGTTTGAGTTTGACAGCCATTGAAAGCAGACAACCTCGTGAATTATAATGAAAATGGAAAAAAGTGAATTTCGTGTGCCGATTAAGCATTATTCCTTGCGTAAAAAAAACAACACCCAGACTAAAGAAAGTCTTCATAAATACCATAGGGACTCTGCACCATCAACTTCAATGCTTAAGAAGCCGTTTACTAAGATCCGTTGTGGTCGTACCAGCACAAATGATGCCGAACGTTCAAATCGACCAAAAGAGATTGCCACGCCAGAAATCGTCGATAAAATCCATGGATTGACATTTTACATGAATATTTGGACATTAAAAAGCTATGGGTGCTGCGAGTAAAGCTCACACTCGAGTATAAACGTCGAGTATCTGAACGAGTTTAATGGTCTTGAAGAACTAGCCTAGTTGGAACTCATCAGCATCTTCAACTTCACAAAGGTTTTTGGGTGGTTTGCCCCATCCAATAAAGCAATTTAAGGGGAAGGAGGGGAATATTTTTATATATATGGAGTATCGCAATTGGCAAATTGCCTCCGAGTACATCTTGTTATATGCAAGCATTCTTTTGAACCTAACCTAATCTACCGTGGACGAAACATTGATCCATCACAACATACCCGAGAACAAGGAACAATGAAACTGGTAGGTTCCTCCGGGTGAACGTGCATCAAAGAAGGCCCATGTGGATCTGGCGGCCAAGAAAATCATGGTCACAGCTTTTTGGGATACACACGATGTCGTTCACGTTGCTGACCTTGAAAAGTATAAAACTACATCCGGCGAATATTATTCAGAGCATTCAGAGATTTGAAGCAAATACGACCGCATTTGGAGAAGAAAGTAATGCTGTTCCAATAAGACAATGCACGGGTGCTGCACACGTGTGTAGTCACCATGGAATAAATCTATAAATTGGGCTACGAACTGCTACCCCATTCAGTATATTTTTTAGATTTATCCCTCTGCGACTATTTTCTGTTTTTATACCTGAAAAAATGGCTTGGCGGTAAAATACATCGTTCGTATGAAGAGATCATTACTGGTATAAACGCCTATTTTGTGGGCCTTTAGAAAACTTATTATTATTTTAAAGTAATAAAAAAATCGGGAAAACATTGGACTAAATGTATACTATGTTGCCAAACAGATACTCTATGTTGAGAATTAAAGCGCTTACTTACCGAAAAAAATATCTTTTATTAAAAGAGTCACTGAATTATCAAACTACCTTTATCATCCTTAGGAGAAGTGGCCAGGATTAAGTAAGTGGACTCTGAACTCAAATAAAATCAAAATCCTTAAAGTAACACAGCAGTGATGCTTTTTTAGAATAATAATAATAATAGTAATAAAAGAGTTGAGCTACAGCACCTATTAAATTAGCTAGAAGCTTAAAATCAACTTAAAAGCTTAATAATTAAAAATATGAAAAAAAATATAACAAGTTTGCTATATTTTATAATTTTTTCTTAGTTTGTTTCACTTTTTAACATACATACCTACTGAGATCCTGTATATATAGTATGTTCTTTGTATGTTCACACAGTCGTAGGCATAAACGTTTGAAAAAATTGAAGCCTGGAAGCTGTGGATCTTAGCAGTTAGCTTTCAATCTAAGCTTGAGTTGACTTTTCAACAAGCTATTGTGACGAAATTGTGGTTAGTTAGCTAATCTCTTGAAACTTCTTTCCATTTGAGTAGTGACTCACTTAAAATATTTGAAAAATATCTGGAAAATTCTTCTCAAATTTTAAAATTTGATGAAAATTAATATACCTACCAATATTTACACGTTGGGCATGACATAAAAATGCAGTAAAAGGAAGAAAACGCGACGGTACTAAAGTTTTTCCGTATTTTGCATGCGCGTATAGCACCTGCCTTACTGCACCCGGTGTTTGTTGTCGTTTTTTCATCTTTTCACCAGCGCTTACTTCGTTACGTCTACATGGCCAGAGAGTAATTTGAGCCATTTCTGTTATTTCCTAAATTAATTAAACTTCGTTATGTCAAGTAAAATGAACTTCATACGAGCGCAAGTTAAAAGGATACTAGAAAGTGCAAAAGTATCTGAGAAACTTTAGATACATTTACATTCATATGTACATGCTCATACTTGCATACATATCTGCCAAAGTTTTAATCAACTTCTTAATCACAAGAATGAATAGCGAAATAAATTATCATAATAAAAAAAAAATTAAACGACCTTCAATAGGAAGTTGGTTCAGCTTCACTTTGACTGGTGTAAGTTAGGTATGAAAGAAGTATATGTAATTTTAAGGACCAAGCTACAGAAACTAAAATGAACGTTCCAGCCATATCTGTGGCGAAATGGAACAAATGCTTAGGTCGACTTAGAAAAATCGAAATAAAGTCAAGACGTTGCCTTAGAATTTAATGTATGAAAAAAGTAGGAAACTCCTTTATCGAATTCCCAAATATTGCAATGAAAAACATATTTACTCGTTTAGCTCTTAGCTTAGGTAGGATACAAAAAAATGTCCGAAACATAAGCTCTGACAAATAGCAGAATATTTTGGGCATTGATTTGATTATCGTGTGGTCAAATTTGTCAGACTTTCTATAAGGCGATTTACTATAGGCTTAAAGTGAGCATTGGTGATATTATTTACATTAAGAGAATGTTCCGCGATCCCAATGCAGTTTTAGTATGTTTTAGATCTTTGCGACGATATATATGTATGTGCAATCACCAATATATACTTTGATATAGCCTTTGGAAATTTAATAAAAGGATTTTAAAAATAGTAAACAACAATAAACAATTGAATAAGGAATTTTTCAACGCTTTCTTAGTTACGGTGTTAAATCTCCATTAGCTGTGAGCGAATATCCCTTCTCTATTTAAATAATTTTTATACCCTACACAGAGGGTATATTCACTTTGTCATTCCGTTTGTAACGCATAGAAGGGGGCGTGGCAGGTATGGAAAAGTATATGTATTCTTGATCAGCGTCACCATCTGAGTCGATATAGCTATGTCTGTCTGTCTGTCTGTGTGTCTGTCTGTTGAAATCAAGTTTAGAAAACTAAGTAAGCTAACTCAAAGAAATTTGGCACACAGGTCAAACCTTCTTGCAAGCTGCTAGCATATAAAAATTGGCGAAATCGGTTATCGGCCACGCCTTCCGCCCATACTCTATGTAAATATACCCAAGTCCATTTTGAAAAAAAGTTGGTGCGATTTTGATCAAAATTGGTGATTTGGTGAATATGAGAACAACATTAAGGTTAGGCTAGGTCTTAGGTTTGCAAAGGCTCTTAAAGGGGCGTGGCACAGCCCTAAATTTTAAGTTTTATAACGCCATTGCTCGTAAGCTGTGGAAGATATTGTGATGAAATTCGGTACACGGATACAGTTCTTGTGAATTTTGAATTGCGCATAAAGTGGCATTTCTTAACAATTAAAAAATTGGATTTCGTATAATTCCAAATTGGCACATACGATTTTCATTAAAATTTTAGGGATGATACCACTGAAAGTAGTCAACAATACAAGCCACGTAAATATACTGTAAAAATTTATTGTAAGGGCGTGGCATAGCCTACAATATTTATAAACGTTATAAAAAGAGAACTGACAACGCAATCGTTATGAAATTTAATATGGCGGATACACTTGCTAAAAGGTGTCTTCTTGCAAAATTTTGGCACAATTGCGCCGGTGGGTGTGGCACCTCCCATATCAGCGAAATACTTTTAATGCTATAGATAGTGTGCGATGAGAGTAATCTTCATAAAATTTTGTGTAGAGGTGTCGATTACTATAAGCTTCAGAATTAAATGAAACTTGACAAGATTGCATCAGTGGGCGTGGCACCTCCCTTATTCACATAAAGTTGTAAGTGCTATTTGAAGTGAACTATTGGAGCAATCGATCTGGAATTTGATGTAAGTGGTTTACTGGGTATTAGGTACATATGAATCAAAAGCTGGCGAAATAGCAACAGTGGGCGTGGCACCTCCCATACAATTAAAATACCTTAATTGGCATAACAATCGAAATATATGAGTAATCATAGTGAAATTTGGTGTAAGAAGTTTTTTTGTAAAAAGCTATTTCTGGATAAAAATCGGAAATGGATTGCACCAGTGGGTTTGTCACCGCCCTAAATTTTAGGAATAATTACGGCACATATCGCAAACTATAGAAGCTATTGTGCTTAAATTTGGTTTGATCATGTTAATCACGAATATCATTTATTGAAACAAAAGTGGGCGGAATTGTAGGAGTGGGCGTGACATATTTCGTGTTTTTCATTTCTATTCTATTTTTTCAACATTTCCCATATTCTTTTGACATTTTCAGTTTTTTCCAACACTTTCCAACATTTTTGAACCTTTTTTCATTATTATCTAAAAATTACTGATTTATATAAACATATTTAAAAAATTAAAATATTATAACATAACTATTAACTATAACCAAAATAAATTATGATAACGAACATCAATAATATTCTAGATATATAATAAGTTAAGCTTAAGGCCTATGACGCCAAAGCTAAATATCATATTAGCTATAAATTTTAATTTATTGTTAATATTTACTAAATAAATAAATAAATAAATAAACCTCCTCAACATTTTTTTAACATTTATTTAAAAAGTACTTTTAGTGTAGTGTAGGGTATGTGAGTTTCGGCCTGGCCGAAGATAACACCTTTACTAGTTTATATTCATTTGGGCGCTGCTAAGTCCTAAGTAATCAAGTGAGAAACTTTGCTCAAAACTAGTGTCAAATTGGTTTTAAATCGGTATTTCAAAAGTCACCTTCAGCAGTTTTTTGCTGTTTGCATGAAGAATACAAGAGTGGAAAATATTTTCGCCTAAATACGAGTATGTTGAACAATTGATTGCTGATATCAGCAAGCGTATGTTGTCCCCACAGAGTGTCCGGTGTTTCTCTCCTTTTGTATATTGCCATGCTCTATCCAACTCGGCACAAAATGTGTTTAAGTATAGAAATCAAATACTATATGGATATGTGTATATGGACATGCATTAAAAGTAATGATAAAAGTTGAAAGATATTGATTTTTCGTGATCGGCATCTGCATACAAAATTGCATCACAATAAATTGTATAATTTGCGATATATGCTGTAATTAGCCTTAAAATATAGGGTGGTGACAGACTCACTGGTACAAATCAGTTCGATTTTGAATAAGAAATAACTTTCCATAAGCAGACCTCTTATACCGAATTTCAGTATGATCGCTCACATATTTCAATAAATATGCCACTTAACGTATTTTAATTATATGGGAGTCAGCACACCCACTAGTGCTATTTCGGCCGCTTTTTAAGCCTCTTACATGAAATTCCACACTAATTGCTGCAATAGCTCACTTAAAATAGAGCTTACAATCTTATGTTAATGTGGGAGGTGCCAAGCTCATTGATTTTTTATTTTTTTAATTTTAAAGCTTGTGGCAAACGACAGCTCTACACCAAATTTTACGAATATTACTCTCATAGCACACTTAATAGAAGATTTACAATTTTTTCTTGTATGGGAGTTGCCACGCTACAGGAACTGTTGCGCTCACTTTTGGTTATGAGACGCCTTAAAGTGTGCAGATCTGCCATATTAAATTTCATAACGATTACGATTCCTATCATTGTTGAAAATAACAACATGCCTTTGAAGAAGGATACTGTTCGTCTAACATCCATTCACAAGATTGCCAGTTATAATTTTTTTATCTCCATTTTACAATCTCTAATTTTAGCATTTTCAAAAGCACTAGTCCGAAAAAGATTGGTAAGAATTTCAAGTACCCTGATGAAAATTCTTCGAACAAAGTTATGAGAAAGTTAGATTACATAAAGCGTATGTTTTGGATATGTTTTTGTCTGAATTCTAATATATCAGAATTTTGAATCATCCGAACATAAACTGTCTGAATTTTAAATTACAGTGCGGGCTCGGTCAAGGCAACTAATAAAAAGCAAGCTTGTTGTAATAACCGCGGTTGTTGCAATGATGGAGTCAAAAAATCTTAGGTATCCGGGTGCAAATATTTATTAAGAAATAAACTTTTTTCTATATTGGGGTATTCATAGACTCTCAACATCAATCGTTTTCCAGGATCAGCTTCAGTATTGTTAATTAGATTTTTTGGCGCATTTTTCTTATGACTAAATCGGTATATTGTTGATTTATTTACGAGTATTCAAACTACATACATTGCACCAAGCGAGGTAGATTTTGTTTGAAAAGTCGCACTTACTGAGTCTGTAATGGAAGAAAACTACTGGTTGCGAACTTCAAGGAGTAGCATTTATCAAGGGTTGCATTGAACGAGGTCGTACTGTTACTGAATTCTAAAACATCCAAATTTTAAGTATCTGAATTATGAGTATTTGAATTTTGATTCGTCATATTTTTAAAGGAACCACTTCAATTTATCTGTGAGTCATTGGCAAAAAAAATAATAAGGTTGTTATCTTTAGCCTCGCCAGAAATTCAAATCCTAAATTTTTATTAGAAAAGATCTTCCACATCACTACGTGCTGACTAGTTTGACTAAAAGTACCAAGATTGAATTCAGCAACATTTAATTCGAAAGCTCTCTTTGTAGCGATTTGCAGCTTATGCTTGCATGGGATATGCCACGCCCTCTTTTTGAAATATAAGAAATTTTTGTCTGATACTAGATGTAATTATTTACGGTGTTTGTGTGAAACTTTATTCCATAATCTGCAATAATGCTAACAGTATAGTGTTTTCGCTTTCATGGGGAGTGCCACGTGCTCTGTTTGAAATTCGCCAACTTTTTGTCCAGAGCTTGTCTAAGTTCTCCATAGAACTATTTTAAAAATTTGCTTGTACTATATTAATTAGCTCTCTCAATAAAGCGTTGTATATGTTTTGCTGGTATGGGCGGTAGGCGTATCTTTTAATCAATTTTGACCATTTTCAATCTCAAGAAGTTTGTTTGAAGCTGTGGCATATGTGTCGAATTTCATTCAATTAACTTGATTTTTTTCCCGTAATCGTGATTTCCTCATATAGACATGGCTTAGTCGACCCAGGTAGTAACGCTGATCAAGAATATATATATAGTTTTCTATACCTGTCACGCCCCCTTCTATGCGTTACAAACTGAATGACAATGCGAATATACCGTATGTGTAGGGTATAAAAAAAACTAAAATGTTGATTAAAAACGTACCCCATTTTTAGATTCAACTTGGGAATTCGATGGTATGAGAATAAGGTATGCAAAGCAATTAAGGAATCAATGGCATTTAATCATCAACGGCACACTTTCATTAGTTACAGCAGCCAATTCATCATTATCCACCATTTTAGACTACAAAAAAAGAAGATTGCGATTTAAAAAAAAACTCATTTTCAATTCGTATGGAGTTTTTAAGGGACTGTAATGGAATTCTTATCGCTTAGTAATTGCCACAGACTATTTTTCAATTTGTGACAGAAAATTAAATTTCGCCTACGCTTTCAAAATGGCATTTTATCCAACAAAATGACGTTGGCCAAACACGCACTGCATGGTACGGTTAATAATAACAATACAAAACTCTGACCTACAGGCATTTTGTTCGCTCCAATTTAGCAAAATTTATGGTTCAAAAATTACGTTAGTGACAGATTGGTAAACAAAATGCAATTCTTGCGAAATTTCCTGCACTATACAATTGCAATATAATAACTCGCATATAATTTTTATGGGACTCACAGGTGCACACTAAAGTTTAAAGCTCTGTTGAGTATTTTGCTGCTGGGGATTCAGTAGTTTTTAGTGTGAAATCAAACAGATCTTCTTGATATTGGTCAAAAATGCTTTAGGTAGGAGATGTATGTTGTTCGAAAATGTATTGTGTGTGAAGGGTGATTGAAATTTGCAACAAAAACTGATTATGCATTAGTATTGGAGTGCTTGGTATTAAGATTTTTAGTAAACTCCTGCTTACCGCTTAAAGAAACTTGCGACACCCTAATATTACTTTATTCTCATATAGTTTTCGTTGTTTTATTCCATGTAGGACTTGAACCGGACTCTACCACATACTAAGACCAACCTATCACTGAATCATTCTGGATAGTGACAACAGCAGTTGGGTTTTGTCAATAACTGTATGTAGATTAGATAATGACAAAGTGGCAGGAATAACACTTAACATAGACCACAAGGATCCATAGATATATCACAAACTCTACAATAATCTATATAGTAAATGTTGGCACTTTCATTGTAGTACTCGACCAAATGAAGGTGCCTTTTACTACAGTGAGTCTTTTAATGTCACTTAGGTGTATTTTTGCAACTTTCTTCAAAAATGTTTAAAATGGTAGATGTTTTATTCGGTTTCGTGCTTAGTGAGAACAGGTAGGGCTCTTTCGTCTCCTCTTGGTCATGTTTAAAACAGATTCTGTACCAATTTTTTGACAATATGCCTATTCTAAAAGTGTGAAGCCTGATAACCAGTAAAAACTCTGGTTAGTATTTTATTCCTTCTACATCGAAGTCTTAAAATGTCTGTTCCATTCAAGCGGGGATAAAAGTATTTTTTTATCTTACTAGTGGAAACATTCTCCGAGAAATTGCCTGCTCCTAGGGGTAGTTATCAACTTTTTAATGAGAAGTACAGTAGAAGAGATCTGGGCACTTTCTCTTATTAAAAATCTGAGAAAGTTATCCACTTTCGCAGTGCCCTGATATACACGGAAGAAGTACATGGTTCACTTCAATCAAAATATTTTAGGGGGAAAAATATTCTGAAAAATTTCTTAGGCTCGAAGTAATTCGATTCAAGAGCTTTAAAAGCCGCCTGGCTTTCAATGTAAAAATAACCCCCGTATTATGTAAGGCGAAGCAAGTGAGTGACTAGGTTTCGTCTGCCCGCATCCTTAAAATGTGTAAGCCTGAATTGTTACTTTTTTTTATTCAAATTATGATATTTAAGTTCAAATGAACAGAAAAGTAAGGAAGCAAGTCCTTAATTTAAAGTTTCAAAGGGCTGTTGTGAGAGTTTCACTACCAGTCACTCACTTATTTCGCCTTACATAATACGGGGGCAAGTTTTTCTAACACAGAGTTTTACTTAAAGAGAATCCTAAAAGTCCTAGCTGGGAAAATGCTGCAATTAGCTGGTATTTTGAACGAGAGCTTTCGTGCGTATTGGGGCCTTACAAGCCCACTTAGACTCTCTCAACCACCTTGGAGCCTTATGTAGAAATGTTTATTGATTATTTAATTCTATACAATTCAATATAGTCAGGAATTTCTTATCAATAACTAGTTAAGGCACAAAGTAGTCAGTGATCAGACTTTATATATTGCCATAGTTAGAGTGTTCGCGTGGTCGATATTTAGAGCACCCTGGTTCCTTAAGACTCATTGCAGTTGTATAAACTACTTCTTTGGAGAAAAGTTTCATTGGGCACAAGTTCAATATAACATTTTAGGGTTAAGCAGAGGTAAAAAATAGAGCATCAATAATAATAATGATGCTGTAATCCATTCAGTTGTTTCTGGATTGGTAATATGTTTGTATAGTGCCGTCTACCAGACATGTTCTGCCTATAGTGAAACTATCGCCAGATTTTGTTTCAGTTTCGGATAAAAAAATATTCCATACTAATATAAATTTTCTAAATTGAGGTTTTTAAGAAAAAAGTTTCATATAATAAGTTCCTAAATATTACTAATCCTCTATCGTTATCCATAAAGTTTTTTAAAAAGATTATCCTATTTTTTTTTCATTTATGTATAGTTCTACATTGAATCAGTAGATAAAATGTATTTTTGAGGCGATAAATGTCACCTTGGTTTCATTTACTACCTTTGTGAAAATTAAAGTGTTAATTGCTGTTTTCATCCACTGTACATTAGGAGAGGCAAGACTTAGGTATGTAATTTGTAAACAATTGTGGCAACTCCATATTGACACTGTGTTGGCTGACATAAGCAAAAAGTGCACATTTATGGACGCTTCGTAGCACTCATTTACTGCTGTAGGTACACATGGTTATTGTTTATGCCAATTCAGCTGGAGCTACAAACGTAATGGTCAAAAATTTATATTAAATTTCAAAGTACTGGTGTGAATTGTAATGAATGGTTTTGAAACATGTAAATAAAGGATCAAAAACATATTAACAACAAAGTGATGCACGACTTTTGTGGGTTTTGCTTAAATAGGTGGTTTTAGTAATCAGTGTCTAGTCCGCTCTGTCTATTTAAATATTTCTAAATGCATGTTGGATTTATATCAAGATTAATAGGACAAAACTGAGTTACTACATGCATATGTTGAAAATTAAAAACTACTGGCAATACTTCAATGTGCAGAACGAATACTTGGCTCATAGAAACTTTAGTGAAAATCGCAAAAAGTGGATTTGTCATTGTGCCAGAACTACATGGGGATATTGATATTGTCAATTTCATTCAAGATCTTGACGAAACCCCTTCTTACCAGAGTCAGCGAAAAATAGGAAAAATTAATTGATGATTTGGACCAAAATTAGTTTTCTTGAGAAAAATTCTATTGCACTAAGAGATGGGAAAAGTTGAAAATGGCATTTGGAATTAAAGAAGCGGATCTATATATTGACTTCAGCTCCCCTGTCGGATAATTTGCTCGGAATCTTGTCATTCAATGCCTGTTGTTCCAATACCCAATCAGCGCTCTTGTGTACATGTCATTGTCGACTGACTTCAATTATTGCGTGTGTTAAACTTCATGTGGATGAAGACGAAAGTCTTAATGCATAATACGCCATAATACTCCGAACAGCAAGCTCAAATGCTGAGCGTGCTCTAATTTGTGAAGCGTCCATTATGATGATGCAGAGCCCTTAACACATCCGTAACAGATAAATTTTTTCAAATTTTCGAACTACAATAGCTTGGAAAATATTCGCACTGTAGGATGTTTATGATGACCATATTCTTCTCTTGAAGAGAGAAAAATGGCTGCGCAGATTCAGAAAATTTTAACAATGTAAAACTTTGTAATTCCTTATCAATTTCTTTTGGCTAAACTTTAACCAAACAAATGTCACCTTCATTAAATAACACTACTGCACTTTCCGAGCCAAGAAATCGATACCAGTTAATTTGTTTAACAAAAGCAACAACAATTTTCTTATTCGAACTGTTAGTTGATTACAAAACGTTGGTGTATTTGAATAACAAAAATTTGAAAACTAACATACAATTGATTTCCCTGCTAAGTACTTACTAAAGTATTTGGGGAAATCATCAACGTTCATTTTATATTGAGTAACCACAAGTGCCTTACCATTAAAGCAATGGTTATAATCAGGTACGAGTATGCTAGATAACATGCGAAAAAACGGCGTCGGTTTGAAGTGTATACTTGACATAAATTGCTATGATACGTTCACGTTGAACTACCGAGGACATCAAAAAAGAAAAACGGCTATGAATGTTACCGCAACGGTCTCTATTGAACTTCTTTTGAAAGCCTTGACAATTAAATTGGATGCTTTGGCTTTGTTCATGGATTCAGGAATATCACAGGATAAATATTTAATATTGTGAAACTCTGCGAGGCGACACAGCGGAGATATTCTTCCAAATTACAATGTCAAAAAAGTGAAAAAATCGACCGCTTTGCTTAATTGCAATCTTAATAAAGTATCAGCTCAATTGAAACTTACAGATTCCAAGGACTCTTAAGTTATTAAGTTAATGAGACTGTGATAGATATTTTGAGCAAAATGTGTAAGGAAAAAAAAAAAAATGATTTCACCAGGTGAAGAGAATATAGCTTATGCAAATATGCCTATGATCTTAGTTGTTAGCTAAGACTAAGCATCGAAGTTGCAGAAAATTGAAAAATTCTCTAGTACAAAATTCGGCTACTTATCAGAAGCACAGTTTATAACATGAAAGATAAGCTTATTGTAATTCATCCTACTAAGCATAAATTAGCAACTATGACATTTTGACACCATCAAAAACATTAGTGCAGAAACTTGGCAAAAAAAAAAAAATCAAAATGCGCCACTGTGCACCATGCTAAATACATTTTTATACCACAAAAAATCGCAGTATTTTAAATACCTGCATGTAATTTTCTAACTCGACACTGAAATTTGTTTGGCAGAAACGCACACAGCAGGAAATTCCATGCAAGAAACTTAAGCACAATTTGACTTGAAAATGCTTTAAAGGGATGTCGCATGTCGCGCTTCCTTGAACACAGAGCATGCAACTTCCGGAGTGCAATGCTTTGCTATCAGTTTTATCAGAAATCAACAGTTCCGACTTAAAAGCTTGCTAACTTACGCGTATTAAGTGAGAGAAACAGCAGCGCTGTTAAACACAACAAAGGGCAAAAGAGAGCGAGAGGGAGAGAGATAGACAGTTGCAACAGTTAATGAGTTATGGACGACCTACATTTGAAAATTTGTTTACATTCGAAATGTGTAACAGTCGGTTAGGAAGGAGCAACAGATAAATGAAAATAAAAGACAACAACAAATTTACTAACGAATGGACCAAAACAAACTGCTTTATCGACACGACACAGTGCGCATGTCTGCGTAGCGCTGTTACCACGCTGTTAAAGTTAACAGTGAAATTATTGGCGGCCACAGAAAAACATCCTTATGAGTTGCAGAAAGCTCTGCTATCAGTTATTGTGTAAACTTTGATACCGGCGGACGCAATAATCCTTGCAAGGATACGCCGACACTTCGCTGAAGTATCGCACATAGTATTTTACGAACTTTCACCGTAAAGCGTTGTCAACAAAAGTTGACGGATGTTTTCGGTTTCGTTTTAATATCCTGTGGCATCCTTGACAGCCGTTGGTTGGTACGCACAGTGATTTTGTTTGTTCGCTGCTGCTGCTGCGTTTATTTGTTTGTTGACGTTGACGTTGACGTTGACGACACTTGAAGCGCGTGGTCCTCCTTTTATGATGATTGCGTTTTTTTACTGCATTCTTTGAATGCAACTGATTGCAAACAAAGTTGCTGCACAAGCGTTTACTACACCGAAGACAACGGAGACGTTGTCTTTGATGTTTAAATTTTAATTTTGTTGTTCAATTTTACGCCCTGTGACACGGCGAGCTGTTTGCAGTCGTTTTATTTGCAATTTCGCTTTTTGTGTTTTGCTCTGTTTTTTTTTTATTGATTTGACAATCACGGGAAACGGAAAGGGATACGGATATTTGTGTGTGCGCTTGTATATTTAATAAATTTTGTCACCTACACAAGTGCATAAAATTGAAAGGAGCATGTGTTGCGTGTGATGGTATTGTCAGTCGTAGATTTTATCATCATTGCAGTTCGTCGTCGTCGGTTCAATGCCATGGAAAAAATAAATAATAAAGGGTTAGTGAGATATCATTTGAAATTAAGTCAGTCAGTGTATGCGTGTGTACTCATCAATTAAGTGACTGTGTCAATAACAACATAAAATAACAACAGTTCCGAAATCATCAATTACAACAACCTCAAGCAGATGTACCATCGAAAACAACAACAAATTTTACATTTTATTGTAATAAATAAAATTAAAAAGCTTTCAGCTTGACAACGCTCTGCAATTGTTGACTTAATTAATTCCACAGTTCTGCAATTCCATACAAAAATGCAAATAAAATGAATAATGAAACCGTCGAGTCGAGTGGCACAAACTGCGCTTTACAGGTGAGCTACTACTCATTTTCTCTTATCTACTTCACCTCATTTATTATGAATTACACAAATTTATCACAGAAATTCGTTGCGCTCGTTTGTCTGTTGGCGGTTTGTTAATCTCTTAAGTTTGGCTTTGTCATAAGTGTTGCGTGCAGGCTACAAATAGAGTGTTGCGAAAAATTAAATCAATTAATCTAATATAATTTAAAAAAAAAAAAGTACCATAAAATCTTAATAAAATATTCTTAATCACAATTTAAATCAATTAGATTTTAAATGAAGTGAATTGAAATAAAATTTAAAACCGTTTTTTGCGCTAGTCAAAAGGAAATTTTTAAGAATTCATCATAGTTTAAGGCTCAAGAGAAAATTGATCTGTTTTATTAAGGTCTGCAAGAAAAGCTAAATTCAAAAAATGTTTCTGTGGTAATGTTGCTTATATAAAAAAGGGTTTCGTTTTAAGGATTTTTCATACTTTAGTCAGCAAATATCACATGTGCAAACTTAAGAAAAACATTTCGAAATTTTCTTCAAGTTTTGTGGAAAAACGAAATGTGGCACCCGCGAAATAAAAAACTAAACCTGCATCATTTGCAGCCTTTGAATGAAATTTTTTTTTCTTAACTTTATATTCCAGCATATGAGTTATGTTAACTATAGCTGGAACCTTAGCGATTTGATGTAAGTCATAAGAAATATTTGATATTTCTGTTTTCAGATTTTGAGCATTTCTTCTGCTTGAATCTTTTGCAACTTTAAAGTCGGGGAATGTACTCTTCGTGGGTCGAAAGCTTTTTTTTTTCACAACAGGAAAGGTTTCTTCCATCAATTTAAATTAAATAATGCTATTGTTAATATGAAATTGTTTACATATGAAGGCTCCGGTTTCGTTTTGAGGTTTTCCTTTTATCGGAAATTACATATGTTGCTTTGTGATTTTCCATTAAGTTCAAAATTAAATAAAACTTATACAATATGTATGTATGTATGTATGTATGTATGTATGTAATTATATTTCAAGTTGTCAAATGGCAAATAAATTTTTAATAAGTTGCTCTCAATTGTCAAAGCCTCTGACGCGTTTGAAAAGTTCAAAGTTGACAAACTTTGGGTATTGAAAGCAGCGCGCTCGTTAATCGATTTTGTGTAAATATTATCTTCCATATAATGAAAAGACATCATTACATCTGCCAAAGCATATGATGAGCGCGATACATACTGCTGCCTTCTAAAAAGCGGAGCCTAAAACTTAAAAAAAATATATATTAAAAATCTCAGATTAATTAAAAAACTGCTTTTAATAATTTCTATATTATTCCAGGTGCGAATATACTCGCAAATTCTTCTGAAACTGTCATCACTGATTTAATTTCAAATATTTGCTTTAACCCATTGCGGACTGCTCCTAGAAGGGTCCATACGATTTTGATAAAATTTCGTGAAGAGCTTTTATTAGGCCATAGAAGTTGTTAGTTAAAATTACTAGTTTGTACCTTGCCGCTTACCTGAGATATGGTATGCGTACTTATATACCCAATAGGCAGAAACATGTTCTAAAAATGCTTGTTTTTGGGGGAAATGAAAAATATTTTTTCTTTATTTTGCTTTCAATTTTTATTGATATTTATTATATTGAACTGTAGATATTTACACTTTATTGGGACTAACGTCATTATGGTCGTCTTTGAAGAAAGCGACATGCAAATTCACGTTGCATTTCAAGCAACCAAATTCTATTTTAGAGCCGAAAACACTGCTTTACTCACGTCAAATATAAAGATCACCTTTTGCTTTGCTCATTTTTGTCAAAACTAATGTCCTTTTTATGCGTTAACCATAGTTGCATCAATTGCATTGGTGAAAAGTGGTCAAAACCATTGTTTCCTCAGCCTGAAAATCTACTTTTTTATCCATACCATCAGGATTCCATAATATTCGGTTTAAAATCAGCCAGCAATTGCACGAAGATTCTCGTTATCATGATTTATTAATTGTACATTGTTGTCCAAGTCTTCTTCGTCTAGTGAAATAATTATAAAGTCGACGCAAACTGACGCATTTCGTTCGTTGTCCTCTCTATCCGATCCATGATCATCACTCCAAACTTAGTCTTTTTGTCTCCAAGTCGTAGTCGAAAGTACTTCAAATAATTTAGGCACGGCTGGGAATATGATTTGAATTTTGTGGCTTCTTTTATTTGTGTGACTTAGAGACTCCAGTGCAACAACCCTGGGCTGCAGTAGAAGTTTTCAAAAACTCCTCTGGTCATGGTTATTTAAATACTCAATAGGATGGCATGGGTAACGACGAAGTTTTCCGATGAATCACTATCTAAAGTACTAATAAGTTACGAAAGCATTGGCTAACATTGGTATTTATGATATTATCTGCCTTATTTGAAAAACAGTTCTTATTTATCCCACTCATAATAAATTCCTATGACTCCAAATGTACTTTACTAAGCACTCCAGCTTTTGGGCGCTCTTGATTTTCTCAATTACGGGCCAAAGTTCACATTTAAATTTATTTTATCTTTTATTTATTTTTTTTTATATTTTTTTTATAATACGTTGCAGTACTATCTTTGGTGACCTTTTTATTGCGCTTTTGACCAGAGTGGCCCTAGTTAAATGTAAGTAGAGATAGAGATTTGTTTTCTCTAGGGACCTTGCTTTTCTTTCTGTCTAAAGATGGCAAAAGTATGACAAATGACGCACTTCTGAGGCTGCATTTTGTCATCCCTTCGCTGTGCCACCTTCGTACGCTGAGGTGAACTGAACTGTGGCATCACTCAAATAATGAAAAATTTTAAATTAAAATTTATAAAATAATTTGCAAGATCTTTAGCTCAATGTACATTGATTGTGCCTTGGGAAGATGGAGTTTTCAATGTTTCATCCACCCCACACAAATTCGTAAATATCGATTTTATTTCCATAGACTTAGACCTTGCAGGCATCAACTTTATATCTATGTGATTTGCAGCTAACAGTAAAGCAAGAACATATTGCCATTTGTTTTATAATAGCACTTATATTAAATGGAATGTCTCACCCGTCATAACGAAATGACCCACACACAGCTATTTATAAACGTAGTGCTAAAATTCATATTTTATCTTTAGCTTTTGGTTATTCGTAATAACCAGGAAATTTCATTATCGTTTAGTGTAGTAGATTATTGAAAAAGTCGACAAAGTCCAGGAAATAATAAATTTTATCAAGAAACATCGAAGGAGTCAACCATAGTCGAAAAGTCTCGAATTTTATCGAGCTACGTGAAAAAGAGGATGGACTTCAAATAATATTGGAAAACATAAAAAAAGTGTAAAAAGTATCGAAAGACATCGAGAATATCGAAAGTATCAAGATATATCACAAAAACCTTGCAAAAGTTTGAGAGTAGCGAATATCGATAGTAGTCAAAAAGTATTGAAACACTTCATAAAAGAACTACTCTGGTCTGGAAACGATTAAAATTAAAAAAAATTAAAAAAATATAAAGAGATTGAATAGCACTGAAAAGCATCGTAAAAGTAAATAGGAATCGAATGGTATCGAAAAGTAATGTTCGTATGGAAAAGTATCGAAAAAATTAAGAGTATTTAACAGAATTGAAATTATGAAAATGTATTGAAAAACTTCTTGAAACTAAAAAAGTATTGAAAACCTTAAAGTATTGAATATCATCGAAATATATTGAAAAAGTCGATTAAAGTTCCAAAGTATGGAATGTTGTAAATTACCCTTGCAAGAACTCCAGTCAAATTCAATATATCCAGAGATATTCCAGAGAATAGAATCATTTTAACTAAAAATCAAAATCGATTCTATATCCTTCATTGTTTTGCTTATTGTGTTCCTTTTGCATAGATTTTTGAAATTTTTATATCTGCTTAGTGGTTCAAGAAGAAAGACACTTATAAAATCGGTCAAATTAGCTTATATGCAGTTTCATTCACCATGTATTTTGTTTCATTATTTTCAGATTCAGGTATGGTCAAAAAGTTTCAAATTAAAGTGTCTAAAGAAGTATTACTTCAAAAATGCATCAAAATCAAATTAGGAAACTAGGAGCTCAAAAATCCAAGACCTTTATAATTTATACTTCTTTTGATTGAAAAAAGTCGGTTGAAAATCTGCATTTGTTTGATTACAGCAAAGGCTGCCCTAAATTCTGCAAATAGCGACACATCCAAGACGGCTGGGTTTGAAAAACTCACGTAATTTTTCTTTCAAAAAAATAAAATAGTCAATAAAAAAATACTATCATAAATTTTTCTGTTTTTAGCAAAATTTTAGTGCTCAGCGGGCTTCAAAAATTTCATTCTTTGTCAAGAAAACTTCCTTGGGCCTAATTTTTTTAACGTCATTTGCCTTAAATTAAATGATCAGTGAAGAGATGTGAAAGAATCAGACCAAAATTTTACTTAAAAGTTATTTTTTCTTATTAGAAGTAAATAAAAGCATTTGCGTAAGAAGATAGAAATAAAGCAACGGCTTCTCTGATATAAAAATGTTCTGGAAGTTATCATTTTTACCAAATTTGTGGCTTAAAGTTCTAGATGAGCCGTATTGCAATACAATACATATTTTAACTACAATATTTCTCTGAAAGCGTCACATTCCCAACAACCCTCCTTAAGAGCGTTATATAATATAAGAACAGCCCCTTACGTAATTTTGAACTATTTTCGGTAACCGGTCGGTGAAGGTTTTGAATTTTTTTATAATTTAAATTCGAATATACCCACAAAAAGCTTAGAATTAAAAGCCCGGAAAATATTCACTTTATTTTCTTGCCATTAATCTTTTCAATGCTTAGCCAACAACTTTCTTACTAATCGAGTTACAAATGCAAGCACTTACTTTCATTTCGATCAGTTACAAAAAAAAAACACAGTTTGCCTTATCTTGCATTTAATTGTTTTCCGCACAACATAGCGTATGAGTAATAATATTTAATTGAATTAGTTCAGTTGTAATTAAATGTCACTCATACGCCATGTAATATCAAAAGCAATCAAATGCAAGCGAATGTAAAATTTATTGCAAGTTTAACATGTACGGTTTAACACATGAAAACTCAACTTAAAATAAAAATTTCCAAGTTCTGAAATGATGGGAAAACAAAAAATCGCTTAAGCGTCTTAAATTTTTAATGAATGTCATGTATAATTATTATGTTAATAGTTTTAAGGTCCTTTCAAGGAATATAACATTTTAATTTACAACATAGGAACTATTTCCTTAATACACTTGATTCGGAGATTTTATGAACTATGATTGTATCTCGAATTAAATTTGGTAACTCTTCTCTGAATATATTTAGTATTGAGACATCTCAGATTAACAAAAAATGCAACCAAAGTCCCGAGTGGCTTGCAAAATACTCCCTAATTCATAAAATCCCGATGTCATAAGCAGCTTATCCCGAAAGCATAAATCTTGGGCTCTAAGGTTGATATGAAGACTAATAAATGCAAGAGAACTGGCACTATTTACCTCCCCTCTGACTGTGCGCTTTGATATGCGAAAGCGTTGGACGAACTTTTTTTTGTCTGTTTATTGGATCGCGAAAAATATTCATTTCGCTTCTTTCCGCGATTTTGTGTAATTTGGACTTCATAAAAGTGTCCACATAGGTCTATTTGAGAGAAAGCATTTTTTGAACTGTTTCAATAAAACAAACGTCAAACGTAGTCGAGTTAATCGATGATTCGCAGGTTAATAGTCGATTAATCGTCATTTCTCGATGTTTGTGACTAAGTGGCGATATAGACCAAATCGGAGGTTAAGCTACAATTTAGTTTAGATAAGTTAAAAGGCTTTATTTATTTAAATGAAATTTGTTTATTTTCTAATGAATTTTAGTTAGCGGAATGTGGATTTTTTTTAAACATTTTTGTTTTGTTTTTATGAGTTCCTGGTTTGAGATTCAGTTACTTTGCATTAAATTTGTCTAAGTTAAAGAAACAGTTCCGAAGCCCCTTAAGTTCAGAAAAATAATTTATTTTGTTTCTACAATTTTGTGCCCAGCATGTAAAAAGAAAACTATAAAAAAATCTTGAAATAGACATGTCGCAATGTGATATAGTAAATATTAATATGACACTACGCTGCATGCAACAATTCAGCAGAGTTATCTCATTATTATTGCAATAGTGATTTCTAAAAAATATCCTTGAAAAATATTAAACTTCTTTATAGAGCAACCACTTTTGAATGCTTGAAATAGTAGTCAACTCTGTAAAGGATACAAATCATCAATAAAAAAACATAGCAATCACATCAAAACACTTTGAAAAATATATTAAATGTTGGTTTTATGATTCCAAGGAGACTTGTAGTTGTGCTCAGTAAATTTGTATTTACTTTGCGCTGTTTGTACCTTAAGGCTTAAACTTAAAAATTACTACGAATATGCATCAAATTATTTTCAATGTGGAAAACATTTAACAGACATTTTTATTTTTTACGTTAAAATGCACAACTCAATTTCAAAATAGAGCGAATATGCTCCGTTAAATTATATCCTTTATAAAGTTAAAAAAAAATTTTTTTTCTCTTGTTGAATTTGTATGATTTGATGTTGCTAATTACGTTAAATTTGAGCAACTAGTGCATACTATGCTGCGTTTTTCTTAGCTTTCGGGTTGCTGTCAATTTGAGGTTTTGATTTCGAACATTCACAAAACCCATTTTAAGCCCATTATAAGTGCTTAATATTCTAAAAGCTCAAAGACTATATTAACTTTATTAAAAATCCATTGAAAAATGTATTTTTAAAAAAATCTATAAGCATTTTTAAATTCCAAAATTTATACAAAAAGTATTTTTTTTTTTAAAAAACAAAGTATTTTTTTACAGATCACGAAAAAATTTATTGGAATCATTCATTATAATTACAAATTTACAAAAGAAATCTATGAACTGAATCTCCAGAAAAGACGTTCGTGGAAAAAATGACGAAAACTACCAACTTTACGGCAATATATATTTGAAAATAATAGCGTTGTTTCGGAGGTCTTCCGAAATTTTATCTCTACTAGACCAATAAATAACCGCAATTTGAACAAGATCGAATCATAAAAAGTTTAATATGTTGCACTTGGCAAATTTTATCCTATACATAAGCAGAGGCGTAGCGTGCACATCGTGCGCCAAGGGCATATAAGTTATTTACCGCCCACTACCAAAAGAAAATTTGGACATTCATGCAAAATTTTTATCAACATTGCAATTTACTACTTCTCGTATATATCCAAGTATTTTCATTTACTATAAAAAAGGTCACTAATTTTCAACAACCCTAAAAAAAGAAGATTTATTTCAGCACCATTTTGCTGCCCCTCAAGCGTTATTCCCGAGGTGACCACCCCCTCAGCGCTCCCCCAGGTACGCTACTGTATGTAAGACATACGCTTTAAAGCTCTATTACACCGTGTAGCTTATTGGAATGTTCGTTGTAAGTATATGCTTAAGAGCACCCGATGGTCTAGAATTTATAACAGATCGATATTTTTTTTAAAATATTTCGAAAGCACAGTTTTTCGAGAATAAACTGTTCAATTTTTGTAATGATTGTGGCTATATTTTGAGCTCTACGGCCTTTATAGCATGTAGCAAACGGTTAACTTGCCTGATGAATGGAAATTTAACCTCATTTATCTCGAAACCACTTTTCACTGCATGGCGGCAAAAAAAAAAAATTTATTCATCTGAATCATCTCAACTTTCAATATGCCTTTCAGTTCACCAGTGGCTATGACCGGGACTGTCGAATAATTTTTATTTTAATAACTTCTTAGTTTTTACGTTAAACAAAATAATGAAAAATAGTCTGCTTTTGGTATTTAAATTTCAACAACGCGCTAATTATAGTCTCCTCTGAAGATGAAAAACGCTTTTTTTCAAAATATTTGGATTTAAATAAAACTTACTAATCTATATTATTAAAAAGGGTTGGTGAATGTGTTGCTAAGCGCAAATCTCGAGAGCAGCTGAACCGATTTCGCTAATTCTTTTTTTATAATATTCCTCGAAGTACGACGATGGTTCTTATGAAGACAAAAATTTAAATAATTGCCTAAAAAAGTCTAAAAACAACACTTTTCTATATTCCCATACAAAAGATTCGTAATAATACTTAAAAGTCAATTTGAACTTTAATACCATACCTTAAAGTTTAAGTGTTAGTGGAGGGGTTGCGGGAAAGCAAAACAAATGAGTGACATTAGTATCGTATAAATATGAATGTCAATATTTGTCAATATTTATACGATGGTAACATCGGTGGTGCCACGACTCCAATATGAGAAAACACCAACATTTTAACATCTCAACAACTATTTGACGCAGATGGATAAGATTTAGCATATATGTTTTTAACAGTTTGAGAAAAGGATTTTAGCTTATTTGAGATTGGAAAAAATGGGCAATGCCACACCCACCCCTATCAGAAAAGAATTTATTTGATCATATCTCATCAACTATTTGACGCAGATGAAGGAGACTTGGTACAAGTCTATCAAAGTGAGATTCAATAAAAACGAATTGGTGGTGCCACGTCTCCCAAATGGGAAAAGACCAAACATTTTTCGGTTCAAGGACTTAAGTTCTATCGGTAAGGGCAGAACAACGTCTGCCTGTGCTGCTAGTAAAATATAAAAAAAAACAAGTCGAATAATTTTCAAATAATTTATTACATTTATTAAACAACTTTTGTCCAGTTGCAGTATAAGTGTCTTGGTAATTTAAGCTAAGCCGCTTAAGGCTTTTAGCCTATGATTAAAAATAATAATTTCTAAAGTTTCAACGGAGAAGAAACAAAATTCTTGATGGATTAATTAATTTCTCCTTAACCATAGAGCGACCTAAACAATTTCGTATTAATGAAAGACAGTTAATTTTATTATTTTCAATTTGGTAAGCAATTTATTAAAATCAACTAATTAAAGCTCATTAAATGCTACATGAAAAGGAACTATCTGTTTTAAAAATAGACAAAGACTTAACATGAGAAATTATTATTAGATTTCCTCAGAAACAGTGAGGCTTTTTTGTATTGGAAACGATTATCAATAGGCCTGCAACGCATGGAGTGTCTATGTTATTCTTTTAATCCAGCTACCGAATGAACTGGGTATTTTTATTGAAATTAATTGAAAGAATTATAACTTTATGCAAAAAACCATTAGGAATGAAGTTTAATAGCTGCAGTCTCAGTAATGATGAAACTTCAAGGATATCAGGATAATAAAAAGAGCCGACACATGCGATTTTACCAACAAACTTTAAGCAAGAATGTTAATGATAGAATTTGATATAATTTAAGTACAGTTTCTATCAAAGTTGACCATTAACTATCATTAATATAGATTTTTTTAAGTAAAGACCATTAGGAATACTCGATATCGTGAGCTTATTTTCTATTATTCTCAACGTAGGCTGATTTTTGTTCATGTTGTTAGTAGGAGTATGTCCCTTTAAAATCTATGTTACTTAATAGTTTTAATTTATTATTCTAATACAAACCAAATTTTTTAACGTTGTCATGTGCAACTTAAAAATTTACCCAAAACTGTCCTTAATTTTTTTTTTTCACGACACCCCAATGAAACAACTCATAAATGCCGATGATGAGCATGACTTTCCAGTTGCTCAAATATACGGCATCTTGTGCACAATAGAACTACCATACAATGCAGGTTGTGTGTAATTTAGTCCTGCTTGGAAGAGTATGGCATGGCTAAATTGTGAATTGTTAGATATTCATTTATTCGCTAAATTAAAATAAAAATACAATAATGCGATTCCCAAATTGTCTACACTCAAATAAAGTACTGGCATTAATGTGCTCATTAAATATTATTCAGGGAATTAAAAAAGGTTTATGGATTAAGGATTACACAAAAACAAAAAATCGGTTGCTATTATTTTTTTTGTAAGCGGGTGGGCTTGGGTAATGAGAGTTCAGAGTTCTTTAGCAGATTTACGCATATTGATATGATACAAGTTAATAAAAATTAAACAAATTACAATTGCTCACATTAAAGGTACAATAAAATTTTCAATATTTTTTTTTTACATCATAATGAGTATTTTATAAAGCCATTGTGAAATTTAGTGGTTATACAAAAAATTATTTAATAAAACTTCGTTTATAAAAACTAAATGATATTTTGTGAATGTAAGTGTTATTAGCTTTAAAATTAGATACAAATGCAAAGCAAAGTAAATTAAAATGTGGCGCATTTAAATAATGTTAATGTTTAGGAACTACAGTTCATGACGTGCCGACGCACAGTGGGAGATCGTGGTCATATACACAAAAAAAAATTAATCGGCTAGTGATTTAATCCATTGGCTCAAAGGTGAACTTTGATAACCCAAAATGTTCCTTGGAACTTTTAACATAAGCAGCTATTGGATAGAACGTAGCATATTGCTGGAAAGTGCATTGTTTCCACTTTATAAAAAAAATCTAATTTTCTTCTAATTATACCCTACATAGAGGGTCATTCCGATTGTAACGCATAGAAGAGGGCGTGACAGATATAGAAAAGTGTATATATTTGTGATCAGCGTCATCACCTGAGTTAACTTAGCTATGTCCGGCCGTCTGTCTGTCTGTGTGTCTGTCTGTCTGTCTCTCGGTCAGTCTGTTGAAATCACGTTAACGGAAAAATCAAGTAAGCTAATTCAATGAAGTTTCGCACACTGGTATTACCTTCTTTCAAACTGTTCCCGTATAAAAATGCACAAAATCGATTAACGGGCACGCCTACTATCCTTACTCTCCATATAAGTACAGGCATGTTTCGAAAATAGTTTCAGCGATTTTGATGAAACTTGGGGATTTGGTGCGCATATGAACGAAATTAGGATGGAGCTAAGTTTTTAGTTCACAAAGGCTCCTGAGGGGGTGTGGCACAACCCAACAAAGATTCGACACAATAGCACGAGTCGGCGTGGCATCTCCCATCTAAGCAAAAAACGTTTAGTGTCTTAGATAGTTTTCAATAAGCGTTATCTTCATAAGATTTGGTGTATGAAAGTCAGTTAATATAAACTTTAAAATTAAATAGACCACGATGGGATTGCAACAGTGGGCGTGGCATCTCCCATATTAACATAAAATTGTAAGCGCTATTTAAACTGACCCTTTCCAGCAATAAGTACGAAATTTCATGTAAGTGGCTTAATTGCTAAGGGTCGAAATAGCACTTGTGGGTGTGCTACCTCCCATATAATTAAAATACGTTAAGTGGTATATCTATCGAAATATGTGAGCGATCATACTGAAATTTGGTATAAAAATTTGCTTTTGGAAAGCTATTTCTGGTTCAAAATCGGACTGTATTGTATCAGTGGGTGTGTCGCCACCCTATATTTCAAAACTAATTACGGCATATATCTCAAATTATACAAGCTATTATGCTAAAAATTGGTATGCGTATGTCAATAGGGAATATAATTTATTGAACCAAAAGCAGGCGGAATTGGAGAAGTAGGCGCGACATATTTAAACTTTTTCATTTGTATTCGATTTTCTTCAATATTTTCTATATTTTTTCAAATTTTCAATTACTTTCAACTTTCGTCAATGGTTGCCATATGTTTTAGACTTTTTTAGTTTTTTCAACTGTTTTTCAAGGTTGAAAACTTTTACATTATTTAGGACTTATTCAACCTCTTCAACGTATTTTTAACATTTATGTAATAGGTAGGGTAATGTAACCGGCTGTGGGCCATCACCGGTTGTGGGCCACCCGTTATATCTTTTGACGTTTACCAAATATGGCGGATCTGAGTATGAGGTTCTGTGTAGTATACAATGACAGATAGTATTGGTGCGAACACACAAGTGAAAGGACGCATTTGATGCGCGCTACAAAGAAACGAAAAAAATCGACGAAAAAATTTACAAGAAAGTAAATTTTGATTATGTTGTGAGCGTGATATAGTGAAGTGAGATATTGCGAAAAGGTAATTGTTTTGGATTTGTATGCAGTTTTTGCGTTAGATTTTTCGATTTTATATCGGGTTTGCTTACAATTTTTCGTTACGCGAATTTTGACAGTCACTTAAGAAATGGCCGCCGTTACCGGTTGTGGGCCACCTGTTGTAACCGCATTTATTTTTTAATTTATGCATTTTTACGCATTTTCAGCCATGTCTACTCCGAAGGGAAAAAAAGACGAACCGAAGGAAACTGATTTTAATGCGATCGTACAAGCCATTAAGCGTTGTTCGATAGAAAATATGCCCGTCAGAGAGGCTGCTCGAGCCTACAATGTTCCCCGCACCAATTTGCAGCGGTATCTTAAGAAAGTTAGTGACAAATTTGATGACATTACTACCGTACAAGATAGTGGATTGATGGAATACCTCCGTAAATGCAGCCAACGAACACCTTTGAATATGGTTTGTATTTGAAGTGAAACTTTTCAAGCGGTGAATTTAAAGCGGCTTTTTAAATGTAAACACTCTAAATTCAAACACTTTTTATGAAAGCGTTTGAAAGTCTTAAGCTTGCTTGTAGTTTTTTTTGCACTTTCCACTAACACATCAGACTTTTTTCAACGTTTTTTTTTCTCTAATTTTCCAACAGATCTTCAACCAGGATCAAGAAAAGAGTCTCGTCCAATACATTTTGAAATGTGCTGGTCATTACTACGGGCTCAGCATCACCGAGCTCCGTCAATTAGCATATCAGCTCTCCAAAAAAATTGATGTTTGCCCAGAAGGTTGGGAAGATGAAATGATGGCCCCACGGCATTGGTATTATAAGTTCATGAAACGCCACCCCCAACTCGTACTACGCACACCTGAACAAACCTCAATGAATCGAGCTAAAGCATTTTGTAAATCCAATGTCGATCTGTTTTTTCAAAATTTTAATTCGGTTCTCACTTCGGAGCATGACATTATGGCAACCAATATTTTCAACATGGACGAGAGTGGCTTCTCTACCGTGCCGTCCAAAATAGGCAAAGTGATTGCTTTGAAGGGAATGCGTCGCGTGGGAAAAATGGAAGCTGCAGAAAGGGGAACGATGGTCACGATGGCATTGACAGTGAGTGCTGCCGGCAATAGCTTACCGCCATTTTTTCTTTTCCCGAGGAAGAAATTGCAGAGCAGCTTTTTGGACAGTGTTTCGTCTGGAACAGTTGGTTATGCAAACGGTTCAGGTTGGATGTGTCAGCCAGAGTTTGTTCATTATATGCGCCATTTCATCGCCTTCGCGAAACCATCGCTCGCTTCGCCAGTGATTCTTCTGATGGACAATCATTGTTCACATTTGTCTGTAGAAGCCATTGACTTGGCCATTGAAAATGGCGTTCATATCGTCACTTTTCCTCCGCACTGTAGTCACAGACTACAACCATTGGACGTGTCTGTGTTTGGACCAGTGAAGGCTTATTACAAGTCCCAGTGTTCTGCTTGGCAGAAGAACAATGCAAACAAGGTAACACTCTTCTTAAAACTTGTTTTCTTTCGCCAATTTTCAACTGTTTTCGTTCAAAATTTTTCTAGGTATTAGAAATACGTCATATTGCTGGCCTGGCGTGTAAGGCTCTTGATCTGGCTTTGACACCTACGGTGATTAAGTCTGGTTTTAGAGCGACCGGCATATGTCCATACGATCCGGACATTTTTTCTGATGCCGACTTTGTTCAAGTCGTTAAGGCTAATGAGGCAGAGGTTTCCGCTGAAGGGCTTATCGATGAAGAGGATCAGCGTCGAATCGTGGTTGCGCCATTTGTTGGACGTGAGGAGGTTGTGCCGACAACACCTGGACCGTCATCTCGATCGACTTCTATTAGCTGTCTTTTGGATGAAATCGGCCCCTTACAGGCCGCTGCACCCAAAAAACCATCAAATCGCGGCCGAAAGCCAATGAAAAGCGCCATTTTAACGTCTCCAGAAACCGTTGCTACTTTGCATGAAAAAGCTGCAAAAAAGCAAGCTGCTCCAACGCCCATTAAGAAAGCTAAACGCAAGGCAACGCCACCAGCCAAACCGTCGGCCAAACGCAAGAAGCCGAATTCTTCTGACGAAGAAGATTTGGACTTTTGTCTGATCTGTTTAGACCTTCTGCCATCGAAATTGACAAAAGCTAATTCCATCAAATGCAACGGTGGCTGCGATCGATTTGTGCATTTGAAATGCGCTGCTATGACAAAGAGCTATTTCACATGCGAAAATTGCGAAACTGACGAGGAGGATAATTAATTTGAAAAAGTGCCATTTTCCTGATGTTTTTTGCCCCTAGAGGCTTCATCGATGAATAAATTCCAAAATTTTATATTTCTTTGTTGGTTTTTCTTTATGATTTCGCATTTCTAGTTGATTTTCCGGAGTGGCCCACAACCGGTTACAAATTTTTTTTTGGTAAAAAACAAGCTCTTTTACAATATGTGTGGAAAAAATTGATTTTTGGAAAATAATGAAAAATTTTTCCATTTTTAGTTAGCTATTGACTCTACCTTTCCATTAGTATCAAAAAGTCCGAAAAATTTTTACTTGCATAGAAATTACAGGCAAAAAACGAAACCCGGCCCACAACAGGTTACATTCCCCTACTGTCAAAGCAGTGTATGGTATGTGAGATTCGACCTATCCTGAGATAACACCTTTACTAGTCTTCTAACGCTTTTATATGAATTGTATATTTAAAAAATTAGTTTCGGCCTGGCCGAAGATACACATTTACTAGTTTCGTTTATCTCCTGCAGTGTTTTAATGATTGTTTTTTTTTATTTCAAAGTCAAAAAAAATTTAGTTAAAAATAAAAAATTTTTATGGAACCTTAAAATAAAAAGTTTATTTAAAAAAAGTATTTTAATAACTTCAAAATAAGTCAAATGCCTGACTATTAATAATCTGATTTATTTTGGGTGGTGCTCTTTTTTTCCGGGAGTTTATACATATCTTGTGAAGTAGAGTGCGATTCATTGTTTTGATACATCGCATTCATTTTGTTTTATTTTCCTTCCAGCTGTTAACAATAAAATTTATAACTTCTTTGTATGAGTGATTGGTTCTGAAAGCACATTGTACCATGAAATATTTGATTAGTTTCCACACATCTTATAATTTGTGTTTTGACAACAATTTTTCCACATGTTTTTTAGTGTGAGTAATGGGTGAAACTCTTTGCAATTGCTCGAGTGGGAGATATTTTTTTACTGGTGTCATTATTTACATGGGTAGGTACATTCACTGCAAGGCTCGGGAAATTCTCTTGTTGTAATTGATTGCTCAACTTTTTGCATTGAGGTATCCGCGAATATGTGCCAGCTATCCAGGATGGAGTTATTTTATTCAAAGAAAATTGTTCACTTTTTAACAATTTCCTTCAGCTTTTGCACAGCTACTTGGCGAATCTGCAATATTGTATCAGCTGTATTTGCATTATTTATGTGCTCAGTTTGACAAATTGAATTTGATATTTCTTTAATGTTTTTTTTTTTTGTGTTAAAAAAAATGCGTTAAATTTGTTTGTGTTTGCTTATTATTTGCTGACTTTGGAGAACGTTGTTTTTAATTAATTTTGATTTTCCAACATAAATTCTTTTATTTCATTCCACATCTGTTTTTGGCTGATGAGATTTTTCCCCATTGTTGAGCCAAAGTTTGCATTGTTTTATTATTTCTTTATATTGCAACCCCCACATTTCACCAGTGGAGCATATTTTTGCCCCATGTTATTTAATATTTTAGAGCTTGTGCAAAATTTTTTGGCTTGATTTCGTCTCTTTTATTTGTGTGAATTTGATTGTTATCTTCTTCAAAATTCCATCCAGCTGACTTGATCCAGAAGGGGATACGAACTCAACGCTTAGATGAACCTAGATTAATCTCAATCGTGAACTGTATTTTTCTGAGAAAATAAGTACGAACTCTCATCATCAGAGATTTTTTCATTGTCATTTGTTGCTGCTCTTACATCTGCCATGTGTGCTATTATGAGATCTATTTTTGACTTCGAAGTTGATATTATTCTAGTGTGCACTTACATTTTTGGATATAACCTATTGACATCTATGAATCCCATGAGTTTGATTGTAACATCTCTTACTACTTCAATATTTTTTTTTTGTTACTGGAATTGTCTCAATGTTTAGCAAAAACAGAAAATCTATATATAAGAATAGATGTAATTTCAAGATAATTCTGCACGAGTTTATATCTTTATTTGTTTATGTAATATTTATAAATAGCAAAAAGTAATAAATTACTATATCTATAATCAATAATGGGCACCAACATGCACACAAAACTTCATTTCCATGTAGTGGTGCAACAACCATATGGAGTTCTACTTCTGCTGAAGTAGAACTGAATCGCTTGTTTGCGCTGGAATTTGTATACGTATACACAAATGCTCTCTCATAACACTCAATTGCGCTCTCTTTAGAACTTACAGAAGAACTTGTGCCCATCCATGGATATAAGGATATCTCATAGAGGTCTGACGCTTCTTCAACAAACTACCGATAGCTTATTTGAGCAAATACAACTAAAATTTGCGAATGTACTACCGATGATTTGGGAAAGTACCGAAAAAATTTTAGTTCACTTCGAAAATGAATGCATGTCACTCCTCCAATATAAAAAAACTTAAAGTGGCTTCACTGATGGAGTTTGTTTATGTAAGTAATGCAACCAAATTTTACACAATTCTGGGAATGATTTGGATATGAGTGGACCTAGGGGGTTGAAGAGGGCGTTCGCCCCAGGTGCAATGGATTGGGGGCTGCAAAATAGTCTTCGTAATATAAAAATATCATTTCGTTTGTACCAAAGTACCAAATTTTGTTTTTTTAGTCAGCTAAAATTTTTGAAAACTTACAAAATATGAACTATTTTTTTATTTAAAAATAAGATTTTGTAATTTGATGTCAAATATGCTATATATATATATATATAATCCTACAACATTTAGGAGTAAATTTCAACTTTAAATTCTAATACCCGCATGAGATGCTACCTTTATAAAAAAGCCAATTTTTTCTTAGAAAATTTCAAGTTTTATTTTATAAAATATTCAAGTTTTAATACCTATGTGTTTTTACAGCATCTACTACTTTAAGATGAAAATAGGTGGAACACACTTTCACCTGATTTGAGTAGCCTGAATTGCTCTTGAATTGGTTAAGCTGATAAGAGTTGAATAGGGCTCTACATAAAAGAACATAAATGAGACTCGCCCTAGGACTGGTCCGTACAAGAATCGTATAGATCCGCTTATGATTTGCAAAAACTGATTAAGACTGGACGAACTTCGTAATACTTTCTCTGGTAGGGCTGCAACATGGCTCGTCTTGCCCATACCTGATCCGGAATTCCGTAATACTTCTTAGTACGTCTCGACCTTTTAGATCCTGATAGGACTCACACAAGGCTGTCCGTTATGGAGTCTGCCATTCCTAGCCAAATCCGCCGCTGAATATGATGATGCATGCTGATAGGAATTCCTACTTGGATTGTGGCTTAGTTTTAATTATCGGAATCATTTTACTGGTTCAACAACAGAACTTAAGCTCAAAAGTAGGGTGGGTGGTCAGAAGTTTTTTCAGCAATTCGCAAAACCAGTACAAGCATATGACTCCATATTAGAGTAGTTTTCTTGTCAAAAATAAATATTTAACGACTTTCTGTATCTAATGGCGTTTATCATTTTTCCTATCACATTCTGTTGTAAAGCAATTAACCAAAAATCAATTAACCCATTAAAATTTTAGCTTTTGCTTTTAAATTTTATGTGTGAATTTCTGACAGCAAATGCCGTCATATGAAATGTACCATTTAGATTTATACAAAGTACAATTTTCATTCAAATTCTTAAGGGTTTCCGCACTATACTTCCAATAGATATTAAATAAATTATATTTTCAAGCTTTGTATACATACTAACTTTGAATGAACATATGTATACTGATCAGAATATATTCATGTAACATTATTTATTTAGCTATTTTTATATGAATACTTTTAGCTAGATGAGCGTATAAAGACCATGAAATACTGTCCCATTCTTGGTGGCTTAGTTGAGCAACCTTTCTATAACGATTTTATGTAGCAATGAAAAACTCATCAAACAACTTCAAAGAATCGGTAGCATGTGAAAGTTTACACACCTACAAACGAAAATTCCCTTAATTTCTTTTTTGAGTTTTATTAACAGATTTTGGAATGTTGCCAAGCGCAGGCAGTGAAATGATTTTTCGGTCTTGAAAAAAAACCTTCATTGCATTACATTGCTCTGATGCAAAGGATGACGGGCCAAATTTAAGGCATAGAACAAAAAAACAATTTCCGATCCGTCAAAAAAACAACGTGAAGCCATGAAATTATTAAATTTTTGACAGTCTTTACTTTCATCTTTTGTACCGATTGGTTTGATTTAAAATTTTATCTCAATCAATTTTCTTATTTTTATTCCCCTTATAAGGTAACAAGTATCAATATTGTAAAAATTACTTCATTTACTAATCGAAAATTTGGAAATATTGTAAGTAGTAGCACAAGACTTATGCTGAAATGCTTTATGGTAATTCGTCATATACTTAAGGACTTTCCCAGAAAAAACTTACGTTTTTTATTTTTTGTATTATGCTCTACCTGATAATCCTTTAGGTCTAAAAAGACACAATATTTGTTCATTATAAAGTGACGTTTATTATGATGTATAACACTTGAATATAGCACTTCTAACGACAAAGATGTCTAGCAAGCAACAAAAAGTCCGCGAACTGATTTTGTTAACATTCCTGCAAAATCCAGAATATTCAGATATAGCAAAAATAATTGGTGCATCAGTAAAAACTGTCTTTATGGTTGTTCTAATTATAAGGAGGGTCTACTTGTTTCACGAAAAAAAGGTTCAGGCAGAAAACCAGAATTTTCTAACCCAAAGGTAGCGACGAAGGTGAAGCAAAATTCCAACACCTCAGTGCGAGATATGGCGACTAGAGCGGGTACATCAAAATCTACTGTACAAAGGATAAAAGAGAAAAGTAAGCTTAAGATATATAGAGCTCAAAAAGTACCAGACCGTTCTGATGAAAAGTAGTTTATGGCTGAGATGCGAGCCCGAAATTTGTATGAAAGGTACCTGACTAAATTTGATTGCTGTGTTATGGAAGACGAAACTTACGTTGAAGCAGATTTTAAGCAGCTACCTAGGCTCGAATGTTATACATCACCAAAAAGGGGGCATGTGTCTAGTAAATTCAAAGTAAAAAAAATTTCGAAATTTCCGAAGCAATATATGGTTTGGCAGGCCATATGCACCTGTGGTCTCAGAAGCAGATTTTTTTTAACGCAAGGCATAATCAATTCTAAAGTTTATATAGAGGAGTGCCTCGAAAAACGTCTTCTACCATTTATTCGTGCACACGAGGGTACCGTGATGTCCTGGCCAGACTTAGCAACCTCTCATTACTCTTAAGCTACGTTGGAATGGTATGCAAGTAAAAAGATCAACATTGTTCCAAAAATTGCAAATCCACCCAACTGCCCAGAGCTTCGCCCAATTGAAAGATATTGGGCTCTTATGAAAAGAGATCTTCGAAATAGTGGTAAGACTGCAAAAAATTTACAAGACTTCAGACATAAGTTGAAAAGATCGTACCGTTCTGTCGATGAAACAACGGTGCAGAATTTAAAAAAAAAGTAAGAAATTTATATAACAAAAAATAAATTGTTAATTAGCTTTTAGTTATTAATATTCTGAACACTAGGCAATATTAATAAAAAAGGAAAATAGACAAAAAACTATTACTGGGTATTTTTTATACCTAAAAACCAAAGCGCAAGCTTTTTCTGGGACAGTCCACATGTATCAACCATTATAATGTTTGGCCTACAACGCAAAATAATAACCATATTTCACACATTATCCCTTTAAATTTTATTACATCTTCCATTATGTTATTTTGTTAATTTTTTTAGATAAACAGTAGAAGTTTTCGAGGCTTTTTGCACCTTGAGGAGACAAAGGACACTCAAAAAAAACTCAGAGGTCGATTTGTTAAGGTTAAGAAGAAAATTTCTATTTAAAGGCTAGCACTGCATAAAGTTCGAATTGAGGAATGCCTTTCAAAGTATGCTGTTTTGTGGACGACATAAGGCAGGAAAGTTGCAGAGTATGTCCTCTGAAGTTTCACTGTTTTACAACAAATTCCGCACTCCGTTTTGCTTGAAGCGCCTATTTTACTTAGTGATTAGTGTCAATGGAGGTATTCTACCAGATTCCGTATTATATCTTTGCTAGATATAAAGCGTACCGATTGCTTTTTTGTAGGGTTATTGAGTCTTTTGGCTCATTGTAGGCCGCCATGATTACTACAGTGAGAGAACACAAGTTTTTCTCCCAACTTTTTGGTAAATTTTAGTGATTTCCAATTATTTAAGAATTAATATTGAGATGGAAACAAATATAGCAAATTTACGAATTTCGAATAGGAAATACCTATGTTACCATATGCAGAAAAATTTCGTTAGTAATGCATTTCAAAATAAAGCCGACTATGATTTTGTTTAAAGAGCTTACTTTCAAATGTTCTCTATTTTAATTCAGAAAACTTTGTACAATTATTCATAAAATATAAGCTGGGAAACCGTAGAATGATATTATCAAAAATAAAATTATAACATGCCTCAAATTAATTTTCATTCCAGGAAAATTAAAGTCTTTTAAACATCCAATCACTCCCAACCTTACACTGTACATCTTGAAAGTTTGATAGGACTAAAACAGTAGCAACGGCATAGTGATATGTGAAGCTATTTTCCAGAATACTTGCTAAAACAAACGTTTCATTATTTCATTAGGCTTAAATTTTTGTTATCTTAATGTTGGTAAAAAACGCTCAATTATAATTCGCGGGTTCCAAACTAAAAATTCGTGCTCTGCATAAAATATTCCTTCACCCCTTATAGGTAGCCCTGGCAGTGTATGAATACAAAACTGAAATGACTCTTTAAACCTGGGGTATGTCAATATTAGTACTTATTTTCAAGCTATTAAGCCTTCGCATCGCTGTTAATACTACGATGTAATGTAAGCTAATAACCAATCACAATGTAAAGTTGCCAAAATAAACAAACCATGAAATAAGATGTCAACAGAGTAAATACATTTTTATATTTAAAGGGAATGACAAAAAAAAAAGCTGAATACATTTTTCTCTGTTAAATTTAAGCAAAGTAATAATGGCGCAAAGTTATAAACGCCAACAGAGTTGAAATGAAATATGATGCCACAAAGGTTTTTTTTTTTATTTTTACTTTGAGGACTTAAGGCAATGTTCGGGTGTGTTTTTCAGTAAAATTATCTTTAAAAGTATGGCAATTATGTTCAAAATCTATGTGAAGACTTTGGTTGATTTTTTTTATTGCTGTTATCAATATTTAGTAATTGTATCTGGAGACCGATTGCTCGGTCGATAATGTGACTTTGATTTTATGGCAATGGTGCTTTATCCATATGTAAGAGGTATATGAAGAAAAATGAATTATGTTGAAAAGTATGAAAAAAGTCAGTGAAATCTTTAATTACTTATATAGGGTGTTTTCTTAGTTTTGAATCAGAATAAAACGCAAAAATTATTTTAAGATTTTAATAGTGCTATCTGAAAGTCAAGCTTTCCAGCAATTGAGAACTCACGAGTATTTGCGAAATAACAAGAACTATGGGGATTTTCAAAGCGTCAATTTTTACTAATTTATCAGAACAAGTCAGAAACTAGACAGATTGCCACAAGAATTGACTTCCTAACTACAACAAATCATGTGAATTTTGAGAAAGTATAAGTTGAAATTTAAGTGAATTTAATTAATTTCCACAATTTGCAAGCATTATTTTGGGTGTGTCATGGTGAAATGGCAAAGTATATTGAGCAAAAGTCATGTGTCAGCTGTCAAATTGACTATCACTATAATCAATGGTTCCAATTCTAAAACCAAACCGCTAAAAAACGCACTATACAAAGAAGTTGAGAAATTACAAAAAAGGCCTAAATTTGAATGGTACGAATTTGCCGAAGAACAAGTCGAAAGATATCAAATAATAACAAAAAAGTCAGTTAAAGTTGAATAATGTTGAAAATGTCGATAAAGCCGATATACAGCCATAGACATATAAATGGCACATTTTATATAAGTCATTTATAAGAAACAAAATTTATCAAAATGTTAAAAAAATGAAAAAAGCTGGACACATAAATAGCACAATCTGGAAAAAAGAGAAAATATTGTGTTAAAATTGCATTTGTTGATTTCTGGTATGTAGAATGACTTAAATCATTAAAATTTGTTGCTGTTACCTCTGTGTTTCATGACAGCTTCACAGCTACGATCCATAATCTCCATGATTTTTTAGCATTTTGATTTGGAAATGGCATACTAAGCTTTCTGTGTGTCAGACCAAAGATTGTCCATTATTTGCAATATTAACATCTATTTCGTTCCATAGGTTCTTTTTTGGATTTTAGTCACAGATCTGCGCTGTCCTATCCAAAACCGTTGATCTTCTCTACATAAAAACAATTCTATACAACTTTGGAGGAGTGTTTGGAGTCATTATAGTGAATAAATGTTAACTCAAGTAGCATGAAATGGAGAGTATGTGGTTCCAAATGGTTTTTCAATATATCATATTTTGTCATTGATTTTCATAAGTGGGCCTACGCCATACAAAGAAAACGCGGTCCGAACATATTGTTTTCGCCCCCATGAGGCATCATCTTCTGGCTGAACCTGGGATTGTATTCTTGGTATTTAGGAAGATGAACAGAGATTCCACCATCTGTTCCCATGCTATTGATATTCGTTTTGTCACTCCACAACACGTTTCTCCAAAAAATGATACTTCTTTCTTGACGGTAAAATACGTGGCTCAATTTTGTTTTGTAAAATGATGAAAAAAATCGTCTGATTTCGAATAATTTCGAAGTAAGCGATAATTGGCATATACCCTTTTATGAAAATTTTCGTATGAAAAAATAATCCTACGCATCACGGCTAGATATCCCCATGATCATATAAAATGTATGCATACAAGGAAGTATAGGAAAGTGACATATATTTCACATTAGAAAACCTTATGGAACCCCTCTACATTTCAATTTATTATTTTCAATTTTTAAAAAATGGTCCACAAAATAATTGAATTTGCTAAGAACCAAAGAACATTTTGCCGCCTCCAAGTCGTTGCTGCCGGTTTCAAGTTTCCATTTCTTTTAAATGCTCAATCCAGGACAACGTCTGTAGGCATATCCTGATTACGTTGACAAAAGGACTATGTCAAAACTATGCTCCCACATACATGTCAAAGTTTGATAGCATGCGACTTAGCCGATAAAACATTAATATCATTTTTTTATTACTGTACCTACACTTTGTCTGTTTTAGGCATAAAGAATCCATCAAAATATTTTTATGGCATCTATGTTCTTTTTTCGCAGTTTCATTAAAGTGAATTTATTTACAATAATTTATAATGAATTGTGAGCTTGTAGCAAATTAAGCAAATTAACATAAGTACTAGTACCCCAAGCGCAATTACTTCAAATTGCCTACACACTGCTCAGCACTCATGCAGCACTTCGCAGGCGATTCTCAGCTACTTTGGCTTCTTTAGCTGCGGCTGTCCTTTTTCGAGTCGTAAATATGAAATGCAGCAACTTCCATGTTTCAGCATTAAAACATAAATGTAAATTTTAATGGCACTTGGTTTTATGGGGGGGCAATTAAATGTGGTCTGCAGCCAAGTTGACACCGCAGTTAAACAGAATCTTGTGGCAATTAATTCAGCTTAAAAAGATAAGCACAAGGCGAACATAATGCGGCTATTTCAAAAATTTAGTTTTATTCTCATAAACTATATATATATGACGTTATTATGAGCTATTATTTAATTTAGAAATGTAGCAAACATTTATTTTCATTTGAAATTTCAAATGAAAAATAAGAGACAATTGAAAACCGTCATAATAACTTGAATGTTCAAGGATTGTTGTAATACTTAACGTTTTAGCCAACTTTATTATGGTGCCTGGATAGCTCATAGAAATACTGTTCAGTGGCAGTTTCCTAATGTGCTTGAGTTACAGAATGATGTTAATCTCTTGCTGGCCCAGTCAACAAGGAAGGTGGTTGAATCTGCCATGTCCAGGTGATGAATCTAAAACTCTTCTAGACGAGTTAAATTGACATTTTTTAAATTATTGATATGTTACCGACCAAACTAATTTTTAGGATAAACTAGTTTTTCATAGGCCAAACTAGTTCACCCGAAACGTGTTGGGATGAATCAGTTTAGCCTAGGAAAAGTTTTGTATGTTAGGATAAGTGGGCGACTGTTGGATGCGACTCAGAGTTTACATCTTCTAATCTGTCCATTGCAGAATATCAAACGCCCTTTTATTAGCGAAGACCGTGTTGGACTTACTATAGAGAACTGCAGCTGAACGTCGATGCGAATACGGCATTTGCTAAATTGGAGGATATAAGCTCATAGCCGCTGTCGAAAGCTGCCCACTTACCATAGCATACTAAAGCATTCAAGAATATCGAAAGTGAGGCTGTTAAAGTAAGTAATATCCCTAGTTCATTCAAGACTAAACTGGCTTGTTCTAATACGCTTTAGATGAACTAGTTTGACCTAGGAAAAACTTGTTTATACTAAATACTAGTTTGGCCGGTAACACATATACAATATTAGTGCATTATGTTTCGATATAATATTTTTCATGATACAATTGCAAAGGTAGAAGCAAATTGTCAAAATCTAAATATGCAACACGGGGGAAACTTCATCAGGAGATTTCAAAATTATAATCACAGCAAAACAAACAGATAGCTCGGAGTCCAAACCAAAGGTCACTCATTTAATTTGAAGCGTCAATGACCTTTTCTGGGACCTATCAACTGACACCTCTCTTGTCCAGATCGAACCATTTTTAGTTTCGACCTTTGTACATATAAGCACTTTTGATATGCATAATTATTTTTTCTTGGACAGCTCGCAGTCCAAGTTCGAGGCTACTCATTTTATTGGGAGTTTCTATGATCATTCTTAGGACCCATCGATTGACAATATTTTCGTCTAAGTCGGACCAATTTTAGTTTCCCATAGATATTTGGCCCAAAATTTTTTCAAATCCCTTATCAGTTTCTTGTAAATGTTTCGTACGTAGATCTGCATTCATTGCTTTTTCTCATGTACGGTGTTGTAAATGTTTCTGTTCGGCTTGAACAACATTAACACCAAAATACGAGTCAGAACGAGTCAGAGTGCAAGCGAATCACATGTCGTGTCGTTCAATAGTGATGTTTTGTGTGATTCTACCGATGACTCGCACAATATCAATAGAGCCATTGGACTCGACAGCAAGTACACTAATCGGTTGACACAGAGAGTGTACTCACGCAGACCTCTAGTCGCTATCACGAAGTCGCGAATTTTATTGCGTTTACGAAGCGTTGTAGAACGTGAGGTTTTCTTGAAAACCTGACCTCCATAGCAAAGAAACAAAAAAAAAATTTTCGTGGGGCTCTGTATTAAAGATATGATTTGAGAAAAATTGGCGGCGCACTATTGCTTATACGACTACTCAGCCAAATAGCGACTTCAAAATCATCTTAGCACAAGGATACATTTGCTTATAACATTCAAAAGATAGAATTGTTAACGAAATTTATGAAGAAATATAAATAATTGTGTTCTTGACGTTAATAACTTATTTAATTATTTGATATTTGCATTTGCAGTTTCTTCTTGAGTCGCAAGAACACAACTTCGCTCTAATTATTTTTACATAACTAAGGGGTGGTTTCGCAATGTTCAGTTGAAAATAAACTAGAACTTAAAATGACAGTTTGACAGAAACTCTCATAGAATTTTTATTTTTACTGGAAGTTAAGTTTTACTTGAACATTGTAAAACCGACCATTAGTCCTTCATGTTATATAATTCAGTAATAGTAATGCATAAAAAGGGACATAAAGCGAAAAAATAGAGGAATAGTAATGCAAAAATATGTAGTATATAAATAGTAAAAGAGCGGTAAAAAAATTAATTATCAGCAGAACAAAGAAGCATTGCATTAAAAATTAAAAATAAATTGACGGCAGTTCTTTTATCTGCCTTACAATCTTCCTGACGCGCTGCATAGGGTGAGTGCAAACATTCGCGGCACTATATGTGTTACAAATGTCGACTGCAATATCGTCTGCGACATTTTGCATACAAATCTTTTTGAAACAAGCAAGGAGTCTGCCGTTATTAGGGTGTGGCAGGATACGACGTAAAACGGTTTCTCGCCGACAAGATCAGTTCTTAAGTCACAGCTTACAAAGTTTTTTGAACTCAAATTCAGTTACAGCAGCCTCATAAAGGAAACTGTGACAATGGTGAGTCTCCTGGTACTTGTATATACTATGTAGCAACATAATGTAGGCGGGATTCGGCTAGGAGCATATGTGGACAGAGCCATGGGTATAGCCAGCATCAAAAAATGGTATAAAGTTGGTCATAAGAGTTTATAACATGTTTATAGATTAACAGACCGAATAAAGGAAAAGGGTTGAAAGCATCCTAAATCAGTTCCTTGAAATCCTGCACCCAAAATTTGAGTCTCTTACATATGTAATTGCAAGAAGTTGACTATAATTAAGGTTTTGACGTGATTAACCCCATACATCTTCAAACCATGAAGAAAGTGTAGATTGTTATCGGTTTTTTTCGGTTCAAAAGTTCTTCTGTACACCCGATTTTTTCTGAGGAAATTGTATAATTTCAACTACGGCCAAAGCTTTTTTGATTACCAAATTTTCTCTTTATTCACCTCGTTTATCTTTTAATTGGATCTGACTATTAAAATTTTATGGTGCACCGTACATATTGTGTGGAAAAGTAAAAAAAAATGGCCATAAAAGTTGAACCGTTTCAGAAAAAGTTTAAAATTAGTCAAAACTCCTTGTATATAGATCTTCAAATATTGAAAGATATCAATATCTATTGAAATTTTTCGTAAAAATCCATGAAAATTCAAAACTATGGAAAAACTTAATTAAAATCCTGAAGCATTGTATAGCCTCAAATATATAGATAGATATTGGTGACTAGAAATAATCGGAAAACACTATAAAACTATAAAAATTAAATGAGTATAGAAGCAAAGTATAAGTCGTAAAGTATCATACCCAATCGTTAGAGCTTCTAAAATAATGAATCGTGTCGAAAATTTCGAACAAAACCGATTAATATCGAAAAATACGATAAAGGACGAAGAGTATCGAATAAGTCGAAAAGTAGGGAAACATAAGATGAAAATAATAAAAAGTAATAAAAAATATCGATAAAAAAGGAGAGCATCGAATAGTATCCAAAAATATTGTAAGAGCCGCTATAAAACGGAAAGTTTCGGGCTACTCCTGCCAAATTTAAGCCAGTCTTACATTCCTTTTCTGTTTTCATTATTAATTTTTATATAAGTTTTTTACTTGTTTGAAAGCTTCGATGGCTAATGCATGTAATAGCTAACCTCAATTATCATTATTGATTTACTGTGATTCCGCACGCGCACGTCTCGTTGTTTTTTACAAAAGTAATAAGAAAAAAACTATTGAAAGTGAGTCTGTTCTTTGAACTTCGAAGCCAAATACAAAAGGTACAAAATCAATAGACAATTTTTGTGAGGTTTTGCAAAAACTTAAGCCTAAGTTCCCAGTAGGACTGTGGAGAGCATTGGCCCGCCAAAGGATCTGATACTAGTTATTATTCAATACATCAATTCAATAAACCCATATAGTAGTGGTGGAACTACAATTTTCGGCTCCCCTAGAAAGGTTTGGGTGAAGTGACTGCTTCACTGCTTTAAAGATATATAAATAAGTATGCAATAACATTTTCAGGCATAGATAAGTTGTTTTAAAAAATAAATTGTTCAAATCGGTTCAGTATATTTTGCGCCAAAGCGTTACATAAGCAATTTTGTATAAATAGTATAGCTTATATAAAAAAAAGTTCTCAAAAATGCTTTAAAGAAGCAAATTTGGAATATTTTTTATTAAAAAAATCGCACGGAGATGATTTGCAGTTAGTTTGAAAGAAAAAATTCCATAATTAGAAAGTAAAAAAATCACGATAAGCACCAATAATATTTCGAAATATACAAGTCTATATAAGCAGAATTCTGTAGAAGAACTGTCAATACACAGATGTTAGTCGAAAATTGTTGGAGAATTCTGGTAAAGTTGACAAACATTTGAAAATTCAAAGTTTTTAAAAAATTTATATATGTATGCTAAGTAGAAAAATGTCAGAAGTTGAAAAATTCGAAAAGTTTTGAAAAAAACGAAAAAAGGTTTCGAAAAAAGACTTGAAAAATTTGAAAGAGCTGCAAAATTCGATAAACATTATCAAAAGTTTAGAAAATGTTGAGTGACTCAAAAGATATTGAAAAGCTCCAAAAATATTCGTAAATTCGAAAAATGTTGAAAAGTCGAATAATTTAGAAGAATTCGAAAAAATGTTGTAAAAGTTGAGATATGTTGAAAAGTCGATGTATGTATGTAGAACAGTGTTAAAAGGGTCAAATAATGTTGAATATTGTGACAAAAGCTTAAAATGTGTCAAAAACGTTATTTTCCAACCAATTCACTAAAGTATAGATTTTTTTGTCATATCTGATAAAATTAAGGTAAAAATCTGGCCCTGAAATATTTTGGTTTGAAAAAGTGAATACGAAAATTCGTACATTTCCTAATAGCAGCTCTAGCAGTGAATGGTTTGATTTAAAAATTGTATTATTAGACTTTTAAAAAGGTTCATAAGTTCAAATGACAACTGTTCCTGAATTGACGAATAGAAGTTCATAAGCAGAATATAATAATAGGGTAATTATCCTTTTTTTATTTTCAGATATATAATGTCTACTTTGTCATTTTCATAATTTATTATTCATCATTTATAATTTAAATTTTTAATACCATGCTGTGTCATTATAAAGTTGTTCAGTAATTTCCTTAGGCTTACAAGCATTACAAACAAATTATTTTATCTTTATCCCAGAGCTAGCACTCAATTTTATATTTTTTTTTTCATTTTTGTTTTTTACTATAAATCGATGTTCAGCCAACAGTTTGCGCAGGATTAAAATCATTATCCTTAAATTGTTGTATGTGCGGAAATGCTATGACAACATTGGCTGAAGGGGAAATATTTTCAACAAAACATTTGAATAGTTTTTAATAAATAATTTTGGAAATATACCAAAGTGGGCAAATTGTGTCCTCTCCATACCACTGACAAACATATTTATTGGGATATATTATTTTTTATGGATTACGTTAAGCAAAATCACAACGTAAGTTTCACACATGTGTTCCTTTATATGTAGACTGGCCTTGTTTCTTCTCAAATATACAATATTATTTATAATGATGGTAGTTTGCATGAGAATGACTGAATGTACTTATAGTGAATTTCTACACAAGATGCTCTATAACCACCACATGTGTGCAAAATTGTATGAAAAAGGTCAAAAGGCCTGTAGTGAAAAAACTTAAATAACAACGAAACATATCACAATAAAAGTCAAAAAATTTCTGTTGATATCACAGAGTTTGTGCGTCGCTTGATTGGGTCTATCTGGCTTTGTATATAATGGGTGATTCAACTTTGATTCTCAAAGATTGATACTTGAGATTTGGTATTACTAAGTAATAACATTCTTAATTGTGCCACGGTATGCAACAGAAAAATCTATCTACAAAATAGATATAAGTCAATGAATACAATTCATGCATTGCGAAATCATTTTAGCAACCATAATTGTCCATTTCGAAAAAAAAATTATCGATAAACATCGATTCTGTGGGGCTATGCAAATGTATGATTCTCAAAATGCAATGACTTTCATTTTACATATAAATTGCAACCTCCAATTGATTCACCCTGTGTATCATTATGGGCACAATTTGCAGAATATTAATATGTTTGTGTGTTTTCAAAGAGAGGACGGAGGTCACCAAATATAAGTTAGGTAGGTACCTAGTAAAAATAAAACAATTTCAAAGGAATAACTAGCGTGAGTTGCATTAACCATGTGGCACTTCACTTACTTTTTATCGCAGTCATTATGATCTCCTCAGTCGGGTGATGAAGTCCAGTGTTGAGGCAGCTTGTTTTGTATTTGAATATTTCCTTATACGCACATAATATTGTGGACATGCTTGATTTTGTGTACATCCAAGAAGTTTTTTTCATTGTACATTCCCATTTCGTATATTTAATTTTGCCGCAAAATCTATGTACAGGTGTGAAACCCTTGAACTTCTCATTTTAAAGAAAAATGCATGCGACAAAAGACGCTGATTATTTTTTTTTTAAATTCTGCCAATGTTTGAATGTCATACGCCACAGTTGCCCAGTTTAGCTTAGAATTGGTTTCACATGATTTTTTAATCCGAAGCTCTTCACTGCCTGTAAATGTCGAGTCTTTATGCTCCCCAAAATCTCCACGATTTGTATATGACCAATACCACTAGTAAAATTGAACTCATCTCTCTAAATGTTTCTTATTATTTTGATTTGTAAATGAAGTAGGTACCCAAATAGCAAATTTTTAAATGCCAACAAAACGAAAAATTAGTTTGGTTGCATGGAATTCACACAAGAATTTCAGGATGCACATCAGCTTCATAACAATACTCGTACATTATTGTTAAATGAAGTTTCTTTGTTGCAAATAAGTTCTTTTGTCTCTGGTTTTCATGTCTAAAAGTATTTTAGCATATTTAGTTCGTTTTAGGTATCCATTTAGTTTAGGTTAAACATGTTGTTTTCATACAAAATGTAATAATGTATTTTTAAGTATACGCAAATGTTGCAACGGGCTTCTACGCTGTGTTACTAACACAATAGCACACAATAATTTTGAATCAGATATCTATCTATCTACTATTATTAAACGAGCTTCAATACATAAAATTTCGAAAATGACGTCAACGGTTTTTATGAAACTTGGACATTTTGTGCACTCGTAAACAAAATTAAGATTGGCCCAGTTTTAAGCTTTTGAAATTTTTCAGAGCGGCGTGGCTGCAGCCTAATCTTTAATTTTTATAACGTCATATCTCTAAAACCATTAATATCTTTTAAATTGTACTAAAAGTAGGCAGATTTGAGAAGGTGGGCGTTTCAATTTTTGACTGTCGAAAATTTTGAAACAATGTTATTCGAAAACGACACCTTTTCATAACATTTTTAGAGATGATAACACTGAAAGCATTCAATCAATACAAGCTCACTATACTGCCAAAACTCGTTGAGGGGCGTGGCGCAGCCTCATATTTGTAAACGTTATAAAAAAAGAACTAATAGTGTTACCGTTATGGAATTTAATTTGATAGTTTTACGTGCTTCAAGGTAACTCATAATAGAAAGAGAGCGAAGCAGCACCTGTGGGCATGGCAACTTCTATGCAAGCAAAAACGTTGTATGTTATTTTCAGGGTACTATGATTACTTCATTCTGAAATTTGGTACTGAGATGTCGTTTACTATAAACTTTGCAATTACTTAAATGAAAGAGATGTCGGTTACTATATATTTTGAAATTAAATAGCATTCGAAGAGATTCCATCAGTGGGCGTATCACATCCTATATTGATAAAAATTTGTATGTGGCATTTTAATTGAACTACTGTAGCAGTTGGTATATCTGAATCAAAAACGAGCGAAATAGTACCAGTGGACGTGGTACCTCCTATGTAAGAAGAATACGTTAAATGACATTTCCAAACATTTTTTAATCCGCCATTTTCATTTTTTTTTCGAGTTTTTCAATTTCTTTCATAATTTTCATCATTTTCTTGATTCCGTCGGCTTTTCAGAATTGTTTAGCTTTTTTCTCGACTTTTTTAGCGATTTTCAGCACCTCTCAACATTTTCCATAGTCCGACTTATTCAACCTCTTTCAACTGTTTGCTATCTTTTTCAAATTTTTTCGAGTTTCCCAACCTCTTTCCATATTTTCTTTTCAATTTTTTCACCCTTCCCCAACTTTTTTCAACAATATCCATATATTTTTGACGTCTTAGAACGAAAAACCGAACTAGGTATGATTGGACTCCTGGTAATGGATTTTTCAGAAAATACGAAATTTTGATCAATCATCACCGGAATTTAAAATTTTTCTTTTGATCTGATAAGTCTAGCCGTGTGTCGTTAAAAGTCAATTATTATGGGACACTCTAAAACTGATGCTGTAAAAAACTGTTGCACAATTGTCATCCCAGCAAAGTTACGCTCTGTAACTCCAAAAAGTGCACTGACTTTGAGCTTTGTGCTTTCTGTAAATTATGCTGTGCGACAGAACAAAGTTCAACTTTATTCCTTCCATTATTTGCTTTAATTAATCAAAGAAAGAATGACAATGGCGAGATTTGTTGATATAACCAGCTATAGTAATCAGGTCTTATTAAATCGCATATTACTTTCGTTTTGTACTTTGCTATGTTTTCGCCCATAAATTAAGTTTCTTAAATTAGGTCCGTAATTATGCTTCCAAACACTATACTATACTGCTTTTTTCCCAGCTGCTTGACCTAAATATTTGCGTGCATTTGCTGAAAGTGACTGAGTAATTTTCATTTGTTTTAATGATTATGAGTACAAAAAAAAACTGCGTTGACAATTGAAGCATTTATACTAAGTACATATTGTAGGTCGTTTTAACGAAAAAATAACAGTACTTCAAAAAAATGCACTTCCTTAATTAAAAGCATGGTAGTTTTACAAGAAAATTGGTGTTTGCTAAAGAGTCCAATTTATATATGGTCAATTGTAGTACACAACTTTGTTTTAATTATTGTTACTTTAAGACTACAGCCCGTAGGCCAAATCTAGCCCGCCAGCTGTTTGTTATCTGGCCTACGGTTTATATTGTTTTTAAAATAAAATAAAACATTACGAATATATCAAATTAGTTAACGTTATATTTTGCTCACAGATAGACAGCACTTGTTGCCAGTTTTGCTTTAGGGGCATGCCATTATTTTGCCCAAAAGAAGTCAAAATTGATAGAGAAATGTGGCTTCGTTGTTATGAAAATCCTATTTAAAACGTCAACAATAAGCGTCCAACTTAATTTGTACAAAATTATGATATATTTAAAATTATGTTTAGTAAATTTGGCTCAATTCTGCATTTAATGCGGTAGCTTTCGAGCCTCTTTGGATTGCTCTTCAGCCCAATAAAATTTTACCGACCTTCTGAAATGTGACTATTTCAGCATTTGAGCTCTTTAAAAGCTTGAAGAATTTTCTTTGTTTTAGACAAAAACTTAGTTCAGTGATCCGGTCCATTTCTGGCTTAATGACTACGTCTCTTAGCAAAATAGAAGTAGCTGAGCTGAATATCTGCCATTACACTCTGACAAAACAACGGTGTGGTGTTGCTTATGGGCTGGTGGAATAATCGGTCCATATATCTTCAAAAATTAAGTAGAACGTAACGTAACGTTGATGGTGTCCGTTCTTGCACCATGATAGCAAACTATATACTGCCTGAAATTAAAGCCCGTGATCTCGACGACATATGTTTTGCGAAAAGTTGACGCCTGTGAAACTATGGCTTTACTGCGAGAACAATTCGGTAAATTTTATGCTTTGGGCCGGTGAATCGGCCACCTAGATCCTGTGCGATCTCGCCTCAAGACTTTTTCTTTGGGGCTACGTAAAGTTCAAAATTTACAAAGAAGACTTAGAACCAATATTGCTCGCGTCATTTGCCAAATACCACTCGAAAAACTAGGATGCGTCATCGAACTAGAACTTCGGAATGCACCAAGTTAGCCGCAGTTACGGCTTGAAAATAAATCTTAAGACCGTTTGTTCTGTATGATAATAAAAATTACCCGATGTAATTTAATCTCTAGATTGTTGATAAAAGTACATCTAAATGAATCACCCGTTACACAACTATGTGGAAACAAATCACAATATTTTTATTGGAAACTGCTGTTTATTTTAGAAAAAAGCTTTTAAAAGTGAAGGCGTTGTGGCTCAAGGATGACTGATTTATAGAAGCTAGATATAACATAGATATAAAAAAGATAACGTATATCAAATTTGGTGCAAAAAAAGTATAATAGGCCCACTCGGCTTGTAACGTTTTATAAAACTTCAGAAATCGTTCAAATGAAATCTTAAAAAGTCTCAGATCAGAAAATTCTCTGCAATGTGTCAATATCCGTCTTTTGAATTCAATTGAAACGTTTCTGAAATATTGCAGACACATACTTTGTGAGATTAAGGGGAAGGATAGCAAACATTTTTAATTTCGTTATCAGACTCTAAAAATTTTAATCCGTGTCACATGGAGTACTGTTATTTTCTTACTTCATCTGGACTCTGAATTATTGTTTCATTTTAAACGCGTCATATCACTTGCGTTGATGCTTAATTTGCATATGAATTTTAAATTTACCATGATTCCACAATAGTACACTTAACAAAGCATAAAACAGAGAACCAGTCTGGCAACTCTTACACAGTTCCTTACCAACTATGTATTTACCTACATTTGATGAAATATTTGTGCAATCCAGATAACAAGAAAGTAATATCGAATCATAAAACATTATTTAGATTTTATTAGAAAAATTAAGTATGCATTAAGTCTGTAACCTTTCAGAAACACTTCAGAATGATTATTGAATGGAATGAAATTTATAAGAAAGATTTCTGTAACGTTCCGTTTGCAGTATTTCAAATGAAACATTTCTGTTACGATATCTACTATTTCTAAAACTTTCTGAAACGTTGCATGCCGAGTGAGGAGTAAATTGGCTTTAATGATTTCAAACCTTTCCTTGGTATATCCTCTCAATGACACAAAAATTGTAGTAGCTGTGTGCTTTTTTTCGAATCGCATGTAACTTTTCTAATATTTTAGATTTTGTGTCCATGGAACTAAGGTTCATGGAACAAAACTTTAGATCTTTTTTAAAGCTTCTTCGCTTATGCAAAACTTTGAGCGAAATCGGAAAAGGACTTGTCCCGGTTGTTTCAAAAGTTTTTGAATGTCTCTTTTAAAATAGTTTACAATTTAATTTTTAGAGCAAAATTTTAATTTTTTTTTTAAGGAATTTCTGAATCGATTGGTAACGACGCAGTGAACTGCTTCATTGTACTTTAATTTCAAATCGGCTCAGCAAATCCGTAATTTCCATAATGCGTTAAAGCAACATTTTCACTACGTTGTAATGTTTGAACAGCGTTGGAGAGAGCTTCGATTTAAGACAGCATTGCGCTATGGGAGAGCTAACAAAATTATGTGAACTAAGAGAACAACTGTCAGAAGCACAATATTCAAATCATTTCGTAAACAAATCTATTCGTGCATCAACGAGCACAATATTTAAAAATTGTTTTCACCAAATATTTTCCAGTTCAAAGATATTTGTGACCTAGAAATGATTTTATTTTATTTGTAGACTTTGACATCATCCCATGAGTAGATTCATTGCAGTATCGCTGCCAAATTTTCTGTTTTCTTTTTGCAACAAACAAAAAAAGACAGAAACAACGAAAGAAATTTATAGGAAAAATAACAACCCACTCACACACACACACACACACGGAATACAAGAGAATTTACAAAGTTCATTGTTACAATGGAAGAATGCCAACGACGATTATCTGGGATTGTGCTGGAATACTGCTGATTGACATGGAAGAACGCCATACTAGGGTGACAACAAGTTATTACATGTAATCTTCCAGAAAAATAAATGGAAGCAAAGGAGTATGAGAGAAGAGCTTAAGAAGTTCGACTTAAGGTGTGCAGCGGCTACTTAACGATAGCGCACATATTCACACCATTGCAACAACAAAATGTTACGTGTTACACAACGTTTCAAGCTCAAGATAATAAATATTAAATTACGCAATAAAAGTGAAAAAATGCGTGTCGTTATTGCAATATATATGTAGGGGACTTAATGCTTTTTATATCTTTTACTCAGACAATGATTGAGCCTAATTTTTGGGAATTTAAGTGAAACTCGCCCCACAGTAATTTAGATAAATAAATGCGCAATGCTGATGCTTTATCCTCATAAAGGTATTTCGAGCAGTTAATGTTTTGAGAATCAGAACGTTGACAGTTCAGAAAGAGTGGAACAATTTAATTTCAGCAGCAATTTATTTCAGAACGCAACCGTGCCTGAGCCATGACGACCAACTTTGTGATTTCTAGTATAAAATTGGACTCCATTTGGGCCCATTTAACAAATATTGTCGACAGATTTATCGCGGCTATTTTAATCGCTTATAATTTTCAGCGGTGGTGTTTGTGTTGTAAAGAAACATCATCGGTATACGGATATACATAAGGATGTAGAAGTCACGGAATTTCGAAGTGACCTTTGACTTCTATGTCTTTCACTTATATGTATCGATCATGGATCTTTCAAATGCCATAGATCGGGCAAAGCTAGTGTGTGCGTGGAGCACTATGCCTTTTACAAGAGTTACATACATATATATTTATTGGGTAATCCTAATTAAAACGAAAAGAGGTGCCAATTATTACACCTTATAGTCAGCGTATATTCACTTTGTCAATCCATTTATAATGCATATAAAGGGTCGTATCAGGTATAGAAAAGCACTCAGCGTCACAACGTAAGTCGACTTAGCCATGTTCGTCTGTCTATATGTCTGTACCTATTTTTGTAAAAATCACGATTACGGGAAGACCAAATGAGCTAATTAAATGAGATTCGATACACAGGCTGCACTTTAAACATAGCTATTGGGATTGAAAATGGGTGAGATTGAGTCTCGGCCAAGCCTACCGCTCATACAAATAAAACATTCACATCGCTATATTCAAATATAGATTGGATGAAGTGTAACCAATTTTTCACAAATACTAGGAACAACTTGGGTCTGCTCAGGCGTATAAAGTTAGTGAACTTCGATAAGAGGGTGAAACACCCCCCATGCAACGAAAAAAGGCTTCAAAAGACTATACCGAGACAATTATTTAAGGTAAGCCACCAAATTTATAAAGAATAAAAAAAAATTGGTTCGGCCTAGAATCAGACAAAAAATGACACACACATTTCGACTAGAAGGCGTGGCAGCTCTTATAAGTCTTCAAAGCGCTGCAGAGTGATAAGATAAGAATTGAGGCATTGCATCAAAAACAATGAGCAAAAACTTTTAAATGTTAAAAGTTCTACACTTTTATTAGGACTTGTTCTCAAAAAATTTGAACAATAATTGAATAAATTTCAAGAAAAGAGTGTGTTACCTCCGTGGTTGAAAATATACATTTTCAATAAAAAATAAAGCTTAGCGAGACCAATGATAACAGCCTCACTAGTTTTATTTTGTGGATGGCATTTAGCTAAGTTGAAGATTTACCATAAACTGTTTTAACTAATGGCTCAAAATTCGTGAAACAGAACACCTTTGACCCGACTACCTACGGTTTTCAAAGCTATAACAAGGTCACAGAAAAGTTTTTATGAATAACAATTGTTATGATTGTTGTGAGCAATTTAAGTTTCAGATGAACTTTTTTTATAAAATTATATCTCGAAACAAATGTATTATTAACAATTTGGTATCATACAATAATTGTTAAGAATACTATGAATTTAAAAAAAAAAATATTACACCATGAAATAATTTTTTTGAAGCAATGGGCCCATTTTGATATAAACAAATTCGATTTTCCTCCACGTCTTTTTGACGTGAGATTAATATCACAATTGCGTAGATGTATTTTGCGTAAGATGAAAAAAAACAAATTTCTCCCAACTGATATTCAAATGGAAGCAGTTTTTCTGAGCGGCCACAGTGTGGTTTCATTGAAATAAATATCAACTTCGTTGCATCCATATGTACAGGTTCGATGTTATGGACAAAATATTAAGGGAATATAAAGGGGAACGATGAACCCTGCACTGCACACTTATTTTTCGATGTGATTTTTATGACGTATACAGGGACAAAGTTCTTTTAAGTTTGATTGAGGTAGTGCTTCGCCGAGAACCGATAAATATCGTGGCGTGGCACTTTAATTAAAACGCCATATCTTGGCATCTATCGTAGCTACAGTTGTGAAACCTGATACGTAAATGTAAATTGTCAAGCAACTCGCTAAATGTGAGCAGGGTTGGATAATGGGTCATAGCTCCTTCCATTCAACAAAAACTCTTACATTGTTATTCTTAGAACCAAGTTGTGAAATTTCGTACATGGAGCTAATTGCCTGCAGTAAAGATCTGTTTGAAATGTAGATAGGTGACAGTGCGCGGGAATGCTGCTGGTCCAGCTAGTATTATATATATAAAAATGTGAACGAGAATAAAAACGAAACGAGAACGATACAGATCAAAAAGTTCTCGCACGAGAACGAGTGCGAGACGAAGAACTTGGCGCTACTACGTATTGGTGGAGCACTAGATGGTGGAAAATATCCAATTAATCGTGGTTCTTTATGCGAACTCCGTCAGAATGAGGAATTATTTTGTTCGAGGAGCTATAGAAATGGTAGTTGGGCGGAAAAAAAGTGAAAGCAGCAGAGTTTGCGGCTAAAATACTTCATAACAATCGAGGAGCCTTTCCTGTTGTTGGCAGCTTCTATACATATCTACCATATTATCCATCAACGTAAAACCAAAAAGGTTCATAATAGCAAATCGCGCAAATCCCATTACAAGCTTACAATTTTTACTAATTCTATATGCATTAGCTAGGTCTATATGGATACTATCATGGTTAACTATGAAATTAATAAATAGAGAATCGTATGGTAACAATATAAATCACGTTTGTTAAGGATTTTTTTTTTTGGAAAAACCGGAGTTATACTGTGAACAAAATACGAACGATCACACGTTGTCAAAGCTATATCACTCTGCATTGATATATAAAATAATTTTGATAGCGGGTGATCGTTGACGTTCAAAGCATAAGCGTTCGCAAATTCATAGATAATCAGACTGTAAACATGATAGAGCGCGTTATATAGTGGCGTTAGAGTTTTTGAAATGCCCTTATTAAATTCAAAAAAACAATAACTAATCGATATCTTAATTTTGTTTCTTAAGGTTACGCCTGTTTTGAGTTTTCATGCAATAATGTATAAACGTACAAGTGTACATATACCACCCACGAGCATGTAAAATTATACCGTCGTGCAAAAGTTAATAAAGTTGCGATCTGGGAAAAGGTACAAAATCTTGCTGAAGGTAAAAATTAGAATTTAGCCATATTCTACTGGTAGATGGTAAGAGAACTTTCTTGGCTAAACCAATGTAAAATTGAAAAAGATCAGAATTAAAAGAATCGATTTTGCGAAATTGGAGCTAAAAGTTTTCAAACATTTGAGAATTGATTGAAGTTGTCGCTTCAAGTGAGTGAGTGCAGGTGTATACTGTACGACAGGAAAAAAAGCATCAGCACTAAGCAAAATCTAAAATTGTGAATATCAACATTTTTTGCTCCGACACGATAAGGTACTCTTTCCCAGATCGTATCACATATTAACTGCATTATTATGTATGGCAGGCACCTGCCTGTAATATTTCATATTAAAAAGCTGATAAGGCACAAATTCCTTAAAAAACGCAATGCTGCGTAAACGAAGACAAGAAATCGATAAAAAGCAAATAATGGCATGGCACATGATTTTAATTAATTTTGCTTACACCTGATCACCTTCAGAATCGATTAAGGATGCCTGTGCGTTATAAAGGGTGATATTTTTATATGTAATTTTATTTTTGGTAATTCTTTTGTATAATATTTATTTGTAAAATGTTATTGCCGCGTGATGTGTAAAATCTTAAAATAAAACATTTACGAGAATAAAAGTGTCAAGAACAAAATGAAACGAAATATTAAAAAATTAATGTTGCCGCAAAAGGACGCTGGTCTCTTTTTATGTTGATTTATTAGCTCTAGAAATACAATGGAACCACTCCAAAATGAATTAAATTTTTTAAATCATTTAGTTAGAATTTGATAAGAAATGTTTTTAATGGGTTAAATGGTAGGTGGTAGCTTCTACAATTTTATTTTTTTTTATTAGTTTCATAAAATCAACTTTCATTCATAGGGAGCCAAAAAAATTGTTATTCGCTTAAATAAATCATTTTAAACGATCTATTTTGACAATCTGAACGTAGCCGACGGAACAAAATGGAGCTACATTAACTTTCAAGGTCGCAATAACTGGTGCATAATCAACCTTGACCAATCACATCACATTTTCTCATAAAGAGTTTTTCAATAGTCGTCAGAGGCTTTCAAATTCAGAGTGTGGCCATATTGTAAATATCAAGTTCCTATTCTACGTTAAGTTCTATTACATTCTATCAAAAAAATCACCCTTTATTCATCTATTAAATATTGAAAGCACTGGCATAACGCAATATTGATAAAACTTTGCAAAATATGTTATGTGACTCGATGACTTGCAAATTTCCATATGGATACTGAACGCATGACATAAGGACTACCTACCTACCTACCTACCTACCTAGGTACCTTACATTTAATTATGTGAGAAAATTTTTCTTAATTTAATATTCAAGCTTAGCAAAGTGAATACAAGTGGGAAAATGTAGTTTGATAAACAAATTAAGCAAAGAGCACTTAATACACTGCAAATTGGATATAAAAACAACAACAATTAGGAATAATTTGTTCTTTGTGTTTTTCATATTCACTTTGAAATTTATTTTTTATTGAAATCCTTTTAAAGCTTCTGACTTTAAAAGCATTAAACTAATAATTTTTTATATATAGTTAAGATTGGTGTTTTTACATACATAAGAGATTAATTTGGAAGAACTTTGGTTAGTAGTCTCATTTTTACAACAAGAAATATATTTTGTGGCACCACTATCTCAGAGATATTGACAAATTAAATTTCTTCATCATACATAGATATTCCCCCACTTCATGGTAAATCCAATAAGTCCCATTAAGCTTATTGCAATAAATTTTAGGGCAAATGAGGAAATGTGTTGCAAAGAAAATAATTGTATTCGTCAGTGGGACTTTGTTTTATTAAATACAATAAGCTAAAAGTGAGCCTTTTCCCAATACTTTGAGAATGCGAAAAGGCATCCTTCGAAAGATCCCTTCAGTTTTACTCAGAAATAAGTTACAGATCAGAAGTCGTACAGACCAACAAATATTGTTCCTCAATAGAAATAAAGAATCAAATAGCGACAGTATTTACAATGTAAAGGGTGATCCACTACGAAGTCCCTTTTCCAACTGGGTTGTTTTGATAGCTGTCATGTGTCAAATGGCTTAACCATATGACGTTTGTGTTCAGTATTCAATACGACTCAATCATAAGTGGACTTGCTTCTGAACAACGTTTATCAATTGTGGAAACTTACTACCAAAATCAGTCACCAGTTAGAGAATGTTATAGAGTTCTTCAACATCATTTTGGTCGTTATGAGCGTCCAACTGATCGCACTATTCGTAACACTATCACCAAATTTTGAACCAATTTAACACTATTGGACATTCATCATTCAACCAAAGTGCATGCAGCCCGTAATTTTGAGAATATTTCTGCAGTATCAGAGAGTGTTCGTGAAATCCAAAAATTCAGGATATTGGTATAGCCAATGGATGGTTTCGACAGGATGGCGCAATATGCCATACAGCTGGAGAAACAATCGCTTTATTGAGGGAAACGTTCGATGAAAACATCATCTCAAGAAATGATCCTGTTAATTGGCCACCAAGATCATGTGATTTGACGCCATTACTTTCTTTGGAGAAATGTTAAATCACTTGCTTATATCGACAAACCCGAAACTATTGACACTTTGGAAATCAACATAACTCGTGTTATTCAAGGAATACCGGTCGGTATGCTCGAAAGAGTTGTCGAATATTGGACCCACGGAATAGACCATTTAAGAATTAGTCGTGTGCAACATTTGAACGAAATAATTTTTATATGTTACCTAGAAAGCATCATAGATATTGCATGAGAAGTAGTAAAAGTTCCAATATGTCAACAAAAATAAAAAAACCAGCTTTTTATGACTTATTTCGCAAGGAGCAACATGTTTGGACTAGCAAGCAGAAATATTTTATTTGAAAGATAATTTAGAACACTATAGTTTTATCCTCAAATAATTTACCTCAGCTGTAGAAATAAGCCTCAACTAATGAAAAATGATATTACTGATTGTTATCAGTGTCTAGCAGGAAACTTTCTTTAAAACTCTTTTATATATAATCTCCAAGTCGATTTGATAGCATTTTGTTTTAAAATTGAATACATTTGATAAGCAATGAAAATTCTGATTATTTTTTCTGATTCGCCTCAATTTCAGTTACCCTTGATTTTGTGTATTTCTGGTAAAGATTTCAATATTTATTGCCGGGTAACTTTTAAAGTAAACTATTTTTCTTGTGAAACCCTATGGTACAAAAATATAAATTTGTTCAAACTGAACCATTTTGCTACTTTCCGTTGACTTTCACATGATTTTCTAAAGTTTTAACAAGTTTCCCCTATGACTTGTCGGGGCACCCTAACAGGTTAAACAAATTTTCACAAAAAAAAACAACGTTTTTTCGCACAATTAAACAAATGTATTATTGAATATATTAGGGTTATCAGGCTCCGTATTTTCTCAAAAGAAGATATTTATTATTCCGATGAAGGTACGTTTCTACCGCTTCGCCCCTCGGCTGGGGTAAAGCGGTATACGAAGTGCAATACATATAAAATGATAATTAAACATTTGTTTTAAAAATTTTCTAAGAATAAAAGTCATGTCTTTTGAGTGTGCTAAATATCCGTTCAAGTAGCAGGTCTTTCTGTTTCTCGAAACTCCTGAAAACTGGATAAAGTTGCGAAACCAAGTGATGAACAATACTGCTTTGTCCCTACCACTCTGCCCCCATGACCTATGTAAGCATACATACGCGTGAAACAAAAACTTGTCAAGCTTATCAACTTATCAAAACTTATCAGTTACACGAACACTACTCAAACACAAATTCCCTATAATTTTATTAGATGGCGTTGTAACGTAAGGATATATATATCCTTTGGACTGCTTTGCTCCGTATAACGCTTTTCCCCGCCTCCTCCTACACAAATACAGGTTTCGAATAAGACAGAGTGAACAGAGTTTATATTTCTGGAAAGAAAAATTATTTTAATTAAACTTAAATACAATTTATAGAAATCAACCAATTAAAACTCGTCGAATGTAGTAGAGTTTTAGAATTTTTGAATGGGTTTATCGAAATCAGCGCCATTGACCTCGAGGATCGATTATTGGTTGGTCTGCAACAATTTAGCTGTTGACCAGTGTAATACATTGAAGTATAGCTGTCTTCGTTTTTATCAGATTTACTATGAGCCGAATAGTGAATACTTACAAGTTTTTGTTATGGTAAATTGCGTTCTTCATTTTATCTCGAAATTGTTCATCGACGTACAAAAAAAAAGCTAACAAATCAATGATTTTGCGAAAGAGATTTAGTAGTTCCTATGCCGTGAAATTTCATTTACTTCATTCACATGATATGTAACTTTCTAATTTCCTGTTCTTCTACCCGAGTAGTTTTTTTATTGTGTAAGTCAACAGTACATAAACGTAAATTTTCGGTCTGTTGTGACATTTTAAGGCGCATTATTAAAAGAAACAAAATGAGTTGCAAAAATTCTTAAATTATTTTAATACAAAATCACTTTTTTAAATTGACACTAATCTTTCGAGAAGCACGCATACACGTACTGCAAATAAAATAAGGTCCTTTATGTTCATTAAGCTGCCTGACTTGGATATGAAAAATATGAACATACAGGGTTTTTGTTCTAGTTTTGTAACTACAATAGCATTTGTTCCAAGAGCATTTTACATTTTTTTTTATGTATAATATATCACTTTCCAGCAGAAAACAATTCTTGGAAAAATTAAGGTCAAAAAAGTTTCTAGAAAGCTAGAAATCCTGTATTTGAAAATAGCTTTCTCTTGAAAACTTGTGTAACGAAATTTAATGAAATTTTTTCTGAAGCCTAGGACTAACTCGTACAAACTTCGTGCATTTATGAGAAACTGAGATTAGAATATTACAATTCTGTTTAGTTACTTAAGAGCTTAGCTTTCTAGCTCAAACCTGTTAACGGCGGTTTGTCCGCTTTCGTTGAAATTTTGCGGAAAAACCCACTTACAACAACGTAGAAAAAGTCTGCCTTAGGTGCCAAGATATAGCGTTCAATTAAATATAAAATTAAAGAAATTTAATCGTTTGACCCATTTTACTTACCATATTTGCCAATCAGCTGACTACGTAGTTTCAGCACAACCGAATAAAATGTGGCGAACAAATTTGTCAGAGCTTGAAATCGTAAATTCTCTTAATACACTTAATAGTGGTTAGTGGAGCGATGGTACCAAGAGTAGTTTTTTTTTACTGTATCTTAACATATTCTATTCAATTCCATTTAGTTCCATTTGAATTCATTTGAACTTCATTTCTATTCAACTATTTTCATTCAAAATTATTGTGGCTTAAATTTTCCTGAGTGATTTTCAGAACTCGTTTGTCTTGTGAGAAGCCAAACATTATGTGACATCATATTTTCATTCCAGAGTCTCTGGCAGCGTTACTCTATGGACTTCATTTGTTGGTAAAAATATTTACTGTACTTTTTCACTGAATCGCTAAGGTTCACTGGAAGAACTTTTAGTGGAAATGCATGAAGTGGGAACTTCAATGCAATGTTTATACCTGTTGTAAGAATGACTAAAAATGGGAAACATGCATTGGAAAAGTTACTGAATGACATTAAAAAAAAGTAGTGCATACCAGTTATTGCATAAATTTTGAGCAAGTCGCGAACAATTTTCTTGTGTTTCGTGTTTTTGTTCTTTCACAAAAAAACAAACAGAATATATGCAACCAAACCAGCAGCATTCTCGCATTGTTTGTAACCGAGCAATTTTTTGTTTCTTACACAAGCGTACCTAGGGAGCGGCTACTTGGGCGCAATGGGCAGGGGGCCGGCAAAACGGTGCTCGGATTATAATATTCTAGTTAAGGCTTAAGCATAATAAAACACAAAGCGCAGGGCAATTTTGTTTTTGAGATGTGAAAAGTGCTGACCAGTGTGTTTTTTTTTTTTGGAAAATTAGAATTTGGTAAATAAGAGCCGGAAAATTGCACCTCCTCGCGCCAAGTCTTCACGGTACGACGCTGCTGTTAATCATACCTTCGTTAATCTCTTCCAGCGTAGATTAGGTAAGGTAGGAGTGCCAGCCAGTTACGAAACCGACTCACTTAGAACAAATGTGATTCATTGTGTTACCACAGGGTGTCTGACTATACCCTCTTCTCGTTGAATCAACCAGATTTCGTTATAAAACTAAATAGCTGAGCTATACTAACATATCTTAAGTCATCCAGGTCATCAAATTAAAACGAACCAAGTGTTCTGTGGCGTTTTCAACCAAGTGCAGAGAAGTATCAGAGAAAATGTTTGATGTTTTCCTCCTCTTCTACATCTCCACAACTTCTATAGAAGTCAAAAGACCTAACATCCAATCCAATGTCTGTCGATGAGGCAATGGCCAGTTATAACTGCAACAACTGACGAGACACTTTGTCTATTGTGGGAAATCAGTTCTGACGAATACTTAGCATCGCATTTTGGCCAGATTTGCATTGTTATATTACAAGTAGACCCTTTTCCATCATAAGATTTAGAAAAATAGTTCTTAGATAAGTCAACATAATATAATATGATGAAAATGATATGATAAAGTTTTCCATGAACCTAAGTTTGATGTGCAATGTCTGCAAAAATATGTTTTCCATAACAAAATTTAAAACAAGAATTAAAGACAAAGCTCAAGGGTTTTTTTTACCAAGAAAAACTTTTACAAGCAACTTTATAAGAATATGTTAATATAGATAAAACAATATGAAATAAGAATATGTTTTTTACAGTGAAAACCCAATATATGTAATGTTTCAGAAACAGTGCGTAACGTACCAGAAATGTTGCATGCGAAAAGCTAAAAAAATCTTTCTAATGTATTTCAAATGTACGGATTCACATGCAATCATTCTGAAGTGTTTCTGAAAGGTGTCAGATTTAATATACGATATATTGAATTTTTTTAATGAAATCTATTATATATAGTGTCTTATGATTATCCCTTTGACGCTGACTGAACTAAGTTTATTATTAATAACGAGCATAAATTAAGAAACGTCATAAAATAAAAAATAACTGCATATTAAGCATCAACGCAAGCGGTGATGCGCATAAAATGAAACAATAATTCAGAGTCACTGTAACGAAATAAAATAACAGCGCAAGTGACGCAAAATAAAAAGAGGCGGGTGATGTAAAAAAAATGTTTGTTTTTTCTCTTAATATTACAAGAGTTTCGTAGCGTTTCAGAAATGTTTCAAATGAAATCAAAAGATATCCACCTATATAGAAGGCTTTTTAAAATATAAATGAAAGATATCTGAAATATAGCTAAAGCCTTGCGCGATTTGCTGTGAAAGATTTCTGAAAGGTTACCCAAACTTTACATGCCTAGGGAAGAGCGTACACATTTGATAGATATTGTCGCATTATTATATAATATTGGTGAATGATTGAACTTTATTTTCGGCTCCATAACCATGTAGCCATGTTTCTTAAGAAGTTCTGGAGCGTTATTTATTCCATACAGCAATTTTGGATTTTATTTGAAATCTTCATTCATATTTTTATAGAGTTAAATGAAATTTTAATCAAAGCTTTTAGTACAAAAAAAAGTCATTATTTTCCAATGAATTAATTTATTTATTGATATTTTAATATTGAAAATGCAATATCTCCATTAATAGAGGGAAATAAATTTAGTTTGTGAACCAGTGTCTCCATTCAAATTCAAATTTCATTAATTCTATTTTGCTTCCAGTTGGAATACGGTTTCCTTCCCCTTCTTTTATTCAAACTAAATCTCATTAAGGATTTTTTTGCAGATTTTATCCTCATTTGCAATTACAATTTACAACAACAACAATTACGAGTAGTTACATAGCACTTTTAAAAGGAAACCAAACAGACTTCTTATGGTGGGTAACAAGAATTTGGCACGAGTGCAGAACATGGAAATGACACTTAATTCCTGAATTTGTATTTAATCAGTTTGTCGCAAATTGTCCGCTGCTGCGTGCACGTTAGTCAAACAGAACTTTTCAATAAGTTGTCTGATTGAAATGCTCTAATTAAAATTCAGATTAATCGCATACATTTGTACACGTACTTCGCTGGAGCTTATGCAAATATTTAATATTTAACTCAGCAAACAAACTCAAAAAAATAAGCATAGGCATTTTAATTGCGTATAAGGTTTTTTTTTCATCTACTTACATATACACAAATACATACATAGATACAAAATTAACATACATAATATCCTCAACTGTACCTGTATTCTTTTGTGCATACGTTGTCGTTTGTAACAAAAGCTGGTTGCGTATACACTGAGAATAAAAGCTCACAAGAAATAAAAAATCCATATTATAAAAAGCTTAAGATTCTAAGCAAGCGATTTTATATTGGTACTTTCTCCTTCAGAGAAATTTGCATAGAATATCGTTAATGTTTATTTTTGTTTCTCTAAGTGTAATACATAACATTTGCAATACACCACTGCTTTTTGCAGTGCAAAATTCGTAAATTGTAGACTACAGCATTTTCGGTTTCGGAAATATTTGACTTTTTTTCGTTCTTTCGGCTTTTTTGGTTTAGTCAACATAGCAGCACCGTATTTTAATTTTTTGTTGTTGCGCTCATGAATTTCATGAGCTGGAATTATACTGCAGTGGCCAACACCAACTCTTAGGGAATGCGTCAACCCAGAAATCTATATTTGAATTTATCCAATTGGAATGCTGTGTGCAACGTTTGTCTCCCATTTATATTTAATGATTCTAACATGGTCAGCAATATGCAAATGAATTCATTCGAAAGAAGCTGCCAAGTTTGCATGCTATGCTGACCACTTTCAGTATGCATTGCAGCCTTTCAGGCTCTTGGTCATTTGACACGATTCAAATACATTGATTGAGCGATTTTGGGTTTCTTTTTGCACTAATCGATTAATTATGATACTCCTACGTTGAGGAGGAAATTTATAAAATACTGCAGAGATGAGATTTTCCAAATGGTACATCCAAATATTTGGTTATAGTTAGCAAGTGGCACATTTGTTGCAGCTGAAATAAATACTTGAAGCAAATAAAAATAATGCATATTTGAAAAATGTTATTGCAACAATCGTGAATATGAAAATAGCTACCACTTTATTTCTTGGTTGAAATATTTTTTTGGCGCATATATTCGTTTGTTGAAAATAATCAAACATTGTTTATTTGTTGTTGTGAGAGTTTCGATTTAGGGAAAAATCGATGCTCAAAATATTATTATGTAATAAAAACGATACGTTGAGGTGTCGATACATTCCATTATATTGGTATTTAGATTACCATAAATACATTAATAATGCACCAAGCAGAAGATATGTTAGTGACGTTTTGCATGGAAATAATTAACAGGCAATTCAAGGTCAAGGTATACCTACCAAAATTCATATATGGCTAGTAAATATTTTAAAAATAAACTTGAGGAAAACATACCCTATGTAAAAAATCGCGGCATTGCTCGAATTGAATTTTATTCAAAACAGGTTTATTTGAAAGCAGTTATCTATTAAGAGAACATTGTCAACGAAATGTCACAAAAAGATGGATACCATGGATAATCGAACAAATTACGGTAGTCTAGCCGAGATTATGCGCTGCAGAAAAACGTTTTTGAGGTCTCAAAATGTTCGTATGCTCAAGAGTTTTCGTATGAAAATTGGCCAATTTCGAATTTTTTTTCAAAATAATATCTCGGCCGGGAACCGGAGAAAATCGTGTGCCCAGCCAAAAAGGCTTGTGTAAATAAAAATTCGATCTGGTCATGTCTTGGCTCAAATTGTAGCTGATTGATGCTTCTAAAAATCTGGCGCAATAGGTTGGTAAAATCCAACATAGCGGTCAAAAATCCAACATATATGGCCGAATCTTTGAAAGTTAACCGATTTTTACCAAATTTGGTATATGTACTGGGGTCTTGGGGGTCACTTATCACGAATCCGAGTTCAGATTTGTTAAACTTAAGAGAGGGGATCCAACAAGGCTGACGTATTGTTTAAACATCAACCGCTATATACTTATCAGAGGTCAGATTTTTAAAATTCAAGAATGTGGACCCAATATGGTTGAATTCAAGTAACCAAATCCACTTTAATGTGTCCGCTATCTTTGATTTTGAAAACCACTACCTCAAAAATAGCTAAAAGGGTTCAAATTCAAAAAATATTTTTTTCCAAGCCATAATGGACAACATGGCGGCTGTATAGCTTTTTCCGTAAGAGACATTTATCGAGAAGTTAGCGCCCGGACAGCTGGCACCTGCAATTTCGGACAAAATTACATTTCATTGGATCGTATTCATGAACAGCTAGGGAATTACGAATGATTATTTTGATATCTCGAATCTGCAAAGATGACGTGCTATTTAAGAATACAATCAAAATTTGCAAAAACCAATTGACAAAAAATTGTTTATAAGATAAATTTTGCAGTACAAATTAAATATCCCACTTACTTCTATAAAAAATATAGTTATTTTTTAAATTTTAAGTCAATCGATCAAAAATTGTCCGAGCTATGTGTCTAGCCAACTTGATAAACGTTGTTTCGAGAAACGCGTTGAAAGTTTTCAGTTCAGATTAAAAAGTTTTGGCAACGTGCCGCCAATATTCAAAACTCGAGTCCTTAGATATCTGTTTCGTCATAACTCTTTTAGTCATTTTAAGGTACTCAAGCATCTTATGAGAGAGTAAAAAAAAATTTAATTTGTAAAAAATTTTACTGCGACCTAACTCCGTAACACAACGATCTGGTTCCGCAGGTGCCAGAACTTTTTTTCTGTATTTGTGTTTTGTTAGGAACAAAAGTATTTGATATGTGCTGAGTTGTGTTTCCTTCATTGTAGAAGGCCCTTAGAGCGATTTTGTTTTGGCTATCAAATATGATAGCCACGGCATCCTTCCAAATAAAGACGTCTATTAATTTGCCAGGTGCCATCGCTATAAATTTTGATAGCCAGCTTAATTGTTTTAGTTTAGATTTTGAAGTGTTTCGTTTTTTCCTATTTATTGTAGATCTTAAGTCAAGAATAGTTAACAATAAGCATAGAACTCTTACAGAAACTGAAGTTGGGAAAATATTGATGGATTTGAACTCTGATAGTTCTATGATTGATCCTGCATATTCCCGTGAAAGTTCATGCCATGAAGAATGTAACGTTTTTGATTTGATTGAGGATATACCATCCGAAGGAGAAAATGAGGATCTTAACAATTTATTGGAAGAGGAAGGCGAACGTAACGATGGTCCTAATTGAAAGGAATACGTTGGATAACACAAAAACTTTGATTCGATTTTATTGGGAAGCATAGTCTTCAAGTCGAAATTTCGAATCAGGCCAAACCTATTTAGATCTACTCCCGTATTGTTGACGATGGAGTTATTGATTTTATTCTTGCAAACTATCTCAGCCATCCGTAGATTCAAGCATGGTCGGATGAACATCTGGATACCAACGGACCGTTGAGAAATCAAAAAAATTATTCGGGCTGATGATTTGGATGGGCTTGGTATCTCTTAGACATATCGCGGACTATTGGGAGTCACAAGGAGTCTTCCTAAGTCAGTTATGCCAAAAAATCATTTCCAATTTTTTAATGAACAAACCACGTTCACTTAGCAATACGTGGGGTGCCACGCCTTTCAGTATGTATTGAATTTTACTCATAGTGGCTATCAATTTTCATTGCGACGGCAAGATAAGAGAAAATAACTGACTTCCACATATGATAGCCACGGCCCTTAATGAAACATCACTGGCTATCAAATATGATAGCCATGTTACTCAATGTCTTAAAAGTTCTTCCTAAGTTCAAAAAGCTGCATTCGTTTCTGAGTTATTTTTTGCAGTTTTTGAAATCTAAGGCAACAAATGCATTGAATAAACCGAATTTGGCTCAGAAAAAATTCAATTTTTTACCATGATTGGCTAAAAAGTCAATATCAATATTTGAATCGAGGCTTTCGAGAATGCGAAAGAAGCATTCGAAGACACTTAATCAGATTAGAGGTCATGTCTTCAAAATCGAGCACATATAGTAATATCAGTAATAGAAACAAAAGGTTTTTAAATGTCAATCCAAATAGAAACGAAATTAGAAGTTCCTTCGTTGTTCGTTTTATGTGACCATATATAGTGTAAGTATTGGTTTATATATTATGTAAAAACTATGGCTCGAAAAAAAATCGAATTTCCTGAAATTCGCTAAGACTTTTTTTTGCAAAATGTAAATCACATGCGTAAATTACATGCATTTCATACAAGTCAGCAAATTCAGGAAACATTAATTTCACAGCCATTGCACTTAAGTGTCCTTTTTTTTTTGCCTGACACGTATTTTTTGTTCTATACAGTTGATTTCTAATAGAAAACGGTCAAGCAGACCCATTTAATACGAGCGTAGCAGTTTCATTACAATTGCGAAAAATCTCTTATTGATTTAGGCTTTTAAAATGTTTCCTTGTTACCATCAATTGCTACTTATATTCTACAAAAGTCTTTTGTTAACTTTTAAGATTTTTCGATGTTAAATCAAAATAAATAAATTCTAAATAATTGACGCTTTAAATAGCAACAATGTTCAAAGCATTCCTTTATGAAAATGTTGGCGCCTAAGAAAGTTTAACTTTTTGGCTTAGCTATGCTTCATTCAATTCATTCACTTCCTTTTTATGTATCCTTAGAGCTTAATGATTAAGTGCGTAGGTTAAAAAGGACACTCAAGAAGATTGATTCTATTGTGAAAGATAAATGTTGACTTAATCTTATAAATTGATGCCATTGGCCTTCTAAAAGGCCTATTAATAAGACGTTATTGGCTTGAGTAATCAACCATCAATTAAAAGAGCCAATTAAATTTTTTTCATTCCATACGCCTAATTTGACAAATCGAAACGACCAAGCCACAAAAAAAAAATTTGCCTGTGTCAGCAAACAAATGTTCAAATATTCGGAAAGGATTCTTCTTAACAAATCAATAGATATTCATTAATCTTTTGGTCTTAAGCATAAAAACTTTTTTATCTGTAAAATGCTGCTGCCCTTGTTTGCATACAATTAAAAAAATAAATATTTACCAGCATACGCTGCAAGAGGATTAATACGCAGTCATTTCATGCTTCATAACCCAAAAAGAAAAACTCTGAAGGCAGAGCAGATGAGTGGAATAAATCATTGGTTTTCTTCCATTTTTTGCATTTCAAACTTTATACTTTGGCGAAATTGCAGTGCCTATATAGCGACAAGTTTTTTCCGGCCGTAATGTTTTGTTAGAGTGTCAACCCTTTTTTTGAAGTGTTGAAGTAGAAATTTGTGAAGAATTCATTGAAAACCGATTTTGAAACAAAAGGTGTCTAGCTTTTTAAATCAACGAAACTAAGGCTGTAAATAACCGTGGTCAAATAAATCACAATATGGAAAAAGACGGAATGTGAATTTAAGTAAACAGTAACAACTGAAAGAAAAACTTCATATTAAAACATATAACGTCTATATAATTTTATGTATGTGACACATTTTCTTATAAGATTGGTATTACTTTTAGAAAGCTGTGTAAAGAAACTTCACGTTCCGCTTAACAAATTACCAAATAAATGAATCAAATGTCAATGAACACGTCACTCTGTAAAGAAGAAGAAGAATAGCTTCGTATGGCGTAATATTTATGTAGGTATATTCTTGTGTCCTTGACCTTTTTACTTTGCACAAGCAACATGTGGTTTAACCTGTATTTTAATAGGTATCACGTCTTTCTCATTCTTGTAAAAGCATCTAGGAAGAATGAACGCCAAGGGATTGTATGACATTAGTCAGAAACAAAAAAAAAAGAAAAATTTTGGCCCAAATACTCGTATAAAAAAGGAATTTACTATAGAACGTGCTGTACACCAAAGTCTTTCGTAGAATTTTGAAAGTAAACTATGTGCAAAATGTGATTAAATGTTTCGTACAGCAGGTGGCAGAATATTTTTAAAACATAAATTTGAGAAAAAAGTATTAGGTGGTAGAATGTCATGTGGGTAACCTAAGCTTCGATGTATTTTTAATAATCCTTTTTTCCTCAAGTCTCGTAAAGTGTAAGTGGAGTGGGTTCATTGATTGATTTCTTCCCAGCATCTTGTAGCATGAAAAAGTGTTTTATTTTGAGAAATTTGTCTGCATCTAACAAAAGGGTAAGCTACTCGTGGAGCTATGGTATATCACTTCAGTTTAAAGGAGTTTACTTTGTGCAATTTGAGGCTTGTACAGCCAAAGCAAATTGGTATTTTAAGAGGCATTGAATTACTTTCAACATAATGTACCATATGGTCGATGAACTCAGCGTTTGATTTATATAAATAATTTATTACAAAAGTGAAAATATTTTTATTTCATTAAAAATGTTAGTCAAGTGCGGGCTGCGGCAAACTCTTGCTCTTTTGATGAAATTTTGGTTGACATAATTGTGACCCCACTGTATTTATAACACGTTGATTCCCTACCTTATGCTCAGAATTTGTGTGCGGCTTATAAATATGGACTTGAGACTTCCAAAAACTTTAATTACATTTTCAAAGACGTGCGGCAGAATAACTCAAACCGCATGGATGCATTGGCCTTTCGCGAATCACTTGTAGATTCTCAATACCACAAATTCAACAATTTTACTTATAGACCGTACCCATTCAGTTGAATATGTGCCAAATCGCTAAAATTTTACAAAAGCTATCGCTGTTCCACCAATCAGTTACCAAATTCTAATGGCTTGAAATGGTCTGTTGGTTTAAGTTCTTGGATCAGTTCAATCCTTTAGGCTATGCAGCCCTTTGATGAGAGTTCTACGTAATTTGCTCCTTGAAACGCTTAATTCTTACGAAATATGACGAATTGACGTTGCTGCGTGTTTTATAACACTTGCTATGTTTTCCAAGAATCCTCAGTTACAATCGAACCAATGTTTTCAAATAATGGATTGATTTTACTCCTGATGTAATAAACTTCTGAACATAAGAAACGGTTATCGTTAGAAAAAAAAGTGTTCGGGAGAATTTTTTTTTTTTTTTTGCAAAAAAATGGTTTTCGGAGGGATTGAACTTTAGGGTTAAAGCTCTCTCCAGACAACCGTGATATGAATGACAAATATTGCTCTCATCCACAAGCGAATAGATTATTAGATTAGAATTCGATGAGAGGAGGTCATTGATAAATACAAAGAAAAGGGTCGGAGATAGGATAAGAACCTGAGGAACTTTCGCGTTGATTTTGGATGTGAAATCTCCAAAAACTTATCATCAAATTACCGACGTCTTATGCGATTATTTTGAGGAACACTCGATCCGAATCTCTTAGCGTATTTAGAGCAACGGGCATACTTTGACCGAAAAGATATACATAGTATTTGCGCTTCTTGGCGAAGAAAGTCATCCAGTGAAAGTGTGGTTTACAGGAACCGTAATGGCGAAAATAAAGTAATTCGCTGCGCTTTATATAACTCACAAGGTGGAAGTTTAATAACGCTTTCCATAACCTTGGAGAACGCAAAGCATATTGCAATGTAACGTTAATTGTTAGATGATTTCGACTTTTTTTTAAGCTGGCTGGACATTATCAATCTCCAATATGTTGGACGATGTCACACTGGCGTATTTTTTATATCAGCAATGTAGAGACTTTTTTTTTGGCTTCAATATTGCATCTAGAAGCTGATGATAGCAAAGCGTTTCAAAAGTGGTTGAATATATATATATAAAGTTTTTTTTTTGTTAAATTTTCTAACTGCTCGAATCATCTGCATATAAGTAAAAGATTTAGATGGGGTAAACTGATTAAGTACACAATTATTCTTGCAGGAATTTAATAGTGCAATTTTTAAATGCAGCAATAACTAAGTGGCAGAATTTATTTCTCTCGTTCCATATGACATAATCTTTACATTAATCGCAATCTGCCTGACAATAAAATCATTTAAGTTTGCATACTATATATCATAAAATTTAAAAAAAAAACTCCAATGCAGCAACAAAAACATCTGCCTCTTGCATTTATCGGTTTTTGTGTATTATGCACAATGTATTACACATCTTTTAATGTAAAAGGCAGATATAGAGATAGAGTAAATATATATATAGTACTCGTTTCAAAGGGCTCTCCATTAATAACGCAGGGATAACGTAATGGCAGACCTTGTTCCTATTATTTATCTTACTTAGAACTTAATGATTTGCAACATCTGCCACACGATGAAATCATACTTAACTATAAAACTTAACCATATTCAGTAGTAATCCTGCAAACGTAAAGCAATCGTCATGGCAAAGTTAAGACACTTAGTCAGCATTTTTTTTACGAATATGCTTTCAAGGTTTCAAAAAGTTTATGAATATCTTATTTCATTTTTTGTCGCTGGTGTAAAATAAACACAGAGACGCAATCAAAACGTTGACTCAGCTGATTTGTAAGGTGAATTTTTTCATTTGATTTTCGCAACGTTTGACTTTTCTTCTCTTTGATGCAAGAAAAAAGAGCGAATTTGATTCGATTTTGTCTTATCAAATTTAATGCACCGGAAGCAGCTTAACCTAAGAAGCCCCATAACTTTGTAGAGTTGACAGCTTTTGAAATCAACTGAAATGTTCATGTAAACCGCCTGACAACTTGTGTGTGCCATGTCATTACCACACAAAAATGTAGCAGCAACCCTACTTATCCTTAAATTATACCCTTGTATCGTATCGTACCGTAACAAAACACACACCCTGCAGGTATTTGTCAGGCATATGTTTGCCCTGTGCAGGATTACAATCTTCATGTTGTGAGTGCATAATTTAGTGAGGCTTCTGGTGGATATTAAATGGCAAAAGAATTCATTTTATTCGTTTTAATACGCCATATTACCGGCCGCGGCTGTGTCGGAGCACAATATGCACTTATGGGCACGAATGAATTGGCTGTGGTTTTTGCCTGCTGCTAATGCTAATTTTTTACTCGTGTGTTTTTGAAGCGTTGAATTATTCCACATGCTTGGGGGGGCGGAGGTCTGCAAATGAAAATGAAAAAAATGGGTTTCTAGTGCACGTATTTTGGCTGCAATCTGCCGTTGAGTGAATTATTATGCAGTACACACATTTTGGAACAAAAATTAAAATTATGGCAAAAACGAAAGAAAAAATATGGAAAATTGAATCATTCATTTGAATAACTTGACTTCCTTAGCTATCGATTTTTTTCTCACTTGAAATTTTTTCAATTTTCAAATGCAATGTAGGCCATACTTCCGACTCATTAAAGCACAACTACTCGTTTAGCAGAAAATTCAAGTGCCGTTGGGTTTTCTGTCATTTATTATGTTTGTCTGCTTGTTTTCCGGACAGCCTTTGCGTTTGTCTGCCCCAGGCTAACCCATGTTTCTTATGAAAAGTACTATGATATATTAAGGTTGTATTGATGTTTTCAGTAATAGGCGAAAAAGTTAAGCAGCAACAACAACAACAGTAACAGTCAGCACAACTTTATTTCTGACATTGAGTAGGGAGGCCATGTTGGCAAAGTCATAAGAAATCAATATCGACATATGAGCTCGTTATTAAATCGTCAAAGCAGGTAAGCAGCAGACTTATAGTATTCATATTCGAACGTTGAAATGATTAATAAACAAAGGCACTTAATACTCATATGCCTTTGAATGACCTTGGCAACGCCAACTTTCAATCAAAAGTTGCAAGAAGGGTGTATCCCATCAACTTATACACAGCGGTTGTATTTATAATTTCAAATGAATATATTTGGTAAGGATTTTATTTTAAGCTCTCAACTTTTTAGCCTGAATATTTTGAAATACGAGCTCTCCGTGCTTAAAGCAACAAATACTGTTAAAATGATTTGATGAAACCAAGAAAATTTTATTATTGCTACAAAAAACTTTTTAAAAATTGTGAATTGAGTTTTAGCTTTAATTTTCGGAGACCATATTTTCAATAATGTTTAGTCTTGAAAGTTTTTTTGTTACGCAGCATTACCAGAAAAAAATCTATTTCACTGAAATTTTTTCGGGACTTTTTTGCCGAAAGCACAAATGTCTGAAAGTCATAGTTGAAAAATGATTTTGTAACTTCTACCTATTTTTTTGCTATTTGTTTTTTAGTGTAAGCTTTTTGACACTTTACGCAAGATTCGTAACAAGTGCTAACATTAAGAATGCTCAATAGAGTTTGCCATTTTATTATAAAATCTCAAATAAACACACAGCCCTTGTAAACTATTGAATTTTATTATCAAAACTCGTGATCTGTGAGTTAAATAAAGATCCAATTTTTTATCGAAACAATTTCTTCAGCGACGAAGCTCATTTTTGGCTCAATGGGTACGTCAACAAACATATTTGCCGAATTTTGTCTGAAGAGCAGCCAGCGGCTGTTTAAGAGCTGCCAATGCACCCTAACAAATGCACTTTTTGTTGCGGTTTGTGGGCCGGCGGCATCATTGGACCGTAATTCTTCAAAAAAAAAATGAAAATCGCAACATTGTAGTCAATAGAGCAAGGTACCGTGCGATGATTACCGACTTTTTTTTAGACAAAATGGAAGAATTGGACTTGGTTGACATATGTTTTCAACAAGATGGTGCCATATGTCACACGGTACGCTTTACCATGGATCTCTTGAGAGGCGAGTTTGGTGAGCAATTAAACTCACGTTTTGGAGCAGTCCATTGATTTTGACAATACTGGAATATTTTTTGTAGGGCTACATGAAGTCTCTTGTGTACAAGTACTAGCCAGCCATAATTGCAGCTCTAGAAGACAATATTACAGCTACCATTGGTGAAATACCTGCCGAAATGCTGGAAAACGTATGCCAAAATTGGAACTAACAGATGAACCACCTCAGGCAACATTTACATGAAATAATCTTTAAAAAGTAAATGAAAGGAATTGATGTATTGTTCCAATTAAATATTTCATTTACAAAAGTAGCTGGAAAATTAACATTTACGATATCTCGGAGAAAAGAAATGATATCGTTATAATTCAATGTCGGGTTTGAACGGAGAAGTCAACCTTTTGTGCTACATAATTAAATATTTCCCTAAAATTAATATATAAATTTGATCAAAATTGACGATTTTGACAAACACAACCACCCCATATATTTTAAAAAGCAGAGCCTTACACGTCTAACTCTTGTACTTTCAGCTTCTAGAAAATTTTTTAATGAAGTTTGTTTATTTTTTAAATATTAGCAATTGCTATTACTAAAAATGCGGCAGTATGGATGTCTGCCTCTCATATTTTCTTTATTTTTACTATGCCCTTAGCACAATATATCTGAGCCAGACGCGATTTAATAGTTCAACATAGTTTTCTTCCGTTTCTTCAAAAAAAAGTACACATTAAATAAAAAAGCGGTGGTATCTTCGCTCTTAGTTTTTCCAATTCACATAAAAGTGAGCTACATTGCATATGAATACCAACGACGATAAAATCTTATAGCTAAAATGTTCAACGGCTCCCTAGCTAGTAGGTGAGAAAAGATTTTAACAATCTCAGATCGTTGAGACCAATTCTATAGCTTACTTTAATAGTAAATAGAGAAACTTCGCTTATCACAAGATTTACACCGTATAATAAAAATAAAAAAACAAAATTGAAATCGGTGTGCAGAAGTTTTCATAAACACTCAAAAACTTAACAAATTCACAGAACAACTGATGTTGAAGAAACTGCTCTAGAAAATAATCAAGTTTTTAGCAGCTAACAGAATAATTGATGTAGTTTAACTTATACGACTTATTTGTAGGTTAAACTCTACCTTCCCTAAATCATATACATGAAGGGTGTTTTTTTTAGAGGTATAGAGCTTCGAATTGAAATAAAACACAAGAAAATCGTTTTAATGTCCATCAAGTTGGCTTTATTGGAAGGATAATTTTATGCCATTAATGTTTAAATATGATTTCGGGCATGTGGCCGCCGCGGCTGGCTCGAATAAAGCCAATCCTACAGGTCCAATTTTGAACCACTTTTTCGAGCATATGGGGCCGTATGTCGGCAATAACGCCACGAATGTTGGCTTCCAAGTCCCCTAACGTTTCTGGTTTGTTGGCGTAGACGAGCGACTTCACATATCCCCAAAGAAAATAATCCAATGGTGTCAAATCACACGATCTTGGTGGCCAATTGACAGCTCCATTCCGCGAAATTATGCGCTCATCGAATGTTTCCTTCAATAAATCGATTGTGACGTGCGCTGTGTGGCATGTAGCGCCGCCTTGTTGGAACCACAACTCATCCACATTCATGCCATCCAATTCGGGAACAAAATAGTCGGTTATCATGGCTCTATACCGGTCTCCATTAACGGTAACTGACTCTCCAGCATTATTTCGGAAGAAGTATGGCCCAATGACTCCACCAGCCCATAGAGCACACCAAACAGTCTTCACTCCAAATGCGGCAATTTTGCTTGTTGACGTAGCCATTCAACCAAAAATGAGCCTCATCACTGAACAAAATTTTGCGATGAAAATCAGCATCGAGATCAATCTCATTTTCGGCCCATACACCAAAATCACGACGCATTGCATGGTCTCGCGGCTTTAATTCTTGCACAAGCTGGATCTTGTAAGGTCGCAAGCCAAGATCTTTGCGCAAAATCTTCCATAAAGTTGATGGACAAAGCTCCAATTGCTGTGCACGGTGGCGAATCGATTCATTCGGGTCCTCTTCAACATTTTGCTCTACAGCGGCAATTGTTTCTTCGGTGCGCACTGTTCGACGTCTCTGCGGATGCGTATTATCACATAGAGTAAACGTAGTGCGAAAACGATCCATGGTTAACCGAATTAATTGCTCTGATGGACGATTATGTCGACCATAAAATGGACGGAGCTTGCGGTAAACATCGCGAACTGAACCATAATTTTTGAAATAAATTTGCACGATCTGCAAGCGTTGTTCTTTTGTCAACCTGTTCATGATGAAATGGCAAACCAAACTGAACATAAATGACATTAGAGTTGCCAGATTTGACCATAAAATGCCAGTTTTATCTCTATTCAAAAAACAAACCTCTAAAAAAACACCCTGTACAAGCACATATATATAATCTGCTATTAAGAAAATCCGAAGGACGTGAAAATTTATTACAAGACCACTACATATGATTATTTAACGTTAATTTTGTTGATTATGAAGACTTGTTAGCTTTGAGAGTTTGCATTGTGAACTTTACTATTAACCAACTGGAAAGATCTCAGAATTGAACATAAAATCTACCCATACTAATTGTTTAGTTGTATTTAATCCTTCAGTGTTTGTTGTGCTGTTTTAAAGCTTCTGTACATTCAACTTGTGTGGTTAAAGCACGCAAGTAAGGGGTCCATTCCACAGCTCTTTCGTCCTTGGATTTCATATAATTTTGTTCAGAAAATGACAAAAAAAACAAGTCTTTATATGTTCTTGGGGCTACGAGTATTTATATTTAACAAGTGGAGCGTATTATCGATAGTTATACCAGAAATATCATTTTTGAATACACAGATCGACAATTGTGTTTGAAAGTACAAAATATTAATAATTAATATCTCATTTTTGAGATATGTCTTAATGACATATAAAAACTCACATAGCGATATTTTTGCTCCCGACAAAGCTCCATTACAGATAAAACTAGTTTCTCCTAGGCCCTAATAGTTTTCCGAATTGCGTAAGGCGAAGCTAGTCACACAGTTAATAAATGAAGTAGGTGTAAAGTTAAAGATGTAAGCCGTAAGTTGCGACAATAAGTAGCCAACTTATTCAGACTTTAATGCAAAGACCTATGTTTATTAAATATTTCGACATAAAACATACACACTAGCCGACATGAAATTTTGGTTTTATGCATAAAACTGCCTTACTAACTACTTTATGATATTCAAAAATGTGAAATACACAAACAAAAAAATTAAGATAAAGAATCGGGCTTTGGAATTTTTGCCAACAATTCTCTGTAAAAAAAAGTAAACCGCAGTGCTAAGTCTTTGGATATTTTTCCCAAGTCTAAGTCTTTTTTATATCTTTGAGATAAATTTAAAAAAAGATTTCAAAATTTGCGAAAACTCCAACAACTGACTTGAATATTTTTGTCGCAAAAGTTTTAAGGAGATGCAAAACACAAAAGTTATCAATTTGGAATAAAAAAATTTTCAAATTAAGCAAAAATGAGCTCGGTTTTCAAGACAAAATTTTAATTTTTCAACATCCAAAGCGCCAATGCACAACCAATTTTTATTATTTTCTTAAAAAACTCATAAAATTAAAGCAGCTACTACCACTTATTATAAAATATATATAAAAATTTCAGATGGATTACACTTGAGTTTCGGAGGGACCTTTTAGGCAGGTCAAAAAGGCCCCTTTAAGAGGATCGGGGACCTCTCCTGTCACTTTCAAAATCCATTTTCGACCTTTCCTCTTCGAATCGTGCAGTAAATATTTTTTCCAAAAATTGGTACAATACACAACATTAGAAGGGTCGAGGGCCTCCCTTGTCACTTTCAAAATCAAACATCGATGTGTTCAGTTTTTTTTCGAAAAATCTGTCCAAATCACCTCTTTAGGAGAGTTGCGGACCTCCCTTATCACTACCAAAATCCATTTTCCGTCTTTTCCCAACGATGCGTGCAATAAAACTTTTTAAAGTTTCCTATTAGAAACTTGTTAAACATTTTCCTTTGGATTTTTTTATGAAGAATCCTAAGTGTTCTGCTTTGAAAAACCAGATTCAAAGGTAATCTCGGTTTCAATTACTTGGACGCAAATAGAGCATTTTAAAAAAGTTGCATTACTGAACCGATTTCTTCGTATGAAATCCTTATACGAATATCTTTGGTTTTTTCTCTGAGATATCGCTAATTTAAACATCTCAGTTATCCTGCCGTATAGGAACTTATAAAGATCGGTATGTAGGACTGTATAATAAATATCAAAGAGCGAAACTTCATAAAAAAAAAATAAAAAAAAATTATGGCGCATAGTCACAACCAGCACAAAAAGAAAAAAAAAATTCACAAAAGTCAGAGAAGCAAAAGCAAAATGGTGTCCGGTTTGGGTGAATATACCTTAATATAATTCACCAAAGAAAAGAATTCTGAAAAGAAAAATAATAACTGCTGGATAGCAAATTTGCATCCAATTTGATTTATATAGCTATTTATATCCTTAACGTTCAAAAACGTCTGCCTTCGTAAAAGCAGCGCTGAAATCATCTGCCTTCTTTATTTTGTATGTTTTTAATAAGTAATGGAACCAATCAGCCAAAAGGCAGACACGATTAAAAAATTAAGTACTCAATGTTTTCGCATGTTTGTATTATTTCAATTCTTAAACGCAGCAATAACTAAAAGACAGAGGTTGGTTTTCTCGTTTCTAATGACAAATTCTTTATAATAATCTCAATCTGCCTGACGATAAAATCACTTATGTTTCTTTCAATATATCATAAAATTTGGGAAAAAATGTTATTACTCTTAAACGTAGCAATTAAGGCTTTTTTAACATAAAAGGCAGACGCGATAAAACTGACTATGGAACCTTTATATTTTCACAATTTCAAAGAGTTCTCAATTAATATCGCATAGAAAACGTAAAAACAGAGATTATTCGTATTATTTATATTACTTAGAACTTCATGATTTTTAGCCTCTGCCACACGTTTGATCGTATAAAAATTTAGACCAGAGGTCTCAGGTCACATTTTTGATAATATTTTCCGCTGCAATTTGTGACTTCAATTTTTTTTATTTTTTAGGTACTTTTAGGCTTTATGTTTTTAAGCCTTCCAATATTTTTGAAACACGTATTTAACTAATTATTTCGAAAATCTCATTGGACTTACAGATGGTGATCATGTTCGAAATCAGTGGGCCATAATCACCCACGAAAAGTTGAAAGACTCCACATTTTTTTTTCGCACTGCAGTATAATTTTCAATTAATTAAAATATTCAAAAATCTTTACATTTTCACGAAAATGCGACCGCTTTCCGCACGGTTTCGGCCACAGGCAATAAACCCTTAATTTAATGTGAATGCACACATACATACACACACACACACAGCTATAACACTCGTGTAACACGTACTGGCTGATTACGATAATAAAATCAAATACCTAACAGCAACAGTTCCGTTGGGCGGACTTAGGCGGAAAGTATGATTGGAAAGCCATAAAGCTCAGCTGCTACCTTTTATTACTTAACAAGCTTAACGAAATCAGATAAACAAAGTCAACTTCAAAGCCCTCTCTCGGGGGTAACAGCCAAAGCTTGCGTGGCTAAAAGCAAAAACAGATGGAGGGGGCATGCAATTTTCACATTGTGATTGCTGCTGAAGCGAATGCTAGTATTAAAATGAAACTGAATTTGAAAAGCGATCCCTTTGTGGCATTCGATGGATGCATGAAAATAATATCTAGTTACCAACCAATAAAGAATCCAATTAAAAAGTGAAACAGCAGATTTTTTTCTAAACGAGCATTCGTTGAATTTTAAACTCAACCATGGCTGTTTATCATGGTAATGGGGTGCAATGTGGCTAAGACCGCATGTGAGTTTGTGTGCGGGTGTGTGCTTTCATATTTGACTCCCAACACTTTTAAACTTATGCAGTTGGCTACGCTGATGCTGATGATGATGATGCTGATGACTTCTGTCAGCAACGTCAAATGACGCTGCGCATAATGGGTGACTATAGTGGTGGGGTGAATGCAATGAAAGTGATATGCATGTGTGAGTATCATCGCCGTTGGCACACAGCTTTGATTGCAATTTTTAACTGAATTCACTCTGGAAGGACAGACCGACCCACCGCATACTCGCTCACGTATCCGGTGAAGTTTTGAAAATTGATAATGCGAGGGAAATGTTTATAAACATAACAAAAACAAAAAGTTAACAAGAAAATGCAACAAAATATAAAAACTTTCTTGCATGTAGGAATAAAATGCATCAGTTGTTTGTTTTAGTATATTCCTATAGTTCTTTTTTGTCTATCTAAGTTATCTGAATTTTTCACACACAAAGTTTTGTACTATTCCTTAGCCCAGTGTGAATTATACTTGAGGCGTGATGTGGCTTAACTAAGGAATAAGTCTCAAAACTAAAAAAAAAAAACGAATTGAATGGATTACGTTAATGTGCTTGATCTTTTAAAAGAAATTTTATGATTAAAATTTTATTTAGAATAATGCGAATTAGTAACAAATTAAGAATTTGATATACATGGCATCATATGTTGAAAACGGTATAGCCAATTAGATGTTTCGGTTCGGTAGTGATACCATTCAGATTGAATGGCTTGTAACAATTGAGATCTTTTGATATTCTCACCACTGAACTTAACAGCTCTCTTCCGAAAATGCGATGAAAGAGACGTGTCTGGAAAGGTACAAATATCTGTAAATTATTTGACCAACAGATTTACCTCTCTCCGAAAAACTACGATACATTCGGTAATGAAATGCGCTTTCATGGTAATAGACTTGCCTAAAAAATATTTTTCTTTTCGTATCACAGTATTTTTGCAAATGCTCGAAAGTTTTCGATTTTTTCTAAGCAAAATCTATAGAAAATATATCTCAAACTGATTCAGATGAAAGATGTTTCCGCTTCATTGCAATCATTACGTACTAATTATTTTTATGTTTCTATAGCCTGACCGAATAACACATATTTCCTTTAAGCTTTATCCCTTCATTGAGCGTAAGGCCTCCACAAAGCTCTTCCACCATGCATGAACGTAAGGCAACATTTCCTCAAGCACATATTTCCTGTTATAGGGACAATTTTCATCAAGATCCAGGATGACTTCGTTACCTGATACCTTGAGGGTTCTATTTCAGTGATTGACATATTTCCATTTATTATTTAGGCATCTATTTTAGCAGTTCGATTTGGTTGGCAATCGGATCTTGTGGGCATCTGATGAGCAATTCGGCACTGGATTTGGACCACCAATTTGTTTTTGTTATACCCCTGAATGTGGAACTGAAAATCTTGACAGATCATTATAAATACGTTCTAAGTTAAGCTACCTTAGTTTTAGTGTTTTTTTTTTTTTTGCCAAACCTAATATATGAACTAATGCTGATTTCTGTTGGTTTTAAGAGCTGTTCTAAAAATGACAGAACTTAACCTTTTTCTACAAAAAAAAAATTGCATGGCTAAAAGTAAAAATATAGGACTGTCCTTTTAAACAGAGGTCTGATGGATATACTCTAAGTAAATGACTAATCTATATGTATTCCATTGATTTAATACCCTTAATATCTTGAGTAAATTTGAACCGGATTGTATGTAGATCGAATGAGGCTATATAGAAGTAAAGAATAGTCAGTGGCTTACATGATAATTGAAATTTTTCCTAAAAAGTATGAGTTAAACGCAAAAATTTTAAAAATTTAAGAATTTTCCTTTTGAAAGGATTTAGATTCGCTGATTTCACATTTTGGTCATCATACATCTTTTTTGGGATCGTAGAACTGCTTCTCATCTCTGTTATTAATAATTTTTTTGAAAATTATTCTACAGTGTATAGTCGTATAACAAGTTTTTAATTTTGCAATAAATTTGAATAAAATTGGGTTTAAAATTAGAGAGGATCAGAAAAAGTAATTTTTGCTTTTCTTGTTTAACTTTTTGGTTTGGTTCAAAAAAGGAATCATATTGGGCTTGCGAATTCTTACTAATCGGCTTAAAAGTTACTGATTCGTACCCTAGCAGGGCATGATACTACTAAGTATAACTAGCTTTATAACATTTTTTATTGAATTTACCTCTGTTAAGTGTAATTTTTTTGGTGTTGACACACAAAATATAGAAAAAATATTAAGATCTATCTGTTAAACCCATTTATTGAGAAGTGAAATATTTATAAGATCGGAAGTCATAACATGTTTTCTAGCGCAAGACACGCTTGTTAGAACTATTTAAGCAATTAAATTATAATTTTTAATTTGTTAAAAACACAAAAAAATGGTTTTCCTATACTTCGAAAGCTAACATAACAAGGTATTAAATTAAGGAAAATTAACATTGATTCAATCAGTAAAACTTTAGATAAAAGACTTGATTGAAAAAAAATCAGCACTTCACCGAAAATTCATAAGTGAATATTCATATTTTGAAAAACAAAACACATTTTCTGCAAAATCCTGAAACGCGAGTCAAATAAATTTTTGTCTTTAAATTATAAAAAAATTTTCAAATGATTTCAAAATATCAAGCTTAAAATGGTGTGCGGTTGGTGAAAGAATGTCCGGTCTATAGAAATCATACTGAACTGAAATTACTGTTGGCTTTTTGTGCTTCCATAGAATAAAGTGGCAACTCCCACTCCCATGTTAGAAAAAAACCCTTTTTTTTTGTATTTTTTTGCTGTGTGAACTTTATTAATATGGCTCTCGAGCGACTCTCACATTGCTCTTAGAGACTTTTTTGGTTCTTCGAGAATATATTGTTATTTTTCACTGGGCTAATGCAAAATCATATCCATGCTTAGCATTTACGAGTACTAACATACAGCACATACAACAACTGAAAGTGCTCATGCAAATGCGCTGCAATGCAATACGATACGCAGCATTCATAGTCATTATTGTTGTTGTTATTGTATTTTAAATTGAAAATTTTAGAAATGCTTGACGCAGCTATGACATGCTCAACACTCCGCTGTGTCACTCATATTTCACGCTTGTGTCACCATGACGACCACAAAAGACAACCAATTTCAAAGATTTTCAATCGTCTGCTCATCCGTTTGTTTGCTTTATGGCCAGCTATCTACCATCTGCATTTTCGCTTTATTCAGTAACATCATGCTCATTGTCCAATTCGTAACGAAATGAATCTGTATCTGCATCTTACGTTTGTTCCCATTATTGCAATATTACGGTTGAAGTTGTTGTTGCAGATTATCGCATAAATATCTGTCAATTGCAGTCCTTGCAAGAAGTTAGAAAATGCAAAGGGAAGCTAAGCAAAATAATTACAAATGCAGATGTCACTGCGTTGTTTGGGTCATTAAACACTTCCTACTTCGAAGGATTGAAAGCTTTCACTGCTTCTTTGTATTCCTATTAGCTTTTTTGAGTTGTTTTTTTCTTTTTAATGAATGTTTCAATATTAAGGCCATTTGGCTACGTTTTAATATTTGCGTATTTTTTTACGTATTTTTGTTTTTCAAAGTTAGCTCAAACTATCGGAGAACCATCAAATCAGAATATTTTCTATTTTGCGATTATAAATATTGGGTTGAATAAATTGTGACTATCTTTAGCATTGAAGTATTTCATCCCATGTTGCACCATAAATAGGTTACAAAATTTAATTTGAAAAACCAAGTTTTTCGAACTTTAATAGATCGTGAAATTTCCATTCTTAACGAGCACAGTCATGCAGAAAAATTGCTGCTTAATTTGGCAAGAATCTTAGTGTTCTCAAAATCGTTTCACAGAAATATATCCAGTATTGCAAAACGCTATAAATACTTTACTAAAGCACTTCAACAGCTCATAGTCTAACCAAGGAAAATGTGGCTCTTATGCTATATAAGATAACTGTGTCATACTTTGTCCTGAGTCGAAAGCTAATGTCAAGGATATTTTTAAACCCATTGGCAATTAACTCTAAGTTCTTCAGAATAAATAGCACCAGTTACCGTAAAATCCCCAAGAATCTACGTTACAAATAACTAAATGCAGGTCTGGTTCTTGCTTTGTTTTCGACCGGGTGCAAGTTCGGGTTGGCCGCTACTTCTGAAAAAAACTGTCGCAAGACGCCCTCATCGATAAGGACAGAGATCTTTTTAGGAGACCTAAGCTGTCAACTACACATAACAACATAGCTAATATGTCGTATGAGTAACGTATAACGTGGTATATATTAAAAAACTTGAGATTAAACATTGTGAGAGGTCTGCCTTTTGCTCACTTAGCTTCTTGTTCTGACATTTTAATATACATATATAAATCTTATTATGTTTATGAGAGATAATGTAATAACTATCATACTTTTCTTTGAAATGGTGCTATATTGGTGTAGTTTATTGAATTCAACCAGATACAATCAACTCACGCCCAAAGTATTAAGTGACAGCTGCCTCATTTGAAATATGCTCAAGATCATTTTTTTATGGTATGAGTATCGAATTTAAGCCTACGAAAAGAATAACAATCGCAAACTTGAAGAAAACAATAATAAGAAAACTTGAAATGTACTTTTTAGAGGCCGAATGTACTTTTTTGTCTTGAACACCCATTTTTACTAAAATATACAAAATCACTCTAAAAATTACTACACAAAAAAGAAGGTTCTCACTTTTGTCATCTAAAAATCTCTAGTGAAATGAGATATATTCCACATTAAATTACAAAATCTACACATTCCGAAAATATATATAATTATTATAAAAAGTAATAATTATAACACATTGCGATTATTTTAATATTTTCATTTACTAAAAAAAGCTGAAATTGTTGAAATGTACCAAAAGAGGTACTGGCTTCAATTGAGATGAGCTAAGCTTCTTAGTGTTAGCCGATTCTAATTTACATAACTTTTCGCTCGACTCGAATTCTATATTACATACTAAAAAATTGCGAAAACAATGATTAACATTAATACCAAGGTATTGTTTTGAATGTTAATTTTACTAATCCCAACCGCCTGTCATAACGCTTAGAATCCAAGAAAAATAACTGCGTGAGTCCTTGCAGATAACAAATTCAGCTTTCCTTATGTAACATAGCCACGAAAAATATAAGAAATAGTACAGTCCGATAGCTCTCAATTTCGATGAAAAATGAGTGCATCCTGTAAAGAGATGTTGGTTTTCTTATCAAACCCGTTCCTTTTTATGCATTATATTTGAAAAGCTTTAAGTGATATTGATAATTTAATTTTTTTTTGTAATCTTGGCACGAGATATGGTAATTTATTCATTCCAGTAACACATGGAAGGGTGTTTGGCAAGTCTATCATAGTTACAAGAAAATCAATCAGGATAATTTAATTAAATATCTGATATCTTGACTAAGTTTCAGATATTGCTGTTGAGAAACATTATTCTTATAACAATAAGACGTGCCACTTCCTTCCTATACAAGAAAAATATTGAAAACTATATACTGCTTCAGCTCTCACCAAATTTATGCAAAAGGGGAAATATCAGGTTGAGAAATTTATCACTGCAGCAGCTGAAAAGGCCACTGATGATTCCATATAGCAATGAATGCAACTTGAAGACTAGTTGTTGCGGTTATTTTGCTTATTTATTTGTCTTAATTTTTTTTCTTTCGTTTTATCACTGTATTGAACCGTGACAACAGGGTGTTGTACCTGCTATACAATGAAAAACTTATGACCATTGCAATGGTAGCTAATTAAGTCAATATTCTTATATTCATTGCATAAACGTTGGATGAAGCCAGCCAGCATGTGACTTGGAAAAAAAACATTCTTTTAATAAAAAAATTAAGATTTACGTTGATTTCTACTGGAAATAAGATGCAGAAATATTAATTTCTTTAATGAAGCCAAAGGCAACTTCTAAATAAACACTGCACATTTGCAACTCATTTGACATTAACTTTATGAAGGAATTGCGACGTGGCACATTATCCCCTAATCGCCATAAATATAAGAAAAATTAATGTATTTGTATTTGTATTTATTCAGATGTGCTTAGGATTAACAAATTCTTGGACACAATTATCAGATAATACTAAGAAAAGGAAAAAGAAACTATTAGAGTTCTAAGTCCTTTTTAGATTTAATGACACAGGGGGCTCAAAGTTGAACTTGGAACACCAAACATATTCCATGGAACTTTAAATACGAGTATAAGTTTCTGTTGGATAGATCGCTCTAGTTGACTTGCTTGATACAAAATGCACTTGTAGCATTCTAGTAGAAAGTACATTCTTTCCACTTCATAAAAATCAATTTATTTTATTTGCAAACTTTAATAGAAAAAAGAAACATAAGTCCCCGGATTTCCTTAATTTTTTATATGGTTAGCTTATATACTTATATCCACCTACAGGTTCTCGCAACTTTTTTTATGAACTTTTTCTATTACAATAGTGATATGAAAAAAAACATTTTGTTTTCTTCACAATTATAACTTGCAAACTATAAGAGATAATGCATTTTTGAAATAAGCATCGCCAAATTAATGGAAATTGATACCCATTTCAAAGAATGTGTATCAACCATATCCCACCTTTGTATGGGAGGTAGGCGTGTCCATAAGCCGATTTTTCATGTTCTCAAATTCTGAAATTGTTTGTTGTCTTAACTTTTTTCACAACCGAATTTCAATACACTAGCGCTGTTATTATGGCCGCCGTTTCATACAAACTCATACACTGTGCGTCGGGAATAAGTTGCGTAAGTAAATACGATTAAGCAAGCAAATTGATTGGCGATTTCCCAACGAATAATTAAACGCTCAGATGAATATTTTGGAAGTTGTTAGCAAATGCGCCCAGGTAAACATTTTGCGAATATCTATCCGAATTTATTCCGCACTTAGTGTCAATGGTTTTATTAGTTGCTATATATTTATAAAATATTACAAGCATAAAAAATGCAATCAGATATTTAATTTATTAAGTTTCATTGCTTAATGCATTTATTAATAACTTTAAAACAGCACACATCACGTTATGAAATCAAATAAAAAACTTTCAAAATCAGAACAGAAAAAACAGGTACTGTTGCAAAAATAATTTTAATGGAATTCCATGTCAATGTTTACAAATTAAATTTGCAATGAAATGGAAAAGCAATACAGAAATTGTTTGCATGGTAAGCAATAAAGAAGAAGAAGAAAACACAAAAAAAAAACAAAAAAAGTCACAACTTATTGACAGAAGTTTAATTATGTTTCCGAAAGTAATAAATTTGTTGATATTGGATTTGTTTTGAATGTGGCAACCCATATTCGCAACGATACCAACCATAGTTACCATCGAACATAAAAACAACTTAAAAGTCATTGGATTTTATTGTTTTATTCTTTTGGTAACATGTTCTGCAAAGCTTTCAATTGTGCTCCGGCTCTCCTGTACCTGCATGTACTTTGTTAATACCCTACAATTGTGCAAATGGCATTTCTTAAATATTCACAGCTCAAGATGATGTGACGCAATAAAATTGAACAATAAAATTGAAAAATAAAATTGAGCAACTTAGTATATGCGTAGGACGAAAAAAAATAAAAAACCTTTTTAACAGACTTGGTGTGAGATTGCTCCGAAATCGGCTCTAATTATAGCTTTAGAAGAAAATTGCCTTAGAATTAAAGCAATATTTATGAAAAACTCATTAGGAAGATATTTTTCTATACTTTAAGTTTACTCATTTTATGACTCTTGTAATCAAAAATATATTATGCAAATAATAATCAATTGATTACCACATGTCCATTCTCCAATTCTATGTACAATTAATAAAACTTTTTATTCCTGCGACATTGTTCGAGTTACAAACAGAGTAATTCGGAGAGTTGACTCATTTTAGAGAGCAAAAAAAGGAAAAATTAAGAACTGCCTGTTTGGAACAAAAAATCAACTGGAATATGAAATGCGAAAATTCTTACTGGTTCATATCCATAATACAACTTGAAAAACATACGGAAAAATTAAAAATGTGCCACAAAAAATGGGTGGCGCAGTTAAAGAAAGAATTAAAGTAACAATCAGTTCATATTTAAGCAAACAAACAGATGATGAAAGTAGAAAGTACTCACTGGAGAAACCACAAAAATACTTAGATGGGTCTCTACGGATTATTCCTTTAATGTAAGCCTAGATAGGAGTAGCCAGCAAAAAGTTCTATAATGCAACTGTAAAGCACATGACAATCCATTGCTGGACAAATCTTGAAAGAGCAACCAAAAAATTATTAGTGCAGTCAGTCAAAAGTTCATCCAGATTTTTAATTAAACTGTATCGTTTCTACTATTATAGAAACGAAAGAACACAGTTCAGTATTATTTTATTTGACTAAATGTCATAGCTTTCAAATATTAAAATCATGGTGTCATGTTGACCAGTTCCTATCTCTATCTCTTCCATAGCAGTCAATCTATATCCATACAAAATTTCATTAAAATCAGCTCATTAGTATAGCTGTCAAAGCATATTTTTTATAAGTGGGCGTGGTACCACTTATTGAAAATCAACAAACATTCTTTCTCAGAGTTCAATCTCTCGGTTTACTATCGGTTCATTAGTTGAAAACTTTTTTCTGGTTGGGACGTGACACAGCCCATTAAAAAATAAATATCTTTTCATATGGCTTAACATACACATATCCATTTAAAATTATCAAAATCAAGGTAGGAGCTCAGCCGTAACAGCCCTATTCCCATTCTTATTTTGAAGTGGAGCTACTCCCACCAAAAGAACACAGAGTTTTTATACCCTTTCCAAAAATTCAAGCTATATCGGCACTAAATTTCTTCGAAAATTGGTCAATTATCTTAGTCATAGAAACGTATATTCCTGCTACAGGCGTGGCACCATCTACTTTTGGAAAAAATCACATTCTGCACAGCCTTTCCAAAAACAGAAAAATCAAGCTATTGAGTTGAGTTATGGCAGCTAAAATGGGATGGAACTGTTTTGCCACTGCCCATTTATATGTACTTACATATGTAGATTATGTAGCACAATTTTGGAAATTGGCAGAAAATTTCCTATTCCAATCCTATGCAAATTTTTTGAAAACCTTCAATAAAAACACTACACCGTATTATTGATATAAAAACTTTATTACGAACTATAAATTTAGCTTCCACACTTTACCATTGATGAAGTATATGATCTTCGAGACATGTATGTATCAGTATTAATGTACATACGGTTGCCTTCTCCAATTTATCTGCGACAAAATGTTTTCGTATCAAGTTTTCAAATGAATGCTCAGTGTGTGATGAATCCGCCTTTAACTCCAAAACAAGAGTCGCATGTGGCACAATAGCAGGCTTGGGAAATCTTGTTCTATTCGCCGACTTGGAAGCGTCAAAAGTTCCTTAGTGTTTATCTTGTCAAAATTGATCGACTGGAAAGTCCAGTGGATTCACGATCAAATAAATTGGCATCCATCAGCAAATAGAAATTAAGTCATTGAATACATTAATTCTAAACAATTCTTGGCTATCCATAGCTCTTTGCTACGGTGTTAAGTTTCGATATTTGAACATTCAGGGCATGGGGCAATGGCCAAAGATCCTAAGAAACTCTCTGTACCATATCGTGGTGTTTGGTGGCATTGCGATGGCTGCTTGGCTTCAATGCACGGTAGCCCAGACAATGAACTGAGCATATATCATCTAATGGTTGGACAGACGTCCGAATTCTTGTGAAACGACTCTGCTTTTGTATTACTCAATGCACTAACACTTCAAAGAGCCGATTTCTATAGACTTTTTCTATGTGATTTGAGGCGTAAATTCAAAAAAGTTAAAGAATTTTTTTTCTTAACAGCCAAACTTTTCAGTTATTTGTCCATATCTTCATCAATTTTAAATCAATCTACGTAAATTGTATAATGCAAAAGGTAAATCTAATTTAACAATTCCTTTGTTGTTTTTAAAAAGATACTTTTTATGTAAAGCGAATGATGTTTGGTGCGGTTACAGGCTATCAAAGCCCAAAAAGGTAGTTTTCCGGTATGACTAAATTTCAATTGCTCCATTTTATTTCAAATTTTTTGTCATATTCAAAAATCATATATTTTTCAAAAGCTTAAGGTATGAATTTGACCTAATCGGACAAAAAATATAAAACTTATTGGAAAACTATTATCTATATATTCTTGATTCTGGTCGAAAATTCGTCATTCTGCTTGAGCTTTTCCGTTCGCAAATCGTGATATCTTATCGAATTTGTTTCTGCAACAGACCCGTCATAATCGTACCAATGCCTTCATAACGTTTTTAATTGTTGCGATGTCCTGGTGGAAATGTTCACCTTGTGCACTCGCCGCGCACAGATTCGGAGAAAAAGACTCCAAATGGCTATACTCATTTTCAATTAAATGCGCGCACCTGAGAAATTGCTTAAATATTCGAAGAACTATGCACCAATGCCACCCAACCTCCAGCCTGTGCCCCGGTCAAGCAATTCTTGAACTGGTAACATCAAAAATTAATGGAGATATGGGCAAATATCTTAAACAATTGCAAAAAAACGGGATTTTAATGGATGCCTTGAGAACAACTCATAAAAAAAATCAACAAAATAAATGGCATTTTTTGCAACCATGCCTCATAATACACAGAAAAAGATCTATGTGAATCCAGGTTTCAAGACCGAGGACCGAGTTTGTAAACTATTGATGATTACCAGTTTTTCATAAGAAAAGGTGATGTTCTTTTGCAATTTTGTAACAAAAAGTATTGTGCTTTAAATCGTTCTATCCAACCATATTTTCCTTTGTGGCGTTGTAGGATTATTTTAATGCTGCTTTGCTCGGAATTTGGCTGAATTATATTTACACCTTTTCAATAATTTCTCAGCTGGCTACAGTTTATCGACAATAATAATCAAATTTATCTAGAATTACTTGAATCCGGTTTATTTATGGAGCTATATTTTTTTTTTACCTTAGCTCTTAAGTAGAGAAAACCATAAAAACCCGATTCGTGTGCGGCAATCATAACCGTCCAACTCGAGCCATAACTAAAAAGTTAATTGAAAAATTTAGTAGAAACGGATTAGTGTTAAATGTGCAAAGACCAGTCCCATATAAAACAAAAGGTGGCACAAAACAATTTTAGAGTTAAGGACCAAATGCTGTCGAATTGTCTGATGACTGACTGTCAAAAAGCGTTGAAGCCTACAATGCTGTTTAATGGCAACGTTTTGACATCATATCTAAATAACAGACGTTGATCAGAATATACTTCGAGTTCTTTCACAATTTAACTGTAACCTCCATAAGTTGCCTTGCTCACCACATCCTAAAACTAAGAATTTCCTGTGTTTTAAATTAAAATTTTCGAATATCAGCAAAAGCACAGGATGTCATCATCCTGCACGCATTTTACTTTCACGATTGCATTTTTTAATGGATTCATAAATTTTGCGTTTATTTTTTCATTATTTTAACTTATAACAAAAGCACGCCTGCCTTGATTGACTATAATTCTCCAACTGGATTCTCTATAAATATGGCGAGATAGATTGTTATGCAAATGAAATTCATAGCTAAACTTACACCCAGAGGAATAGTACATAAGTAGAAATGTACAAAGGTTGAACTGGTGAAAACTATATACCTGTGCCCTTGGCTTATAACGGGTGATTTTTTGCTATTTGTTTTTTTTAATTTAAATATTTTGACACTTCACGTGTGATTTAAAACATGCATTAGCTTTAAAAACGCTTAATAAGGTTCGTCATTTTGCCATAAGAAATTTGTTTTTTATCGAAATTTTTTCTTCAGCGACGAAACCCATTTTCGGCTCAATGGATTCGTCAACAAACAGAATTGCGAATTTCGGTCTGAAGAGCAGCCAGCGGCTGTTTAAGAGCTGCCAATGCACCCTGAAAAATGCACTGTTTGGTGCGTTTTGTGGGCCGGCGCCATCATTAGGTCATACTTTTTCAAAAATAATGAAAATCGTAACGTTACAGTCAGTGGAGATGATAACCGACTTGAAAATTGAAGAATTGGACTTGCTTGACATGTGGTTTCAACAAAACGGTGGCACATACAACAAGGTATGCGATACCATTGCTCTATTGAGACGCGTTTGGAGCAGTCCATTTGCTGCCAAGATCACGCGATTTGACCCCACTGTACTTTTTTTTAATGGAGCTACTAAAGTCTCTCGTGTACAGGGACAAGCCAGTCACAATTGCAGCCCTAGATGGCAACATTACAGCTGCCATTGGCGAGGTACTGTCCGAAATACTTAAAAAGCATGCCAAATTCGGAGCTTACGAATGAACCACCTCAAGCATAGCCCTGAGCAACATTTCTATTAAATAATCTTTAAAAAATAAATGGCAGAAATTGCGGCATTACGTCAAATAAATATTTTATTCACTTTTGCAAATTTCCTCTTAATTTTCTTCAATTTTTAAAAACCAAACGCTTAAGAAATCACCCGTTAGTAGGCCACTTCAACGCTTTGAGCAAATAACCTGCTGCGAGCTGCTTTTCTCAACTAAAGACGAAGGATGAGGACTTTTACTTATTTTTTTTTGTTTCGTTTTTGTCATGTATATTTTATCTGTTGAGCGTTTTTACGTTGTGCGATTTTTCCGAGATTCACCTTATGTGTTTTCAAGGCACTGTGTTGTTCTAGTCACATAAAAATGCCAACTATCTACCTTACGGCCCACGCTTATATCAAATGCTGGTTCCTAGCATAACATGACAGTAGGTAGTGCTATCAACAAAACCAACATTTCCCATTCCATTATTTCTATTGTTTCTCTTTTAATTTCACTTTGCATGCATTTTTTCAAATCCTCTTATTCAGTCCCCGGAACGTCCTTCACGCTCTGGATTAAAGGTGTGTTATGACGATTATTTCCTCATGTGCCGCTACAACATGGATATGGAAACCATTGTTACATGTAAAAAAGTGAAAGAATTTCTGTTGTTCTTTATATACAGAAAACAAACTCATGCAAGCCTCTAGAGTGGACCTTCTGTAAACGATGTTGTATACATACGGCATGCTAAGATTTTAATGAAATACTTAAGTATAACGGTAGCTATAGCATCAATCATTATGCTCTTCAACCAATAAATTGTGCGGAGTTCATTCAAAAGTTTGCTCTTACCCATAGTTTTGAAATTTTAAAAATGTGTTACACCTTAGTGCACACACCGACACGTAAATATAAAACATACTCTGGTAAGAGAAGCAATAAACAAACAAAAACAAAAGCAAATAGATGGGTTATCCGTTTTAAAAGGCTGTCAGGTGACTGAAAGGACATATAAAACTGAACATAGAACTCTACAGTGCCGAACTGTGTATGCAAATATCATGGGCATGAATTGATAGTGTTGTTGTTTTTATATATTGCTTAAAACAACACCCGAAGGGATGTCACAGTCAACAGAAATAGTCTGCTTTCACACCTGACGGTTATGTGAAAGGTCTACTAACGCAGACCCTGTACTTTGTTGGGCATTTCTATGCTCATGAGGTGCGTATGCCAGCATCTATTTAAAATATTTTAATTAATGATTTTAAAGTTTTATTGAGAAAACAAAAAAGGTAAACAGAAATTGTCCTCGGTGTGGTTTATTTGCTATTCATACGTACACCAGTGCGTATGAGTAACATTTATTTCATGTGGCTGTCAATTAAAATAATGTTACTCATACGCACCGTAATACCCTTATATTTTTGTGGTTAACATATAACTGTGATAAATTTTTTTTGAGCTTTTAGATCAGTGATTGCATTTTTGGTATATCTGCACTTTTTTTGGTAGATTTGCGTTCTGAAAAATCACTTTGTGATAATTAACTTTTTTTTAGTAACGGAAAAAATGAAAATAATCGCAATGTGGAGGATTATAATAATTACCTTTTATTATACAATGTGTAGACTTTGCAATTTAATGTGAAATATATCTAATTTTGCTAGGGTTTTTGAGAAGGGAAAAGTGAGGGCCTGGTTGTTTTTTTTTAGAAATTTTTAGAATTTTTTAGATTTTGTACATTTTAGTAAAATTGGGTGCTCAAGACTAAAAAGCATATTTCAAGTCACGATTCAGCACATATTCACAAAATTCCCAATGCTAAAACTATTTTTTACTTTAGGTAAATATTAACTTTCTTTAAAACTTCACACTCTTCACATGAAAAATCATGGCAGCTTACAATCTATATATTTTCAAGCCATGCAACAAGAATACCAATCCTCAGCGGGCAAAAATCAGAATTTCCGGCAACAAAAATCAGTCAATATATTTTTATTAATTCGCTAAAAATTAAAATAAATGGATATTTCTTAAATATGGAACATTGTTTATGTAATTTATTTAGGTTATACTTTCTCAAAAAGAATGAAGTCATTTAAATTGAAAGTAAGCTAGACAAAATTGCCCAAAATTACTTTATATTATTACTGAAATATTGGTTACGAGAACTCCGTCAAGTCTCATTTTTCGGTGGATGACAAAAAGTAAAAAGTTCTTCTCATCGGTTTTCAAAATAGACTCAAAAAAGTTATGCGATTACAGGCGTTGTTATTTTATTCCAAGCTCCATAGAGAGGCATTTATTAGCGTCGAGTAATGTAAATATTATCAATATTTTTTCAGCGTCTAGGTCTTTGGAAGTCACATCGTATAAGTGATTTGTACGATAATATAACTTTGGGAGCCAAACCATATTCTGTTATTGTGAAAATGAAACCATCTGCTTTTTGAAATCATATTCGAATGGATGAATTATGATAGTGTCCGGAAAAAGCAATACAATGCATTGCATTTGGCAACTCAATATTCTTCACATTTGTTTCAATAGTACATGTCCTTTTATACATATATCCATTACCACTTCCCTATTTGCTTTTAAAGCTAAAAATTTCTCTTGGCTTCTTTTTTATGTAATGAATTCATAGTAATCGTTCTATTTTAAAACGCAAAAGATATCACATAACATATATATAATATGCAAAGCTCAAGAAGACATTCTGAAATGCACGCTCCAACACTTAGCTTGTTTCATCTTTTGGAAGACTCTAAGGAAATTTTATTAATTTTACTGAGGTTCCATCTAGTTGAGGAGTTCATCTTTCTTAGATTCTACTTCATACATTAATTTTTCAATTTTACTTTGAAGCTTAAATAATTTTATATAGTGTGCAAAGTTAACGATACATTCTCGAAAAATTAACAGTGCCAAGGCTTTTCTAATATCGCGTCCCACGCGGCTACGCACAAAAGTCAAAAGCTCAGTGTAGTGATAAGAACGTCTTACATAAGAACTTATCAAATAAGATATTTTTTCGAACTATTGCAAAGTTCAAGCTTCCTATTGACACTATGCTATATTACTTTGCACTGTAAGAGTTGACGCACAGTGGAGTTTTTGAGCAAGCAAGCTGTTAGAAACTCGATTAAATAATGCCAATGTCATATACTGATACATTGCGATTATAATTACATATTTTTATTTAACTGCTAAAGAGGCATTCTTCCAATATGTGAACAAATTTTTGGCAATGACATCCTAATCTTTCACCATATTGAAGCTCTTAGTATTTGGCACCATACACAGATCTCGGTTTCTAAGCGTAAAATATATAAATAAATTAGAATTAACACTTCAAATTTCAATTTTATTTTTTAGTTCCGCCAGATGATCCACGATATCGAAATTTTACTTCAAATTTGTAACAAATGATCCAAAAAACAACAATGCTATTAACTTTTGTTGCATAAAATATTACATAATAGTGGTACCCGCACACCGTGCACGTTTTTTTTTTTAATCTAATAATATCTTACTAGCGATAACCCCCGAAAATCGGGTGTATGTTCTGTACACACTAATCAGATCTGAATTTTAGAATTGGCTTTTGACGAACCCTTACTGGCCTTACCGGGAGATGGCGATTTTCTAGAAACACAAAAATATTAATTAATGCATCGCGATTTCATTGGAAATAAGAAATTTAGTTTTGATTTTTTTTATTAAATATAAATAATTTGGAAATAATACCTATGTGATTTTAAAAGAAGTAAGAACTTTTTTTTATTTTTTAGTAAATATGAAACTTTTTTGCAAAAAAAAGAAATCCGCGTTTTGTTGACAGATATCTAGTCACGAGGCTGACTAATTTGACCCTTTATTATTCTCGGTTCTAAATGATTAGAATATGCGTTTAACAAAAATTAAAAATTTTTTCCTTGAGTCAGGTTGTTTTTTACCGAATTAAAATAAATATTTCACATTGCTTCCTTCTTCAAACACGGTCTTACAATTCGTGTGAGCCATTATATGAGAAAAATCAATTTTTACATAAGTCCATGGGACAATTGTTGTTGTTTTATAAATTTGTAGTTTTATACTAAGCCTTATATTTGTATAAGATATTCCTTCTGAAAATTTTATTTGGAGTTTTTCTTGAATTCTGTCACTTGGGACATGCCACGCTAAAGGCATTTTACCCATAAACATCCAGCCGAGGGTTCTTAAAACATGCAGTTAGAATTTTTTAAAAATTGGGTGGAATGTTCAAGAGCAGATATCAGAAGATTTGTTTCAAGGGTAAAGCCAAATTTAGTTTAAGCTTTAAAGTAATATCCCGCACGCAAAAAGCGAGAGTTTTTTACAATCACATACATACATAGCATACATGATGCTCGATTTCAATGATTTAGGGGACGTTCAAGTATTACGTAACGCAATTTTTGAAGATTTTTAACCCCCCTCCTCATGTAACACGCTGTAACGTTTTTCTATAACCCCCCCTGACGTTATGTATCAGCCAAGTGGCCATATTTACCTATCAGCGAGTGTTTTTCTCTTCGCTATGGCAGGGCTTTGATAATTACCAATTGCTTGAAAAAATTGATAAAAATAGAAAATCTTTTCACGATTATATATCTCAGCTTTTAGCTAACGATCTCGAAACTGATAATTTTATGGTATTATTTATTGCTGTAGCTAATCTAGAATCCCATAAACTTTTATCATTTTAATAAAACATTTTCATTGTTGCCATTCAATAAATATATAAAGAAAGCGTTTCATTACACACCTAGTTTCAAATCACTCTCACTAAAGAAGTTTCACTTCAAAAGCAATGTTACGTAACGCGTCGTTCGACAACCCCACCCCACCCCCCGTAATGCCTATTAACGTTACCTCGTATAAGACCCCCAAATTGCGTTACGTAATACTTGAACGCCCTCTTAGTTTTAATAATAAAAAAGCCGAAACATCTCTTAAAAAAAATGCACCACATCTTCCAAAAATATGAATCCAAAATAATAGTTTCCATACAACAATTTCATATGTAACACGAAGTTGTTTTTCCCTTGCTCTTTCTCATCAAATATCAAGCTCCACTTACATTACGCACACACACACTTAATCATTGCTATTGTTGCTTTTCATATTTTAGTAAAAACAACGCTTAATTAGAAAACAATAACAATTAGAGAGACAGAGAAAGTAGTAGGCATGTAAATTTTTTTCTCCTCGCTATGGCGAGGCTTTTGCAGTTAATCAGTGCAATGCTTTAAAGAGTGAAAAAAAAGGAAATCTTTCCACGCTTATATCTCAGCTTCTGGTCAACGGATTCTCGATCCAATAATTTTCCGCAACTCTGCTCGATGAGCACTTCAATTTGATATAGCATTTGTTGCTGTAGCTGCTGTAGATCGTGTCAACTAAGCCTTACCTTCGAGGAATAAATATACAGATTATATCTTCCCTCTTCAAAAGTAAAAAAAAAAAAAAAAAAATTGAAGGATAGTTTGTTCTTTGAACTTTTATGTCAAATAGAAACGGTACAAATCAGAAGAAAAAAAAATACAACAATAATAAAACAGAGTTCAAGAAACAGCACAAGCAGAGAGAAATTCAATGAAAATTTGTGGATTTGCAAGGCCATAATACTGAAAAAAAGGATATATATCTTTAAAAAATATAAATATAAGCATGCAGTAAACTTTTTTAGCACAAATATGTTGATTTTAAAAATAAGTTATTAAAATCAGTTTAGTTTATTTTGCGCCAAAGCGTTACAAACTATTTCCATGTAAGATATTTTATATAAATAGTGTAGATGAAATAAGAAAGTTTGAATTCTGCGTATTGGATGTGACGCTTTGAAATTTTGGAATTTTAAATTTTCTAAATATCAATATTGTTTTTTTCAATAAAGTTTTTGAGACAGTGACCGAAAAATATGTTCTCAAGAGGGCGTATTTTATTTCTTGTGCATTTCCAAATAAATTTCAAAATATTTCACATGGATTGTAGCAATAAATATTAGAAATTTCAATAAACTCTATATGACTTCTAAGATTAATGACGAAATTTCTAATGCATTTGCATACTTTTTTTGAGTAAAACATTTTTAAAAATTAGCGCGCTTCAATTAAAATTTTAAGTATTTTTAAGACCTTGAGATAGAAAAAGCAAACTAATTTCATATTTTACAATTCATGAACGACTCATCTACTAACAACACAGCATTAGGAACACGTTTGCATACAAATTCCTTGTGATACGAGCAATGGTAAGCAAAGATTAAATTATGTCATTTCATAAAGCTTAAGTCCAAAATAGCTGGGAACCAAATTTATTATAGTTTTAAAGTTTAATTTATTTAAGTTTAATCCACTGTGTATGTCATACATACGTAATAGCAAAAGTGCACAAGCAGAAAGTCTTGCATGATAACATGAACATTTACTCAGTTCACTTGGTGCTTCATTTCCATAGCATTCCATAGTCGAGATAGCACCAAAGGTATAGTACAATCTCATTTTGCAAGTGAAATACGATGTACTTGGTAGTTGTCCGCAATGCAAGTTAATACTTTTTGACAACTTAAAGATTATGCAAAGTATATTCGTTGCTTCCTTTCTGTCGACGCACATTATCCGTAATTGAAAAGTAATTTCCTTTCAATTTCAAATATAAATTTCCAGAGTTAACAAAGGAACACAATCGCAGTGCTAAAATGAAGAAACAAAGTTAAGAAATTGTGAGACAATTCTACAAACGTTTTAAAAAGATATTAACGCTGGCAAAGGCACAATGAAGCGTTTTCATGAGATACCAAACATGCAATCTCTACTCAAGAATTTCTATTGAAATAGTTTGAGAGGAGAAATGCCCATAACGAGCATACTCGCATTGAAGTGGCTATGGCTTATAAACTCTTTGATTCTTCATGAGTTGGCCAAGGGCCAAGTGGAGTAAACCTACAACATGCATAAGGGATGTTTATTTATAAGGAAAAGAAACACACGTTTATAGTTATATAACTTGAAACAATTTTATTCGATTATAGAAATTAAATCTGTCTGCACCATTAATTCAATAAACAATTTTCTTTCTTTTTCTTATTTTTGTGCTAATCATATTTTGCTGATACATACGTGAAAGCATATCACTGAGTCTTAAAAGCCATAAGGAGCTTTACTCATGCAATGATGATGTTTTTTTTTGTGATTCATATGTGTATATTATATATGTTAATCCTTAAAGATCCTGAAAATTCATCTCTTGGGTAAAATTTTAATCACTTTACTCTCTCTTGCAGTAAGTTTATCCAAAATGGATGTGCACATAGCTCAAAAAAAAAAAAAAAACATTGGGCTGCTGTTAATAATGCGATATTTATTCGTCAGATAGTCGAATGATTAATATAATTTTATTAAGAAATGAGAAACATCCGGCTATCGAACAAATAAATAAATAAAAATTAATAATTGAAGTATGGTATGTCTTTCCACTTCGAAAACTTGAATTAAATTAGATAGCAAAAAAAAAAAGCATTTAGCTATCGGACAACTATTGGACGAATAACAAAATAAATCGTTCAACTACTGAGCCAATAGGAATACGTAAGATTTAATCTAATAGTCAGATCATTATTAAAATTTTCGTTAACTGTTTGTTTCTATATATATATTTTTTTAAAATAAATATAAGCTTTTCAAACGCCTATCGGACGAATAAAAAGAAACTTAGTCGTACGATGAACGGACTGCCAACCTTAAGCTATTTAGTGCTATCATTAGAGATTAAGTTTCAAATGCTTATTAAGTGTTTTTGCATTTCTGCCGTTACTGAATTAATGAATGAACCCGATTCGAAAAATTTATTCACAAGAAAATTTACTTGAATATACTGTGCCCCTAACCTAAGTGCAGTGGCTCTCTACATACATGTTTTTTCGGATACTTAAACACTTAATGTGGTTTTACTAAGCCTGTGCTTATGAAAAATATCTTCAAGCACGCTGAATATCTATAGTATAATCAATAAAGAGATTTAAAACTCATTTGCCTTACAAACGTGAACAAATTTCAAATTTACTATTATGTTCGAAAACAAATTTTCGACTTATGTATGTTTGTGAATTTGTTCTTATGTGTGGTCAAAAGTTCCGATAATTTTTTTTTCCTCAAAACGTCCTGATTTGATTTAAAATTTATCACTTTGTGCTATTTTTTGCAACTGGGCACATTCCATGTCGCACAAGTAAGAAACAATGTGAATAGTCGCCTAAAAGTATATTTTGCTTTTTATTTTATAACTAGCGGACGTTCTTCTGCCCTTTCCGGCAGTTGGCGCGTTGTTGTATGAACTTATGCGATGGAATGTTTCAAAGGAAAAAATGTGAAGTACCACGCCTCCTATATGTGAATGAAATAACATGTTGTATGTATCAGCAAATTAAACTCATCGCTCCACCCACCTGTAAGGGCATAACAACATATGCCAGGCCTGCTATATATATATAAAAGAGTAGGGAAAAAAGTAAATTTCATTGAAAAAATGGGTAGTTTCGCTTTTACTTGCTATCGCATGAGCTCTGGTGGTACTGCTTATAGATTTTATAAGCATTTTAAAAGCATCTTCGGGAAGATTTTATTTAAAAAAATGCTTTTGTGTGAGAGCCACCCTTAGTATGCACCCTAAATAAAATGTTTACGACCTAAGCTGTGCCTCTTTATATAAAAGCCACGTGGTGTGAATTCTATGAAATCGATTAAGAGGCCTTCAAGAAACTGATATTGAAATTATATTTTTATAAGAGGACCACCCTAAATATTGATCTCAAATAAAATTTTTGTAGCTTAAGCTAAGCTTTTTAATGTAAAAGCTACGTGGTGTGAACTCGGTGTGAATAGATTCACCGGTCTTTGTGGAAAAGGTACTAAAAAATATTTTTGTATGAGGATCATCCTCATATGCACCCTAAATAAAAGTTTTATAGCTTAAGTTTTGCCTCTTTATATAAAAGCCTTTTGGTGGAAATTCCATGAGAGCCCATTGACCGGTTTTTGTGAAAATGCTGTTATAAAAATATGTTTGTATTAGGGCCATCCTAAATATGCACCCTAAGCAAAAGTTTTGTAGCCTTAGCTATGCCACTTTATATAAAATACATTTGGTGTAAATTCCATGTGTATCTAATAAGTGTTTTTTTTTTGGAAATGCTATTTAAAAAAAAAATTGTAGGTGGGCCACCCGAAATATGCACTTAATCGATATAAAATCTATCCTTTCTTTTGAGTAAGACCAAAGTACAGGCAGTATGCCTGTCATAATTGGTTGAATAGCTCCAGAGTTTATCCAGAACAAATACCGTGACACGAGATTTTTATATATCGTCGCTGTAGAGTAAAAAGAGTCTAAATCATATTTTTGAAATTTTTTCAGGAAGGCGAAACATCTTTAAGACCTCAAATATAGCAACTTTTAAATGCGACTCCCAACATTTTTAGTGAGTCAATTAGGGGTGGCTATGACGTAAATTTTAATGGCAAGAAATCCCCCTGATGTAATTTCCACCGATGATTTTTTAACACTTGAACATTTGAGTCAAAAATTTAAACATTCAACATATATTAAAAAGGCCACAATTACATCGAGTTTTGTATACCATAATTATAGACTCTGTAATTATCTATAATATGACCTCATCATTTTCGAAATCGATACAGCCGTTATAGATCTTTATCTTACTCTCGTTATCCATATTGATAAAATGTAGCGAGGGGCTATCAATATATGGACAAAAAAATCAATTTCGAGAAAAAAATTAGTTAGGGGCTTTTTACACGAGGAGACGATGCGTATATGGATTAATATTCTATTTATCAGAAATTCTGTGAAATGCCTCAACTGTTGCTGGCTTATTAGCATAAATCAATAACTTTAATAATCTCAAAGTTCAAAGCTATTAAGTCACAATTTCTTGGAGATCATTCGTAATCTGAATTTCTAGAGATCGATTTGAAAATATATCATCCCTATTGGAAAACCTTTTGAAAGCATTTTATACAATTAACTTGAAAATTTTAAGAAATGGAGCTGACAAAATCGGGCAAATTTCATGGCTTTCATAACGGGTTTGATTTGAATATAATGTATATATATATATATATATATATATATATATATATATGCTGGGTAAACAAACAAAGCGTATGCATCAATATAATTTTGAGCATAACATTCTATAAAGTTTTTTTGCAAAAACAAGACTATTTTGCTGTTTGGATTGAACATAATAAACGTTACATCTTCAGAAGTTGAGGGCATCTCTGATTCACTTAAAGTCTCGTGAAATCATGCTGTGTTTTGAGTCGTGCTTTGTCCAGGTTGCCACGTTCTTTTACTCCATATACCATTAAGGTTTGAATAGTTTTAATATTCATCCAATTCTTTGTTTTATTTTTATTATTTAAATGCCAAATTTATTTTATGTACTTAACATGATAATGTATGCGTTTTTTATATACATACATATACATCTATATATATGTATATAAATTTAATTTCTTTGTATTTTTTCGTAGTATTTATAAACTATGAATAAAACCAACACACCAACAATTCAGAGACTTTTAATTAAGTTGCTTTTCTCAAATCCACACAAAAGTTTTGCATAGTGAAACTTTGGTACTCGACAAAACTCAGGCGTTGTTTGTCGAAGAGAGTTATTTTTTAACGACAACTAAAACAACTAAAATATCAACAACAAAAACAGCAGCAACAGAAGAACGGAAATAAGGACAACATGATGTGTTGAAGCAACACAAACTACGTGTGATTCTTTTGGAAGTTTTTGCTCATAATTTTCAAAGGAAGGATGTGTTCATCAGCAATCCATTACAGGGTGCAAGAAAAATCGATTCAAGTGAAGCAGATCCCAGGATGTGCGAGTTCACAAGGAAGACAAACTTTCTTCGGGAGCACACTATTCAACGGTAAACAAAAGTTTGCATCGTGGACGAGCAGGAGCACTACTTTATTACAGCTATAACGATGAAAGCAAACAAAGGTCGGGCAGGAAAACTTTTAGTCAGAAAGTCAGTAAATTTATTCCAACAATAAGATGCTGACTTGTTATTTGATTTTAAGAATTTCGAACACTTCGGATGTATGAAATAATTGAAACTTTTAAAATAAACAAATGCATTTTTACCGGAAGTGTACAACTGCGTAGTCAGTTTCAAATAACATCAGTTCAAATTAATTGTCCAAAAGCTGATGAAATTGTTGGTGAGGTTTCTGATGAAAGTTTGTTACATGGCTTTATAACCTTAACTGACTAGTTCACGGTTAGTTCCAGATATATAAGCAAATAGATTTATTATTCTTCTCATTTACATGACGCTAACTTGTAAGGACTTTTTTGACTGTCCATTGATCTCGTTCTTCGTTTTGACTTTTCATGAAAACTTGCAATGAAGAGCCTGGAAAAAAAAGCGTAGTCTCAAATTAGTTACGAGAACAAAAACAAAAGTGAAACAATAACTTTGGTCTTGCTTTGTTTCACTTTTTTTTTTGGATTTGCAACCAATCTATGCAAAATAGAAAACATCTCAGGCTTAAAAATTCTCAGTCATCAGCTAAAGGGTCACTGATAATTCCATTTAGCAATAGATGCAACTCGTACGACTACCATTCGCCCCTAATTTTTATTTTGATTTTTGTTTTTGTATTTCTTATCATACACTGTACTGAACAGTAAGCTAAGTAAAATAATGATCTTAATATAGTTTTCGTTGACAGAACATGTGCTTGAAGACAATATACTAAATTGGATATGTTCGCTGACTGCTCAGGAGTACTCTAGAGAAGCTTAGAGCATTAAATGTTTTTCTGCTCCAAAATATGTTCATTAATTCTGTTCAGCTATTTGGTTTCTTCTCCCGCGCCAAGTGTCTCTTATTCAAGGTAGAGTAGGAAGTTTTCCATTATGAAAACTGCCCTTCAAAAAATAGTAAGATACGGCGTCCGTCTAGTTGAAAATATCGTTTCTTAAGGAATATAGCCAAATATAGCAAATTTCATCATAGATTTTTCCGATTAACGAATTTCCTGTTGTAGTGATCGACCTTGACGCACCCCTGACAACTGTGATAATCTCTTATCATTATCTGCACCACGATAGTGCAAAGAGTATTAACTAACGAACTATTTGACCGAAAAACTGCCTGTTACTTAAGGATAAAAGGCTTTATTTTATTCGATGACTTTGTGTGGTGGACTTTTGTCGAGACCTTAGATGTAATTGAAAGTATCATGATGCTTCTGTAGTCCTTTAGTTATGGTTCGTTTTTTTGAGATTTTTGCTAAGGTTCTCATTAGCCAGTCTTCAGGAAAGAACAGAGTAAATAATTTCAGCATTGAACTCCTAGTAAGCTTACAACACTTCGGCAGCTATGCTATCTGGAATGTTATGTATTGAGCAAGAAAACCTCAGCCCTTTGCAAAAATGTCAAAAGATTCTTGGAGCCTAATATTAACTAAAATTATGCACAATTTCATATCTGTTTTTTAACCAAAAACTTTTGCAGAACTTAAATTTAAGATTTTTTAGCAAATTTGGGTATGCGTTCTGTTAAGAAAAAAAGTTACACCAAAAAAACCTCCTAAATTTTTGCAAAAAAGGGCCTTCGATAGTTTTAAGCCCAAAAACTATAAATAATTCGTTTTCAAGAGTCTCTATATCTTTTTAGATTAAGCCAGGCTGAATTTAAATTTTGATCCGGCTGGAGGTGGATGGTTGATGAAAAGTATTCCATTTGTAACTACACTGTAAGCCAACAACTGTTCGAACTCAAATTTGGTGAGAATCATTTCTATAAACTCTCATTGGCATTCCTTAAATACCAATCGGCTGTTTTAAAAAAAAAAAACTCAAAACCTCAAGAATTTTTGATTTGAATCCAAACTAATTTCAATACCAAAGTTATTTGAAAGATATTTTTAAATTTCATAAATGAAGAAGCGCCGTATTGTATTTATGATTTAATACTCTCAAGCCTTTTATATAGAGCTTTACGTCTTTTACAAAACATACATACACATACATATGTACATATCTTCGTACTATGATCAAATATTTCAAATGAAATGGAGTTTATGTTGCAATCTTCAGCCTTTTTTTTTTTCAAAAAGTGCATATCTTTTATTTAAACAAACTGTTTTCTTTGATTACGAGAGCTTATAGAAATGATTTCCAACAACATTTTTTTAACTTTTTTTCAGGCATGCTATGGATTACCTTTTTATATATATAATTTAAGCCGAATAAGTGGTGATTTCGAATAATGACTAAAAGCTTAAATATAAAGCTTCAAATCACTGACCATTACACAATGGGCTCGCTGATCACTTTTGTTGGCCAAAACCTATTTTTTTCACTCTCTGTTATGGTTTTGTTGTTATTGTAATCTAAGAGAAAATACTTCAAACCAAAGCAAACTGCACTTGGTTTTTGTAAATACTCATTTACAGTTTGTGAGTACAATTGCGACCGCTTTTTCTTAAAGTTTATTGAAATATCATTCTTGATGAAAAAACAAAAGATAAGAAAATGTAAAATATGGAAAATAATGGTGATAGTAAGCACTTTAATGTCTATGTAAGAAATTTTCTTAAAAAAATCTGGTGTAGTGAAAAACTCAGTTGTTTAATGCAATCTATAAAATTATTGTGATATTTCAATTCTTAAGTTTGTGTTGGCTTGCAAAATTTTGTCCAAGTTTGCCCAGCCTAAAACAAATCATTATGTATTGTGTTGTAATTTTTTGCGATTTAAACAAAAACAATTTTTTCCTGACAACCTCTGCTTCAAAAAATCCGAGTTCTTCGAGTTTGGCAAAACGAGCATATCCAAAGATCAAAAATGGCCTGTGATATCAACAAATATATATCAGAAAATGTGAGCAAACTTTACCAAAAACGCAAAATGCTGCGTGGCTTACCTCCAGAACAGTGTTTGAAAATCAAAAAATGCCGAAAAAAGTAGCAGAGGGAGAAAATCCGGTAAAAGCAAATTCGTCAGGATGTGGGCGTCCACAACTGATATATTCTAAAAAGTCTGGCCAAGGTAAGAGAAGAGATGCAGCGGAACTTTTGGCATCTAAAGGATTTATTAAGTTCTGAGAGAATCACTGAAGCATATTTGCTTGAACAGCATGAAGACCCAAATGAAAGTGCGACAAGACGACAAAGACGACTTTGAAGAGGAAAATTATAAGTTTTGATATTAAATTCGAAATCAGCGACCCCGTTTCATACAGATTCAATGACATTTCCAAATTTTGGCCGCCATATTGGATCCACTTATGAATTTTTAATTTTTGACATTGAATTCGAAATCAGCGACCCCGAAAACGCTCGTATAAAGCCTTTCAGACTTTTGGCCAGAAAAAGTTTACCAACTTATCTATTTTCATTTAAGCACGAAAATAATCTAAAAATTGCTAAAATCTTTAATTTAAATATTCATTCGCTGGACAGAGACATATTTTTAAAATTTCATATTTGAAATTTACATTTTTTTCTTTATATTTAGATAGAGACGGCAAGTTTTTCACTTTCAATCGATCGCCCCACCCTAATATTAATATGTACTTAGTTGAAGGCAGAACAGAGTTGAAGGCAGACAGAGTCCAACTATTTTTTGTAAAGTTTTTCGTCCTTTAAACAGACTTCTTTAATTTATTTCAAAGTTTTCGCTTTATTATATTCGTTTGTAAAATCTTTAAACTTTGAGATGCTTTTTATCTTAAACACCCGCAAGCGAACAGTAGTTGTTCATTTCGTTTTGAGGTTTCAGATACCTAAGAACGGATAGGAAATTGACAAGTGCAGCCACAGTCATGCCAAAAGTTTTCATAAAATTATTGAGTGGAAATAAATTGTTTAAAACAAAAATATTCCTATGTTGCTTCTTCGACAAGTCTCCACTTAGTCCAATGTACGAAAGTAGTTCTTATGCGCTGTCCAGAAACTAAGTAATGTTATTATTGTAAGGGGGATGCTTTTGGGCAAAAGTTTAAGTAGCGGTGTAGAGGGAACCTAAGTTCGTGCTTGGAACTTTTTTTTACTTTTTATGCACAAACATTAGAACTGAAAAAATTCCATGCGAATTTGTGTTACGCTTAATATCCGCCGCAATTTTTTTTCGAACCATTTGACTTATTTGAAATTGGTCATTTCTTTACAGGCTGTATTTTATCTTTGAGTTTTGTCGAAATAAAACAAAAAACTATGGAGGAAGTGAGAACATAGCCACGAAAAGTTTTAAGTATTTTGAAATGAACATATTTTTAAAGCTTTTTTTGGCTTCAAACTAAAGTTTTGACTATCACAACTAAGAAATTGTGAAGAAAGAGAACGCATAATAACGCTGTACCCATATGGGCCTATAGCTCAGTAGTAAGAGTGTAGTCAAAACAGAAGGTAATGTCTAAAACTAAATATTATACACTGCCTTAAAGAGGTATATTTTTAGTTTTTGAGGGGAGGGGCGCAGTGTTGTTCTGTATGTTAAATTCTTCAATAAATGCGGTGCTTTATTTGATTACTAGCTACCCGTGCAGGCCTCACTCAGATGGTAATGCTTTGAGAAAATGATTTGGATCAACATAGCAAATAAGAGCAATTAAATATTTATTTGCGTCAAACACATGTTTCAACCAAGAATTCCCAATATCTGTTTCAAATAAAAGTGTTTGACTCAAATAATTATTTGGTTACTCTACATCAAATATTTGATTTGCTATATTCAGCCAAATTGATTTCTTGACGTTGGATTTTTTTATTTTATCGGATGTTTACTGATAAGCGAGACGTATTCATATATAGAAAATTTTGTTTTAAAATTTTTGAAAGTATAACTAAAACAGCAGCTTAAAACTCTTGAGTCATTTCACGTGAAAACCCCGAATGTGAATAACTATGGCACATGAGATTTCATTTTGATGGAAAGTTTAAGTAAAATCGCAAGTTAAATAAAAAACGGTTACTGAAATAATTCATTCTCAATCTCTTCTTTTCAAATTTGAAGCTTTACTTCTATGACGGATATTAAATTGATGGTAACCTTATTTTGCTATATATAATTTTACTAGGTGGGATTTTGAACAATTTTCAGGTATTTGCTATGCCTACCCTGTTCAACTCAACGCGCTTCTTTTTTCGAGCATCAATAACTTATAACACACAAGACCTTATGGTACTATTATTTTATTTTCTAAGATATTTTATATATTAAAATATGATCAATTTTGGCCCTTGATATCGTTATGCCTCCATATGCCAATTACTTTTGTACTGATATTTTTGTCTCTCTACGAGAAAACTATTTTTGAAATGATAGTTTCTGATATAAAAGAAACTTGAAAATGTTTCTTCAACATTTCTTAAATGAAATGTACACCATTTGAAAGATATTTTAAAGTAATTAAACTTTTATTCAGATGACAAAGTCATGTATATTAAGACTTTATAAATCAAAATTAATTTTTGTTTAAGCTTCAAATCGCGTAATTGGCTGACTATGATTTTGTCACCAATGACATGTATATATCGTGTGAAAGGTATATCTTAGTACTTTTAAAAATGTCACAGATTGTGATAAGTAATATATTCAACCATTTGCCAAGAGAAAACTATTATTGTTCTGACTCCGAACTGTATGCAGATATCCCTATCGATTGATATATGGGTCATTCCATTTATAATGGGCCTATCATTCTAAAAATTTGAGTCTATGAAAGCTGATATCGGTGATGGAATATTTGAGAAATAAATGTTTTTTAAAAAAGTCAATTTTTTTATCTTTTAGCACATAGGAAACGTTTAGGCCTTCATTTATTCAGATTTTCAATTTTTTTGTCATCTACTAATAAACAACTACCTAAAACTAAAATAAAAGCTAATTTGGATTGTGTTGGATTGTTTATATTCATCAATGATTTTTTTTTGTTTTACTTACGAGTTTTTTTTAACACAATTTGAAACTTTTTTTTAAGCAATAATACTGGTCAAAAAAATTTTATCGATTTTTCTATAACTTCTACATCAGGTATGGCCAACAAGTAGATCGCGATCGACCGGTCGATCGCGAAGCGATATTTGGTCGATCATAGTTTAATTTTATTTTTTTATTTATTAAAAAAAAATTTTTTATTTATTTTAAAAATTAAAAAAAGCATAATTACTGAAACGTAGTACATATTTTAAAATTTTAAAACAGCAGACTGAGCATTTTTTATAGTGCAAAACTTGAGCACGATTAATAAAAATTATCAAGTTGGTTTTACTATGTAGATCGCGACACATTTTTGAGATAAAAAGTCTATCTTAGGCACATACAAGTTGGCAACCCCTGTTCTACATGATAGACCAATCACTGAAAAAAGTTTCAACCGATTTAAAAAACATGAGGATAATGATAGGCTCATTATAGTTGGAATGACCCAGATGTATGTATGTAATGCCAAATAAGCCTACGATTTCGATTGATAAAATGTGAGACACAGTTTATTGATACACCTTATGAAACCTAATCGAATCATTTATGTCCAAAGCTACTTTTTTTTAATACATCCTTAAGTGGGATGAACATTAATTCATGTCCCGGCAACGCATTTCATATATATGTTGGTACATGACCGTGATAAAACCTTGATGTTTTTTTTCGATACATTTGTACTCTTTTCAGTACGTTCGACAGGATCCTTGTGCATCCGGTACATTTGGCCCATTTTCAGTATAATCCAAACAGTACGTTTTCGGTACATTTTTGATACATTTTCAGTACCTTTCGACTATGTCTAAATATTACCATTTTTTAAATAAATTTTCCGCGAAATATTTTTGGGGTAAACTTTGCCGACCTCTGATTAATTTGAAGTTACTAAAGTTTTTCATGTTCTCATGTAGTAGATTTCAAGCCTCCGTTCAGTACATTTCCACAAAAGCCAAATACCACCACTGTAATAAAAATAAAAATTAAGGTGCAAATTTAATCAAAACCAAATAAATAAAGATAAAGAGAAATTACTCACTTTGATCTCCCACGATGACAGCAGGCGTGGTGTAATTGTGGAGGCGTTGAAGAGCCGATTATGCTGATGCTTTTTTATGACAAGGCAAAATGTTAATCTACATACTAATGTTATCATACTCGTAATATGTTCATTATTTATTTCATTCCTTATTCCGTGTTATTATTTAGCTAAAAAGTAAATTGAGATAATGCAAAATCATAATTAAACAAGATTACATTGAACTTACAGTCATTCAGCAAAGACCAATATCATTGTAAGTACAACACTAACCAAAAACTAGTCTGATGAGGCCATGTATATATGTGTGTGAATATGTATGTATGTGGTAATAGCTGTAACATATGTCATCATTTACCAGGTTAAATTGTTTCATTTGATATCTTTGTCATGTTCTTTGAATAAAAAAGCGTTGATCAATTAGTAATAGCTTACAATAATATTGGCCATTGCTGAAGAACTCTAAGTTGAATGTAATAATGTTTGATAATAATAAATAATCAGTCGCTAAAACCAATTTATCTTTGGTCTTTAGAAAATATACATAACTCTTTTTTTTTTTGTAACATTTAATATTTTTCGATTTTCATTAATAAAATAGATATTCAAAAATTTTTATAGCAAAATGCATTTCAGATTACAATTATTTTACTAAACAAAATTCATTATTTTAAAAGGTAATTATTATAAATTAAAATTTTAATTTACTAATAAATAGTCTTTTATTATTATAAATAGTCCAAATGTATTGCAAATGTACTAAAAATGTCTTGAAAATTCGCTAAATGTTCTAAAAATGCGGCAAATGTACCGAATGTACTGAAAACTTGTCCAATGTACTGACGACGATTTTCCAGGACGCAAATGTACCGAAAAAAGTATAAATGTACCGAAAATGCCATCACTGGCTTAGACTCCATAATAAAACTCAACATTTTGACCGCAATGATCTTTTAATTTCAACTTTTGCATTAGACAAAAAAAAATTATTATTTACCTTTATAATGAAGGTATGAAAGTGCAAAACGAAAACTACGGAGACTGAGGGCCCGAGCCTGTACACACTAATCTGCGGCTATATACTGCAAATCACTCAGATTATAGAATTTTCTTGCGCAAAATTTTATTCATAGGACAGGTATTCCAAGCTAGGATACTTTTCTAAATGAAAACGTGATTTTACAACTAAGTTTACGTTTCAATTAATTTCCTAAGTTTAAAAGTTGGGTGCCACATATTTCGGAACTAAAACGCACTTTACTCACCATCGGTAATTATTTTTTTTCATTTACAACTTCAGATCGCAGCGTGTAATTTCGTTGAGGTTGGTTTTGGTCCCAAAGCAAAATTATTTCCAGAGAAACTTGTACTGAAACTTTCTCAAAAACATATTTTATAAGTTATCAACTATGCTATCTAGACATGCTGAATTTCATATGCAAGTGGCCTGTTCGGTTTCACTCGTAGGCGTTTTTACAAATACACTTTGATAGTGCTGAAATGAACCTGCATATTTTATACAATAAAATTAGTTACAATAAAATAAACAAAATTTAAAGACATTACGAAGTTTTTGCAAATCATGCAGCGCACTTCTTTATTTGATTTCGGTGGTTGCATTATCTTTTCAAAAGACTTTCTGTTTTACTTTCTGGTTAAAATTACTACGATATGTCTACAACACACTCCTGTTGATTAGTTGACAAGTCAAGTACATCTTTCGTCAGAAGACAATGGATAATTATAATAACGTCGTATGCTAATGTACACCAATTTAATTACAAACTTGAAATAAATTCATGAAGTAGAACCAAAATTCAAGTAATTATTTATGAACAATAACCAGTCCTTACATGTAGGTAGGTTAATGAAGTCTATGTATATGTACTTGGCAATGAAAAAGGAAATTACTATTTTTGTCAGAAAACTACAATTTACCTTCGTACTAAAGAAAAGTCATTAATTATTTGCTGAAGCATTTTCAACCCTTAGCAGCAAAATTAAGACAAATGAAAATAATAATAAATTGATTTATACTTTGACGGTAATCGATTTGTACAGTGAAGTGATTGTGATTTCCGTGTGAAATACTTTGACATTTCGAGTAAATTGGCTTGTAATGATTAATAGATTGATATGAAACATTCGAAAAACATTGCACAACACTTAAGTCTTACTATTTATTTTATTAAACAGTGCGACATGCTTTTTCCATCAGAGTATTTCATATATCGATTGAGAAAGTAATTTATTGAGTATCAACTTCCAAAAATGTTTTTTTGCGTAGTCGGATGTATTGCTGTTATGAGAATGATTAGGAGATTTAAATCATTGATATATAATAACATTATAAATGCTATATATATATATATAGAACAAGTTTTACCATACGCTGGTACGTACATTTTAGATGTAAGTTCTTTTGTGTCATCTGATTTGAAATAATCTCAGTGAACTTCTATGAGCCTTCGAAAACATGAAACCATTAGTCATTTATATTAGTACGCATAAATAAGACACATTAAATAGTATTTTCCTTGCATAACAGAGGACTTATTAAATATATATATGTAAGTCGAGATCAAGCAAAAAAATGAGCATTTTGTATGCGCTCATAAAACACCTTCCGCATGAATGAAAAAATACTTAATATATTGAGTTTAAGAGCTTTATAACAATGATTTGGAATCAAAGTGTTAATATATAGTAGAACATCGCTATATGGGAATCATGCTTACATCATTGAACTTCTGAAAAAATTGAGTCATGTCAGCCACTTTGCTTCATGTATGAATGCTTATGTATCATACCCAGCAAACATCTAAAAAGGATTTAAAAACATGTGTCCTTGAAGGGCGTCTTATGAGCACATATAAATAAGACTCATAAAACAGTGAATTCTGAGAACATGAAAATGTCCTCTCTGCGCTTTTTGTAAGCCATCAAACATATGAGTATTAATTCTTCAAACGATTTTCTGTGTATTAAGATTTTGTGACTCTAAAATGATTCATATTTTTGATAAAACATGAGCCCAATACTAGTTGGTTAGCCAAGCATACATTTTGACTCATTTCTGACTCACCTGTGTTTCCTGAATTCTATGCTTCCTAAGAGTCAAGAAAACGCAGACAATATGACTCATTTCTGACTCTGTTGCTCTTCATAAGCTCTAAATTTTCTGTTATGATTCATAAATTAAATTTGAAAAATAAATCCTACTACATAGCGTTATCAATAAAATAATTATATCAAAATAGTAAAAAGAAGCAATGTCCAGAAAAAGTGGTCCGAAACAATTTATTTATAGCGAGCTCAAATATGAGTCTGATTTGCGTTTCTATCTTTTTAAGATCGCAAGACTCAATGAGTCTCCGAAAGAGTCAAAATGCATCAGAATACTTTCACATTTCAGACTCTAATATTAGTCTAATTTTGTGACTCGTTTTTGTTTTCTCTTCCAAGAACAAAATTTCACACATTTCAGACTCTTTCATGCATTCATAATGAGTGTAAAAGTTCAGAATTAGGAATCAGATTCGACACTAAAAAGAATCGGAATGTTTGCTGGGAAACGATTAATAAATGTAAGTATTTTCTAGTGCTCAGAAAAATGTATCATAAATGAGTTTTATCCATGTCATAAATGAGTCTTTTCAAGTAATTATTTAGTTTTTTTTATGTCATTAAAATATTATTGAGTATTAAAACGATGGTTACAAAATGATGATTAATTCTATATATAATTGAATTTTAAAGTATAAGAAAGTGACCATTTCAAAAAAAAAGGAATCAAAAATGTTTGAAATCAAGCAAAACCACTTATTTACTTCGATCTGCTTCAAAACCCGCTATCAACATTTATTTAAGACCAAGATTTTTTTAACATATCTGCAATGAATACTTAAATTTAAGCTATGACTAAGCGTTTAAATGGCTGAATGTGGCCGTTTGTTCAAAAAAGTTTCTCGAAATCTTTGATTTGTTTCAAAATATAAGGGAAACATATGTTTTACTACAATTTGGAGCAAAATCTCAAGATTTTTTTTTGCAATAACATAAACCTGCCGAATTGTTCGATTAAAGTAAGTTAGGAAGTAACGGATACTTTAATATTTGCATACATCTATACTAAAACAGTTCAGCTTAGGTCAACAGTTTTTAATCCGTGCTCTCATAAAAAGTTTTTAATTAAAGCTTAAATGTAATTTCTATAAAAATTGTAGCTTTCAATTTTACGATGGAGCTCGACTGTCTAACAGTTTTCTCTCTTGCAATTCATCTTAAACTTTTCACTTTAATGACTTAACTTGAATTTGTAAGTATCATTCAACCTACTCATTTCCCAACTTGTTGTTTTATAAAGGACACAGAACCTCTAATCATTTCAGAAAACTTTTATTCCGTAGGAAAAGAACTTTTTACATTCGTCATTTTTATGACAAAAATAATTCGCTTGATATCAAACGACATTTCAGTTACCTTTAAAATTGAGTAAGCCAAAAAACATTCCCTGTCGCCAAGTTACTACGCAATTGTCAGCTATGTACTCGTATGTTATTATGCTCCAAAACGTTGGTGAATGAAAAGTTTTTAATAAGAATTAAATCAATTCATAAAGAAACCACAACAATTCTCAATGATATCAACAAAAGAAACTTTAAGGTACTCAGATCAAAAATATAAGGCTTAATTTTTACATTTGCCTTACTAAAGCATCCATAAAATAAATAAAAAAAGTCATGAAATGAAAAGCAAAAGGATTAAATACATTTTTTGCATGTGGTAGATATATCTGGAATTTTTATTTGTTATTTGCAATAAGTAACTTTTTGGCCACGTTAAAATCATTCAATCGTTAGCTCTAAAACTGCCATTAAAATATTGGAAACTATCGTAAATGACTTGCAAAAACTTTACGCTTAGCAAAGTTTAAATTTTTCATTATAATCTTTTTAATGAGTTAAAAAATTGGTGAATCTGGATATCATCTGCAATCTGACTCCCAAAAATAGTGCTCAACTCTATGTGCCCTGAATATTTCGGTATAGTGTAAGATGAATCAGAAGTTTAATTTTTGCCATAAAATTGGAAAGCTCGATACCGAAAAAAATCGAATTCAATGAATTTGAATTTTAGAAGCTGGATTCTAACCCACCAGCTCTTTTTGAACATTTTCCATACTAACAATTTTTCAATATTCATATCTCAAAAAGTTAATTCATTATTAATGAGTTATGACTAAGCAAAGCAAAAACCTTTTTGTATTTATGTAAAAATATAATTTTAATTATGACATAAAAGAAGATGACTTATTATGAAATAAATAAACATTGTTTCGTGGAAAAAAAGGGAACTGAAAATAAAACACATCAACACAAAAAAAAAAAACATGTCGAAAGCGACTACAACACCGACAACTTGTGACAAGTGCCGCATGCCGCATTTTCCATACTTTGCCTCGCGGCATAACACAGCAAGACGCCCACATAATGGTCCATTACTCTGAGTAGAACAAGTCAGCGATTGTCACAGCTGCAAAAATTACAATGAGAAAACCATAAAATTTTTCCAATATTTTCGCAAACATTTAATGGTTTTGTGCAATTTTTTTAAATAATGCCAGCACAAAAAAAAATGTCTATAGAGTTTGTTTTGCTCAAACTAAATCCGAAATTCATGTGCTATTTATATTAACTAGTATCATATTGTGGTCGGAACTCGACCGTACCCACCAAGTTTTAAGTTTGGAAGAATCTTGCCGGCCTATAACGAACAAAGCGTCTCTGTCCATGTATCATGATCTTATTTAGTTTCACTTTTCACCTTACCCCATTTCACCTCACCACACCTTGTTTAAAGTGTTTTGTGTGGGGGAATCACACGCGTTTATTTTCTTTATTTTACCTAGTTTACCAGCACATATTATAACCTGAACTTTTCCAAAACTCCTTCCCCACCAAAACCTTTACCTTAGAATTCTATTTTGTTTAAACACTTCTTTTGCAATATTGAAACCATTCTTAAATTTATTTGATATTCTTTATTTTATAATTTTTGTATGCAATTGAGTTTAGTCACAGCCAATATTCATACAAATACAATGTTCAAAATAACCACATATTTTAGAGTTCTATGGAAACGCTTAAATTTGGAAATTTGAAAATTTACTACTGTTCGTGTCTATCCTCAACCAATTTTTGATTGAGGATATGCTCGAAAAAGAGCAAATTTTTCCATTTTGAGCGATCTTGAAGAGATCATTTTAATATATAAAGGTAATCCTTAGAGGCCGCACATGCTCAATGTACCTTTTCACACAAAAATGTATGTTTGTATGAACATGACGAAAATTGCTCCGGTTGTCTTTTTGATGCCACTTTTTTTAAGTCTTCTGAAGGAATATTTTTGTAAGATATTTCGCTAATTTTCTTATTACTTCATTTCACCAACCTACAAGTTGTGATATTGCTCTTCCACCGATTTTATGAATAGATGGCAAAGGCTTATGAGATTGCTGGTTCATGTGCAAAATACGAATCGTCCAATATGTGTACTTTGCTGCAGCTCTGATCTTTATACACTGCGTTAAATAGTATCTGTGTACGTACATTAAGGTGGATCATACTTAAACTTTTTTCGAGTTTCGATATTGTTTAGAAATAAAATATTTTGATTTTATCGTTGGCCCTTGCATCGATCTTGAAATTTAGTAACTTGCTACACTTTACTACTTTTTTTTACTAAGCACAAGTTTTCTGATGCAAATTTTAATGCTTTTGGAGTGTGGAGTGAAAAGTTAAGAGAACCACCTATAATTAAGATATAGTTATCTGGCTTTATAAATTGGAAGTCCCTGAATTGATTTCAGTAATGTGAGTGGTATAAGAAAGACAATTTAATGAGCTATTACATTCACATTCAGATTATTATGATATTTTGACTAACTTTTTATAAAAAAAAATTAATTTAAAATTTTTATCGGTATTTTCTATTTCGATAAGTAGGGGTTTATAAAGGAAAATACGTAACGATTGCAAATTAAACGAAAGGAAATAAATTGGGCTTTTTTAATGTTACAATGAAGTTTTTAATTTAATTACGCCAATATCTTGAGCTACAAAGGGCTAAAGGCAATATCTGAAACCTTAGGTTGTGAGCATAAGATCCACGTCAGAAAATATAAATTTATTAAAAAAAAGAGAACAGTATGTTAAGCCACCTTAAAACAAATTAGAAAAATTCAAGGTCGATAGTCGATTTTACATGGGTATTTTTGAGCCGTTTTGCAGTCTTTTATCACTATACCAAGTCGAAGTTAAAAAAAAAAAAACGCTTACATGACCCACCCTAACGTACACACTCGCATATTTTGGTGTTTTGAACGAACAAACGCACTCGTACATATCATTCATACAAAAAGGAAAAAAGCTCTTTTACACGGAAGTAAATTACCTCTTTAAAATGCACTCAAATTAAGAAGAAGAAAAAAATAAAACAAAACAAAACAAGAAATAAAACACACACTCGTTATATGTACATTATTTCCAAGAGTTGTATTAATCATTTCATACATAATTATTTACTTAATTAAAAATGATTACACTTGTTGCCACCAAAAGAGGTCGATATTCTTGAAAATTTATCAGTGGTTGCATAATGTAATTAACATGGTGGTATGGGACTAATTTGGCAACACCAATATCGTGTTTCGCCAATAACTTGATCTGTCATCGATGTGAAGACTTTATATATCGCCATTTATGAACTATTTTCTTGTGTAAATATTATCGGCAACTTAGGTCGAATTTAAATGACATAATAGGGCCATGACACAAAATGTCTTCAAACTCATCAAATTTGAAATGACAAAACTTGTTTCTGTTTTGTGGCAAACATTCAATTTCCATCCAAGCGATGCAATGAAATTTAGCTTTAAAGGTTTCTGTCTTCTTAGCTATTTTTCAATGAAGAGATCAAAGTTTTCGAATAAAATCATCAATTATTGTTATCACAATTTTCCCGAAAAAAAGACACACAATTCATTCACTTTTTTAAGTTTTTCGGTATCAGTTCATTATTTTACATAACACAGCGCAATAAGTTAACGATTTTTTTGAAAGTGATAAGGGTTCTTTACAGTTTTTTTTTTGCAATATATGGACCCCAGAGAAGAGCACTCATTCAAGCTCATATCACAGTAGGTACGCCTGAATTTCGAGAAAAAATACCTTAAAGAATTCAAATACCCTTGAATTATTTTAGTGCTAGCGATGTTCTTAATGTTCCAAAACTAAACTTAGCATTAAACTTAAGGATAATTGTTGTACCGCATATTCAAAGCATGTCTCGCTTTTTTACGCTACTTTTAAAGGACCTCTAATAGGCTTAAGCTTAAATGAACAATAACAGAAAGAAGAAGCCAGAAATATACATGATCCTCAATTGCCTGAAGAACCTAAAACTCATAGCTTTAGAGTTATTTAGGTTATTTTCATATCAATAAAAACATTTCAAGTTTCAAAATTTGATATTATGTTATGGTCAGAGCCTTCACCGTTGAGGAATTATTGGTAGTATTCATTCACTTGGGCAGTACAAACGAATTGAGATAAATAAATTCTCATGTGCTCTGAGGTAGGGGATATGAAAGAAGCCGCAGAAGTGATAATGCGACAGTTCTATTTATTTTAAAATGGTGCCTAAATCAACGTTGATACCCAAGTATATTAAATAGCTCCACTCAAACTTGTCTGTTTTTAAAGTTTTTTTATGGACAAAAACTCAAATACGGTGAAATAGTTATGTATCTGGCCTCTTTTCCAATTTTTATCCTTTTTAAGTTTTTTTTCCAGGAATATCATAAATAACTGTTATAAAAAATGTGAGATGTACTCTGAAAATATCCATAACAATAACCCTAATGCTTTGTACTAAGTAAAACGTTGACGTTCAAACGTCAACAGCATTGGTATGACAGCTTTGAAGAAAAACTATGAAAAAACTTCCGCTTCCTTAAAACCATTTAAAAAGCTTTGAATCAGTTCCAAGATGTGGTGGAGTAAAAGCTGTTTGATTGTCAACTTCAAAAGTGCGTAAGATAGCTTGAAACTAACATACATGTTTGTCAAAATCTTTCAAATTAAAATATTATTTTTGACTTATAAACTTTGTACTATAATTGTATTAATGTCCCATCTACATTAACTTCTTCTATATTCAGCCATAAATTCTACTGTCTTGTGACCCACTTATTAGTACGTTTACAACGTCATAGATATAGATACACGCCATAATAGTCCGGGAGGCAGCGTTATATTTTTCAAGGTCATTTTATTCAGCTTAATTTTTTTTCTAATTGAGGCTAATAATGGAAATGAGCGTCAGTCGTGAGAATAGTGGTGGGTCTGGTTGTGAGCGGCCGACGCTAAATTTAGCTCAATAACTCAGAAAGTAAGCCCCAAATAGAAAAATATTTTCGGACCAATGTTGTAGAGCAGATAACAACACATCAATTTCATGTCCGGGAAATCTCCATAAGACAAGATTTGACCAATCTTTCACCGTTTGAAAGTCTCCAATAAATACTATAATTTTGAGCAGAAATAATAATTTTGAGCGAAAAAATACCATATTTTTTCGAAAATAGAGATGGGCACTAAAAATTTTTCGGGCATAAAATTGATGTGTTTTAACTGTTCTATAAGATTGGTCTCAACATATTTTTCTAGTTGGCAATCAGATCCACCAGGTTTCTGGTGACTGACGCTTATTTCCATTATCAGCCTTACTGAAACTATAAACTACAAAAAAAAGTACGCTGAAGGAAATGACCTTGAAAAATGCAACGCTGCCTCCCGGACTTTAGGCAACGTTCTATCATAAACACGCAATAAGAAATTCATTACAGAAATTATGGTATATTACAGGGCATTTAACTTTTTAAATGATTAATTGTCCATGGTACAAGTGTATTTTTAATGATCAATATAACAATTTTATGCCACCGTAAAACATTTCTGCAGATAATTTTTAAAGTGCACACATGTGCGTCGACCCACGCATATACTGACACATCCGCCTACCTCTGTTAAAACCAAAAAACACTTATGCTAAATATTAAAACAAATATGCACCTAAGCCTTCTTTTATGCGAACCTTTTTTATGCGAATTCAAAGTTATGCGAATTGGGATGTCAGAAAAAAAATTTTAATTTTTTGTAGTTGTTATACGACCAGCTGAAAATTTAAGTTCGAAAAGATCCGCAATTCAAAAAAAAATCCGAATGTTTTGTAGACTTGTATTTTTATTTAAATTAGAAAAATTGAAAATTCTTACACATAACCAAAGAACAGAGCAGTTACTGTTGTTTAAATACGATAAGTCGTATTAACTAAAAAGCCCTTAATTCACTCGCTGCAACTTTTGGGAAACTTTTATAAGATACCAAAGTATTTAGACTTCACTGTTACCTCTACAGCAGTGTGCAGTGAAGTCAGTTACTATTTATTGCTACCTATGCCCCTAACAAAGTTACTCGCGCGTTAGGTTTCCATCTGATCGGACAAAGCCGGTCTTTCGTTAAAAGTTGCGTTGAGTGAAAAACTTTTCTTCCATAAATTCATTTCTTTGTAGCCACCGAATTCACCTAAGGCAGCTAAGTAACACTATACAACAAGGGTCATGAAGAGGAATCTCTATTTTTACTGCATCACGTCAGGTTTTTGAAACTTCATAGCCTGTTATGTTATGTTAAAAATAGCTATATTCTTTAATATATTTGAGTTATGAAACATCTTGTTTTCACAAAACTTGCAATAGCATCTAAAAGCATGATTCCTCTTTTTTAAAATCAATTTGAATGGTCCTAATATCTCTTTTTTGACCGAGATATGATTATTTGAAGTTTGTGACTCATAGTTCTTCTCAACTGTATTCCAAAAATATAGTGCTATATACCACAAAATCTCAAAACCCGAAATAGTTTAAGCACAAACTTTAAAATATTAAATCTCAAATCTTAAATATTTTAAGCCCAAACTATCAAGTCTTCAACCTCAAACCATCAACCATAAATACTGAAACCTTTGACTATGATCTCATTAAACTTCAAACTCTGAACTCCCAAACTCGGAAACTGTAAACTCTGATACATTGAACAGTTGGTCTAAAAAGAATGCATTTTTGAAACTGAAACACCTTAGTCCTTAAACGATTAACCTTAATTTAACGATACCTAAGCACAAGACCTTAAGGCCCATACAAGAAAATCCTTGACTAGCTTGCCTAAATGTAAGAAGTTGCACCACGCAAAGCTTAAGCCCGGTCAACACAGACCCGGAGCGGCCTAACGATAATAGATTTTAGATTTGTGGCCTTCGATTTAGAAGGCTTAGGGCTTGTGAGCCAACCTTTAAGTGACCGTCAAAGTCACATCTGACCTATTTTCTTTTATTCGATTTGCATTTTAAAAACAATCTTAACATTGAAATATCTTTAAAAATCATCGTCAAAATCAAAGCAAAGACGCCATTGAAATCCTTGTAAAAAGTTACTTGTGGATATTATTACAAATTCAGTGAAAACAAAATACCTTATGATGTTACATATTCTCAAATATGTCGAAAAAAAAGTGTTTATAGCACATTTAGAATATGAAATCCCAAACACCTGGCACGATGGAGAAATTCTGAGGACAAATTCTGTTTCAGCTTACCAGAAACCTTCGGAAGACTAGAACTAGAGTTTCTGCTTCCGAAAATATGTCAAATTTTATTGGCCAGTATAATTAAAAATTTCACTCTAAGAACATGTATGATTTTACGCAAGGGAAAGTAGACCTCTTACTTACTCCAAACCAAACTTTATTTTTTCTATGGAGTCAGTAGTTCTTTTTATGTGTAATTTTTGGAAACGCATCTACATATCTCTTTAAAAGCGGTTTTAGTGCATGCACAACTTTAATAAAAAGAAAACAACTTCCTCAAATATTTTTCTTGTTCTCGTTCACATTATTGATGGTTTACATAACAACTTTGATGCTTTAAGCGGGATGTATTTTGTCAATGTTTTACTTTTTATTTTTTTGTACGTAGACCCCAATAAGCCGCAGACAATTTAATGTTTGCGCGACTATAGTGCGTGTATGCGTGTGCTATGCACATACCTACATACATAGGTGTGTGTGTGTTTGAAAAGAAAAAAAAAATAAATCCTTGGTTCTAAAAGCCCGTAATTTGAAGGTTGTCGTGTCGAAGTAGCTTTCATTTTAATGCACGTTTGTTTGAATGGATCCGCACAAAAGCAAAAGGGTAGGAGGGAACAATATGTGAAAGGTTATAATTAAAATGGTAAATCGTAAGTAATGATAAACGTTGGACTTTTGTTTAAGTGAAATTCAAAAACCACAGAAAAAACAGATAGTTAAACAGCATTAAATACTAACAAGGTCATAATGTTAATCAAGCAACTAATGATTTTTAAGCTTTTGGTTTTTTAATGAAGTGATCCTATTGAAGCTCTTTAGCAATAAATTTTATTTAATGTAATTACACACTTACACCAGTTATTAGACAGATACTAAAATGCAGCTTATTTTAGTTTTTGAAGGAAGTGAAGTGCCACAGCTATCGCCCAAGCTCGCTTGGGCACCTTTGTGACGCTTTTTTATAGTAACAAATTTTAATTTTTCAGTTTCAATTTTAAGTATTCTGCCAATGTATCGAGTTTTTCATCACTTTCTGAGAAAATAAACATCCCATTCCTTGCTTCATAAGATTTTCTTAATAACATAATTTCATGCCTGAATTTTTTTAAATTGCATCCAATGACTATCATACGCCAACTTGTCAGGACTTACACAAATGCTATCTAGTTGGAACCGATGCCATCTGTGTCTCTGATAACAAGTTTGATCAAGTAAGCTCAAAGGATGTAGCACAGTGAAAACGTTATCGTTATAAGATTTAATATGGCAAATACATTTGCTGTGAGGTATTTTGTAACCAAAAGAGGGCGCAACATTATATGTGGGCGTGTTGCATTCGTACAAACAAGAGACGTTAAATAGTATATATAGTGTACCATGAGAGTAATCCTAATAAAATTTGGTGCAGAGATGTTGATTGACTTTGAAATTAAATTGAATTGACTTTGAAATTAGATTGAGTACGACAGAATTGCATCTGTGGGCGTGGCAACTCCCACACAAGCAAAAGCCTTTGTATACTACTTGGTGCAGTCACCGGTGCCTGCGTGGAAATCCAATATTACAAAAAAAAATTTGAAACGTTATTTTTAGCTAAGATAATATATGCGAGAACGGGCCCTGATGCCCGAAACTAACCGAATTTTGCCCAATTTTGTTGTTTTAATTGAAACTGCATAGTATTACAGCTCGAAATAAATGCCAAATGATAAAGCCCAAAATGGCCTCAATATAATATATGGTGCTTCATTGTCGAAACCTGTCCCAAAAAAGGGTTGCCACCGTATTTTTAGGTAATTTTTTATTAATATACATTAATTCTTGAAATGTGTGCCAAACGATAGAGCTTGAAAAACGCAAAAAGAATATATATGGTTGCCTTGTCGAATCCTGTCTTAAACATGGGTTGCCACCCGATTTTAGGGCCAATTTTTCTTAAATGAGTGGAAAACTATATATTCTATTTAGGCTCTTCGAGTTTTATCATTTAGCACACATTTCAATATTTATTAATGAAAATTGATACAAAAAACCGGTGGAAACCCATGTTTGTTACAGGCTCAACAAGCCAACCCCATACATTATGCTTAGACCTCTTCAAGTTCTATCATTTGGCACACATTTTGAAGTGTAACAATATACAGTCTTAATTAAAACAACAAAATTGGGAAAAATTCCGGTATTTTCGGGTATCGGGACGGGCTTCGACAAGGCAACTCGACATTTCTACAGCGGGCTTTCCACCTATAGGTTTACTTACTACAAGATATATCTAAATCAAAAGTGCGCAAAATAGTATCAGTAGTCGTGGCACCTCCTAAACAAATAAAATATCTTAAGTGACATATATAGCGAGCTATCTAAGCTATCATGTTAACATTTGGTGTAAGAATGTTTTCATAAAAAGGCTTTTCTGGATCAAAATCGGTCTGTATTGTACCGATGTGTGCTACCGCCCTAAATCTTTGAACTTATGACGGCATATCTCGCAAATCATGTAAGCTAGTGTAATGAAATTTGGTATGCGGATGCCGCTCACGAATATAATTTATTGAACCAAAAGAAGCGTAATTGGAATAAACGGCGTGCCATTTTTAACTATTTTCCGACATTTCAAACCTCTTTTCACTTTTTTTGAGATTCTTAATCTCTTTCAAAATTCTTAAAAACCTTTCGAATGTTTTCGACTTCAGTAATTTTCAACTTTATTGAAAATTTTTCATATTACTTCGACCATATCAGCCTTTTTCTTCTGTTTCTATGTTTCTCAGCACTTTGCAACCTTCTTCAAGATTTTTCATTTTTTTTTTTTTGACTTTTTCAGCATTGTTATTCTTATTGAGGCTTTTAAGCATCTTAAAATATTTTTTAAAACTTTCAGACTTACTCAACATATTTCAATATTTTGCAAATGTTTCGTCTTTTTCAACCTCTTTCAACGTTTCCGAACTTTCTCCTTATTTTTTCGACTTATTCAGTGACTTGCAAACTTTATCAACATATCCATAAGAAATATTCTCCAAAATTTAAATTCAAATTTTCAAATTAACAAAGATCGGTTTCCTGGTACTTAAAAATAAACTAAAAATAGAAATCCATGAGTTTTCTATATATATTGATTACATTTTTCACAAGACTATTTAACCCTTTAAGGAAGAAAATATTTGAGTTCATATTTTTACTAATTTGACTACAAAGATGAACTAATATCAATTTCAAATCCTACGTGTCCTTATTCGTCCTTACTGCCCATAGGCAGCATTACATTTATGAGCCAAAACTCAACAGTTTTCATTTACAAATTAACTTTTTATCTATTAATTTACCATTTTTGAACCAATTAAAGCACTTTCTTTGCAAGTCCGAGTAATATCCCTCACATAACTCAATTAAAAGCGGAAGCACTTTTTGGTCAAAATAAGTAACATTGGTTTGTTGGCCTATAGTTGTTGCCTATAGGCAACATTGGTCCTGAAAAAATTTTTTATAGATGCCGTTTGATTTTATACCTTAAATACATAACAAAAATATAATATACAAAAAAGGAAGAAAACTTCCCGAAAAAAACACCGACAATGGTGTGAAACAGCGTGGAAAGTGAAAAGAGGCTAGTCATGCCATACTTGTGACGATTTTCCAATATAAAGCATCACTGAGAAGTTCGAAAGTGATTTTCAAAGCATTTACTGAAAGTGACATACTAAAAACTTTAGCCAATCTTTGTTGCAGCAATAGCTTCATTTGCTTTTTAAAAAATACATTTTAAATTACAAACATTTTACTTTAAAGATTAGTCAAAATATACAAATCAATCGCATAGTTTACTTTATCCTACCGATCAGCCAACGATGCAGTGAGCTTATGACTTAAATACATTCAATTCAATTTAATTCTGAGAACAAACAAATGCGAGGCAATAACGCCGCCTACAGCCTCCATGGTTTCAACAAGATTGCGCTGCGTTTCCACTTTCTATTCCTTAAAAGCACATCTATCCATTATCAAATTTCGTTTACCATAAAAATTCTGAGCCAGTTGACTTTGGCTCTGTCGCTGAGTGACTTAACTGATTGATTGAGTGCTAGTAGTAAATGATTGTCGAAATGTTTGGTCCGTTCCATTACAATCCTCATTTATGTATTGTTTAGCGACGGTGCACAGTGGATATTTTAAATTCTTATATGATTTTCATTGGTTGAAAAAACTCAACCATAAGATCAACTCTGGATTTTGTTCGTCATTGAATAAACTCTTTTATTAGTCAAAGGTTGGAAAATTGATCTAAGATAAGACTTGGTGAAGACATATGATGCAATATCAGGAAATAAAGTAAAGTAGCTCTGTATCTCGTATACGCTGATATGGCCTGATCTGACTATTTCTTACTCCCGAAGATAAAGCTATCACCTCAAGTAAGCCGTTTCAGGAAGTCCATCGCTGTATGGTAGGAGAATCGATACACTGAGAAAACGATTTCTTTGAATATATCTAATTATATGGAGCAATCAAATATTTGATTGAATCAAACATAACATTCTTCAATCAACATATACCATTGGTTGATCCAAACACAATATGTTTGACTTACATAAATCGTTTACTGCAAATTTCAGTAATGCTGACAAAACATTCAACTTCGTATTACACTCAATTTCTTTTTCAAATATGATGTCATTACGGTGAAACATTCCTCTTCCCTTTAAGATTTAGGATAATAATGGCAACTACGAGTCACACATTTGTTTGAGCAACACATAGTTTTTAAAATTTGGTTTGATATTTTCTGAGATAACCCAACACCTAACATATGGAAAACGCATGTCAATACACCGATTTTCTAAATTTTTAGTAACCAGTGTACCAAATTTAAATTCTTCAAACTAACACGTTTCGTTTTTCCGCAAACAAGAAATAGACTTGACGAAATTGACTCAGAAGGTGTCGCTTTTTAATAATATAATACCTACTATGCATCCTTCTTTGCATTATAAACGGAGAACTGAATATACTCTGTGTGTTGGATATAGAATTTTCATCGGATCTTAACTATGCTTTGCTATATACCTATCTGGTGCCTCGGTGTATAGCTTTAATAGCATCTCCACCATCAAATTCTTTCATTCGAACTCTAAGGAAAGGCTAATATGATTGTAAGTTATAGTTGAGTTTTTCCTAGGATAGCTTAGAGTGGTGTCTGATTGTGCCGTTTTAATACCGCATTACGTGACCCGGCGAATTGATGGATGTTAATACAGCTATATCCAGTAAGCTCTATTAAGAGATCCGATTTCAACTTCAGCAAATTCACTGAGGTCATTGAAGAAAGGTTTGCCAGACATATTGGCCTGGTTCTTGCTAAAGCTGAACAGCTGCAAAGAAAGCGCTCGAGTGATTCAATCTCACTTGCGTTCAAGCAACTGTGGTAGGAAGAATTGAATGGAATACCTTATCTGTCAACGTGCTTGTCGATTGCACAGTGTCCAGTGCAGGTCACTGTGATTCTTGCGATGTCAGACTAGCTTCTAGACAGTAAGTAGGTGGTTCTTAATTTATTGCAAGAGGGCCGATTGATTTGGCTGTTTTACAGGCTTGTAAGGACTTCCAGTGGTTTCCGACTACAGACACAAAATGCGAGAAAATCATTTTCTTAACTAAATCGAGAGGAGTGAAAGTACGTTCCGGTGCGGTTTCATTAGGGGAGGAACCACGCCTTGCTAGATCATCAGCCTTTTCATTTTCCTCGATGTTCCTGTGACCTGGAACCCATATGTGAGTAATGTCAAATCGATGTCCTAGCATGGACAAGTTCTTTTTTGCATTGTTCTACTAGCTTCGATTTTATATGTGCAGAGCTCAAAGCTTTGATTGCGGCTTTGCTAAAAGAGAGAATTGCTATCTTCTTTTCTGAATTAATACAGTCCATTAATCTGCAGGCTACAAGAATGGCAAAAACTTCAGCCTGGAAAACACTAGCTGAATCAAGTAAATAGAAATATTGCGAGATATCTGGGTCTTTTGAGTAGATTCCTGCGATTACTCCACAGTTCATCTTGGACCCATCGGTAAATCCCAATGAACTCCGGAATTTTCGCCTGAAAATTTTTCTCAAAGCTAAGTGTAGGACAGATGTAGTCCGTTAAGAAATTTGAAAGTTCGATTGGTAAGATGTCGAGTATGGAGCAATGACCATATTGGAAACCAATTACCGGCTTCCCTGAGCCTAATCGCATTGCATGCAGCAGCTGCTTTGATAAAGGAATTAGGAGTTAGCAGGCGTAGAGGTTGCCGCAGGACATGATCTCATAGCCCCCGTCACACCGATACAAGCCGTACTTTGCACTCTCTCTAGCTTTAACTGGTTGTAGCCTTTCCTTATAGCTGGCCACCAGATTAAAGCAGAGTAAGTTTTTACTACTCAAATGTCTTCTAACTCTAGTAAATATGATACATGAGTAATTTAATCCTAAATTCGAGATTTTACTATATTTTGCTATTTTCAGTATTTAAGACAACTCTCAACTCTTCAACTTATTGCGATTTTTTAATTTATTTTAGTTTCTTTCGTGTTTTGTTTTTCAATCCTATTCAAATTTTGTCACCTTATTCTTTCCTTCTTCAAATTGTTGTTCAAATTATTCAAAACAACGAAATACTATTTAGTTTGCAGATCACCGGGGTTACCAAGTCGTACAGCAGCAATTCCCGACCATTAGGAAAAATTATTTTCCTTAAAAGATAGAAACTAAAAATTTTCTTTGAGAATATTGAGAAGTTAGTCCTTAAAATAATAAAAAAAAAATAAATAAATAAACTTAAATTTTTGCGCAAAAAAGTGGATGATATTTTTTTTCTTGCTTGGTAAACAAAAATTTTAAGTCCATCTCACAAAAATCAAAACTAACAGGCACCCGTCTATGACATGATACTCCGGGCATGGCCACGTCAATCCCGGTCACTTGGTAACCCTGCATATCACGCTGCAAGTGTTTACACACACCTGCCTGTTTTTACTTTGCGCCACTGTGCATAAGTGGCACAGCGGCATCAGCAGCTCCATCGACATGAACAACACTTGAGCTCCAACATCTACGCTGCTTGTAAACAAAGAAAACATTTGCTGCCAAGAGTTGCACCAGATTCCAGATAGAAATGTAGACAATGGACACTTAAGCCACTCATATTAAAATGGAACAGACGTTGTTTTTTATTTTTTTGCCATTCGATGTTGTTGTTTTGGTGGTATTTTAGTGGAGTTTCGTTGGTTTTTTTTTTTATTTATTTATTGTCCATTTAGGCTTTTGTAGATTATTCGTTGAAAAATGTTCATTTTACGTTTTATAGCTCATCTGTCCATGGAATTTATTCTTTAGAAAAGAATGTTGTTATTCTACGTTTCTGTGGTTATTAATATTGTCATAAGACTGACGGAAGCTTTAAAGCGCGATAAGGCTCAACAAAAATCGCTTAAGGCCGGTACACGTAACATAATAGAAGCAAAACAGAGGGTATTCCAAAACTTAACAACTCAATATATTTTGGGTGGTTTTTCTAAGATTAATTTAGGATATTTAAAGCTTAACTGAAATTATTTAAAATTAAAAAAAAAAAAATAAATAAAAATATTGGACTTTGATTTGTTTATTAATATTTATATTTTCATTAAACTTTTGTAAGCTAAATAAAAGCGATGATTAGTTTTGAAACAACCTATAAAGGACTCAATTTTACAATACAAGATGTTCTTCACTTAAAGCAGTTCGAGAGCTTAAGTCTATGAAATGAAATTTAGATTTTAAACTTTAAGTTATGGAATGGAAATTTATGTACTTAAACCAATACCTACACAGTGTGCAGCACATAATTTTTTGTTATTACGAAAAGTAAATTTAAATTTCTTAGTCATTACAAACAAACTCAGTTGCCCTTGAAATGTAAGACACCCCATGAAAATTTTGATTTTTTTTATTATTCCAAGCTTGCAGCTATCAAATGCCTTGGGAACGAAAACATATTCTTTCGTTAAGAACTTTATCTCTTAAGGAAACTTGACTTTTCCGCTTTAATTTGGTATCATGCATTGCCACTGGTTACAAGGACGACTGTAGCCTTTATGATGAACACAATTTCTTTAACATAAATGTACTAAGATCTATAAGAAATGATAATAAAAGTTATCTCTTTTTCCCCTCAGGAAATGAATATTTCTTTGCAGCACAAATAGCAAATTGAATTCATTCGATGTGTCAAGCAATGACCAGTTAAGAGTTTTGTATTGATAACATCAAACAACATATAGAAGAAGGCGGGGCAAAGCAGTACAAAGGTTATATTTATCCTTACTTTACAATGCCATCTAATGTATTTATAAGGAATTTGTGTTTTAGTAGTGCTCATGTACCTGCCAGGTTATAGCGACCTTCCGTTGTCGAGAACCACGAGGCTCATCAAAATGAGTGCGGCAAAGTATTACATCGTAGTATCAGTGGCATTCATATATGTTGACAATGATTTGCTTATGTTGATATGCTTTTGTTTCACGCTGCGTCTGTATGTTTACATAGGTCTTGGAGGCAGAGTGCTAGGGAATAAGAGACATTTTTCATCACTAGACTCCGTCATTTTATCCAATTTTCAGGAGTTTGGAAAAACAGAAAAGTTCTGCTACTTTTGGACGGCTATTCATCACACGCAATAAACATGATTTTTATTCTTGGAAAATTTTTAAAGCAAATTTAAAACTTTCATTTTTTTATGTATTGCACTTTATATACCGCTTTACCTCAGCCAAGGGGCGAAACAAAAATATATTTTTTAGAGAAAATACTGAGCCTGCACTAATAAATTACTGGCTAAATTGTGCGAAAAAATTGTTTATTTTTGTGAAAAGTTGACTAACCCGTTAGGTAAACCATTTTGCCCCGCCTGCCTCTACAAATGTTATTTCACAGAATTTCGAGAGAAAGTGAAATTTTTCGTTCTTCAAATTATTATGAATTCATATCATATATAAGCGTCATGTAATGCATTTAGTTGATTGAGCATTACCTGGAAAGCACTAACATACATACTCGCATAACAATTTTTCACTTTAAAATAATTATTCACAGTACCTTGTACATTATTTTGATCAAAAAATACCCAAATTGATCCATATTATAATGCCTTGGTCACAAGTAAAGACCTTGAGAGCTAGCATTTATTTGAGCCACTTTAATACGATGAACAAACAATTTGATATATTAACGTGCTTAACCCATTTTGTACCGGAATTCTCAAAGTTAGCTATTTTAAATCATTGTGATGGAAGGGTGAATTGTGAGAAAATTACAGAATTGGAGATTGATTCGCTAATGAGCCTTAGCTTTACAGATAAAAACCAGAGCTTATCGCATGTGCAGAGCTGAATAAGTATTAATTTTTTAAGTGTTTTCGAGAAATTGATTAATTATTTGAATCAGTATTTCGCTAAAAGCTTTGCATCGAATGCAAAGGAATATAAAATCAAACGGATTGAAAGCTGCAACAAATTTGTAGGAATGCCAAAGAAATAATCAGGATACGGAGAGCAGCAACAGCAACCTTCCCCTGAATTTCCAACATGTATGCACTCAGCGCAACGTACACTATGGTTTTTACCATTTACCATCGCTGAAATGCATTTGCATTGAGAAAACGTTATTTGCTAGTGCGTCTCCTTAAAAAAAACTCGTCGAATTGCATTTTTCCTTGTGCATGTTCCGATTATCCTCATGTTCAGATGACATCATCAAGCAGTCAGTAATCGCTTGACAAAAACGCTGCTGCGGAAGGATCCTTTGGACATTAAATTTGCGCACAAAGCATTTAAGCTTCAAAGCGTTTTCCACGACGAAACTACTCCGGACATAAAATTTTCGTTACTGCTGTACTTTAATACTACTTTTTTCTCCGAATTCTTTAGTACCATTTATACATAGTACTTTTTGTTGCGTAGGTCGCCTTCAACCTTGTACAGTTGTACAGAACGCTGGGTTGTTGCAACGTCACATCTTTCCCCTATTCCACAACAATTTTTTTTTGATATTTCATTCACGACCAAGACTTGGTAGTTTGTTTTGGTGAACTTTGTCATAATTATTGGTGGCACTAACCCATTCTAGTCTTATCAATAGCATAAATTGCTGTTGAGTATAGCCCAAAACCCCTATGGAGCCTTCATTCATCTCATGAAAAAGCTTCTTCCAGTTCTTAGCTCTTTACACATCTCACCAATACGATTATTTGAGACAATTTAGCATCAGTTTTACTTAAAAGAAGTGGTTGAAAAACAACAACTTATAGGCTTTTCTAACAGCTTAAGTATTACATTAACTCAGGTTATGGTCAGAGACATATGATGATTGTTATGGTTTGCCTTCGGGCGCGTCTCAGGGCTTACATCCTCTATTTCGTTCAACACCGTCATCGAAAAATCGCAATCTTCATTAATTATTATGTAGAATTACTGTGGGTAGCGCAGCCGCTGTTGGATATACTGGAGCATGTAAGTTCTGATTCGCAGCCAAAAGCCGCTCAGTTTTACGTAGAGTAACTGCGGCGGTTCGTCCTATAACATATTCAACACCGGCTACGCTAGCCGCCAGAGACAATATGCCCTCTTGTTTGGGTTTTATGAAACTTTTCTCCAAAGTTTTGGGTAATATTACTATAATTGGGCGTTCATTTGGGAATTGTGATAAGTCCATGGTGGCAAAACACCCAAAAATGTCACAATGCCTGAAATTGAAATCGAAAATATCATAATGCCCAAATAGTCCTGCAACAACAACATATATGGGAAGTTTTTGGACGTTATGTCTTTACCGAATTTGGGGTTGTGAGTTTGGGGTTATGATACACCGCCTCAGCTCTGTAGCTCAATTTAATAAGATTCTACCAAAAGCTATTAGCTAGGTTAGGTAGGAATGGCAGTCAGCTTTAAAACCGACGTAATTAGACCAATTGTTGATACATTTAAAAAAAGGATCATTTATCCTCAGGCAGAATGCTACCTCTTTAATAACTATAATCTCTGCCTGAAAAACGCTGCAATAGTATGGTAACCTTGAAGCAGTTTTGAACATCAGTTCCTTTGAATAAATGCCATAAGTTACTAGGTAGGTGTAGAAATGAATGTGTCCACTTCTCTCCGGTGGCCCTCCCTTCCAGTTATCACTAGATAGAATATGAGTTATGTACTTCATTGTGAATGAGATTACTGGATCAGTAAGTTCTAAGTTGCTCAAACTATGCAGGATAGTCAAGTGTCCTGCTCTTCCCGCGAACCAGCATAGAGTTTCTCTGAGCCTATTTGTGGAGTTAGCCACAATCCACTTACTTCATGGGAATGAGAGGAAAGACGACCTCGAAGACGACAGTGTAGCTCTAAGAGCTCCAAGTATGCACATTGAAGCGGGCCACATTGGTCCCAAATCAAGTTTTTTGGTTCAATAAAATTTTTTTTCGTATTAAAGCCAACTGAAATGCGAAGAAATCGTTAGAGCCCGAATCGTTTCTAGTTATTGTTTTTTGCCACAGCTGTCCAACCTTCGGCCTAAAAGCATGTGACTAATGTTCTATATTGACCGATTTTTTAAATATTTTGATTAAGCTTTTTAAATAAGGTTAAATAAATATTTTTTTTTTAACTTTCATGTAACTTTCACAAGAGGTGTGGCATAACGAAATAATTTCTTCTAAATCAAATTATAATATAAAATTATGAGCTTTCTACTATGCAGGTATACGAATATCATGATGAAAAAAAGTTGCATACATTAACAATTTTCGCGTCTGGTTTGCGCATCAACGGTAAGAAATGGGTTAAGAACCTATTCACTCTGAGTCGATGTAAAATATAAACATTTATTTGAAAACATCTATTTATTAGCTAAGCTAAAATTTTAATTACATAATATATCAAAATATTTCAACTATTTTAATGAAACAACATAAAAAGACTAATAATACATATGAATTTGTGTGAAGTCCCATAATACGCAAAGCATAGTATTTCATGAATATGTGAATCCAATCTGATTTGAATCTGTTTCTCAATACAATGGGGCAAAAGTAATCGCACGTACAATAGAAATCAAAGCTACAAATCAAAGTCTAAGCACTGTGCTCATGCTCGTGAATAATTAAAGCAGTTAATCATTTAAAATTTCTGCAGACATATGCAATTAATTCTCCGTATTGGTTATCCCCTTATGGGAACTATCCAACCATGGCACAAGGGCTTCTGACATCACAATAAAACCACATGCCAAAGCATTAAATTATCGTCTATCGAAACTCTGAAATTTCTATTTCATAGTTGTTATCATTATAAATCAACAATGAAATTGCATGCCAAAAGAAATTACTGGGTATTCGAAATTAACAAGCCTGAATAATAAATAAATCTGCATTAAATTTCTTCGAAATCTCAACAACTTTTAATAATAAATTCAATTTTGATATTTATGCTATGGATGTTTTTTTTTAACTTTTTCTCTTCGTTTAAGATTTAAATGTTGTAGCTCTTGAAGTTGCAGTCATTTTAATATTATTAACATTTACGTTATTTTTTAAAAAATGTTTGCATAATCCATTTATTACAATGCAACGGACCGAGCTTATGAATTTACATTTCTTCAATTTGATTTTAAAAGGAGCTTTCAGCATAAAATTGTTTGTTGCTTTGAAAACTTTTTCTTGAGTTTGTTAGTGGTCTGATGTGGCTATGTATATGCAGGTACATAATAGAAAAATTCTGGTGCAAGGAGAGCTCATAATGTTATTATTTACTGATAGGTCAATGAACTTTTTTAGACTTTCTCATGAAAGAAAACTCCTCTAAATACGGGACCAAACCTATTGGAAGAAGTATCCTTTGCCGTAACAATTAATTATGCATTTGATTAAGTTTAAGTATTCCAGACAGCTAAGAGTCTTTACTATGGAGCATATAAACTGAAATTGTTGTTGTGGAGATGTTTATTTATTGTGAACAGTTAATAATTGTTAGGGAGCCAGTGAACATGATTTTATTATCGTTGGTATTGAATGTAGTGCACATATATGCGAATTGGAAAAACTAAGAGTAAAGTGATGAAAGCGCTGCTTTTTTTTTCAGCTATTTTTAGAAGTTGCAAAAAAAAAACTCTATTAAATTATTTCATCACGTCTGCCTGTGATATATTATGTTATGAACATAGCTTAGGATACGAACATACAATAGGCAGACCTCCAAATAGCCGCATTTTAATAACAGTAATTGCTAATATTTAAAAAAAACTAACTCGATTTTTTTTAGAATTTCATTATCATCAGTTTAACCAATAAAAGCTGCAAATACAAGAGGCAGACGTGTATGCCTCTGCTTTTCCAAAATATATGGGGCTGTATCTGTGTATATTATTATTATTGTATATTAATTTTAGTGACAACAGAATTTTCCATATACATTTAATTAAACAGTTAAAAAACTTAATTTTCCCCTTTCAAAGCCGATGTTGAATTATATCCATATCTTTTTTATTTCTCCAAGATATCGTAAATTACAAATTTCCAGTGTTCATGCCGTACTGGAACTTAATAAGATCTATATGTAGACCTGTGTTATAATTTTGATTAACGATATTTCGAAAAAAAAAATAAAAAAAATGGAGGCCAGTCTCAACCATCCGACTTGGCATGGAACTATCCACATAGATAGTTAGAGAAATATCAAAATAATGACCGAAAAAATAAAGTAGTAAGTTTTGCATAACAAAATTTTCACTCCATTGGTTTGATATATGTCCGTATATCCTTAATAGTTTGCATCTTAAGTGCTCAAAACCGTCTGCCTTCAAATAATCAGCGTTAAAACTGTTTTTTTCACTATCTTTGCGTTTTTATATGTAAGAATGTTAGTCAGTCAAGTGGCAGACGCGATTAATTGATTTATTACTCAATTTTTTATTTAAATGTTTGTAATATTACAATTTTCTAACTTAATGGCAGAGGTTGTCTTTCGCTTTTCGTATGTGAAAATCGTTATAATTATTGGAATCTGCCTGCGGAAAAAATCAATTTAATTTGTAAATATCAATGAATTTAAATAGAAATTGGATTACTCCTGGGCGCTGCAACAAAAACATCATCTGCCTCCTTTATTTATCAGTTCTTATGCTAAGACAAATTTTTTTAAATAAAATTAAAACTTAAAAGGCTCTCAATATACAATGCAGAGACAAAGCAATGGTAGAGATTGTTGGTATTAATATTACTTCGAACTGCTTCACTTTCAAACTTCACACAAACACAAGAAATAAAGCACCAGAAAGAAATTGGGAAAATTTTGAAAAAAGGGCGTGGATCTTTCCATGCAAGCAACAACATAAAAGTGTCATGCTGAAAGGGCTATGTACTCTACGCTACTGCCACACAATGACACACAAATACTAGAATGTATTGAGACAAGCTCTGGCTAAATTTGGCGACGAAGTAATAATTCCTTTTGCCACGAAATTCAAACATTAAACCTGAAATTTTTTTTCTGGTGCGGGCCCATAAGCTGCAGCCTATGTATGCCTAAGCACCGCCCCGCCTAAGACAACAAACCTCTTAGAATTGAAATAAAAAAAGTCGCAGAAGTGCGTTTCTAACCACATCAATTACCGGTTAATTTAAAGCTATCTCCAAACGCAGACGTGTAGGCCAAAATCTAACGAAAGATTCGAGCTCAGCGACCCCTAATTACAGTTAATTGACATCAGCTGATCTTACTCGAATTTCGCTACAAAATATTGAAGAAGTCAGATATACATACATACGTACACATATAAAAAGTTGATAGAGTACTGAAAAAATCAAAAAACTTTGGACAGGCCGAAAACTTAAGTTTTTAAAAATTGTTGGAAAAATTTGCTTCAATAACTGCGTGAAGTCATTTCTATCTCTTTAATTATTTTCATACATAAAATCTACTTTGTTCCGAGTATTTCTACCAAAATGAACTGCCATTGGCAGCAAATAAGTAGAGCTATTAATGCAAGAATTCGAAAAGTTCACTCGAAATTTAAGAATAAATATTTAAGTAAAATAAATGTGCCTTTAATTATATCCAACTTTGTTGTTGTAGGTATTTAGCTTATTGTTAATTCTTGATGACCAAGTAATTTCAAAAGTTCATTAAAAAAGACAATATTTATTATGTGTGCTGTACGAAGCGAGCGTAATCGTTTTGAGTTGAACAAAAATATAATAGCAAGTCCTTCAGCTATAAGCCAATCAATACTTCAATAATAATCATAGTACATGCTTACAAATTACGATGACACTCACGTGTTAAGTCATTCCACAGAGTTCCATTAACGATTTTCCTTACGGTTGGAGATGTCTTCACTTTTCGATATATAGAGATACATTTTAATACCTTGGAAATGAATGCATGGCACCATTTGCTTGGCTTATAGCTCCTGATATCATACGGAAATAGTCTTTACCAAACATCAGTACGCAGGGTCACCAAGTGGCCGCTTTTAACGCAACCAGGCTACATGCCAAAACCATTGGCAACGAAGGAATTGAAAAATTTCACAAAGAGCCGTTAATTGCAGATAAAAGCCGTTAATTGGAGCAACAATTTTTTGTTACGAGCAAGAAAAATTTATTAATTTTGCGCACAAAAATAAATTTGTTGCCTAAAAAAACCAAAGATCAACAATTGCCCACAAAAATTGAAGTTGGTGACTAACAAAAAAAGGTTATATATTATAGGAACTGTTTTATATTGCTGACCACAGAAAAAAAGTCATCTGTTTTGGAAGGGCGTTATTTCGTCCACTTCAACTTGACAATCCTTTCAGTACGCTACTCTATAATTTTTTTGATAAGCAAGGTCATGTAGCTTTTTTAGCATTCTGCATCTTTTAATAGCGCTAAAAATTTAACCTATGATCTGACAGATCTTACACTTACACTACGAGCGGGCCGATTTTAAGCAAATGTTATCAGAAGTTGTCTCAGTTTCATTTATCAGTATTCAAGATTCAAGCAAAGTAGCAGAGTGCGAAACCTCCGAGAGAAACCTTATGAAAGCCTTAAGAGTCATCCATTAAAGATGCCCGCAGCAAGGGAATGGTCGTAAAATCAGACAAAAGTGGAGAAGCGAAGGCGAGGCCTTTTCGGCCGTCCATTGTACTTTTTTATAAGAAACGAATAAAATCAGAAACAAAAAAGGAATTAAAGGATGTGGCATCAAAATCAGATAAAAGTGGTCAAACTGAGGCCGGGGGCTTTAATTTCAGGATATGGGTGGACCTCTTATATGGATGACTTGGTCGCTTAAAATAATTAGACGCTATAGAAGGTGGCTTATACATACACAGAAATTGAAAAGACGGGAATTATAACGCAATGGCAAGAACTGAGGACTAACTTCAAAGAACTTTGATAATAGCTTAAAAAAAAGGAATTGATATATTCAATCAACATTACCAGCAGTAGCTATATAGCATTGACCAAAACGGCATCAAGTTTTAATGTGAAGACTTAATTTGCAAAATATTACGTAAGACTTTCTGATCCTTTTGAGTGCACCAATTTTTCCTGCAGACCCAATTTATGATTTTGATAGTACACGATAATATCCTTAGCAAACCTCCAGAGTATACTTATCGAGCATCTCTAATCCATTCAGCAGTATACTACGCAGGTAACACTTCCAATTTCAGATCTACTTCAGAAAAAGTTGGTCTGAAAATTAATAGCTTGATAGGCGATGTTTACATAAGAGATAGCTTTATTTATTTAAACAGCGGTATTACACCCAACGGCGAAACCCATAAACGCATCCTTGTTAGAATTAACAAAGTGAAAAGCAACTTCGATCAGCTGTTTAAGCACCCCTTTTTATTGTCATCCATTGTTACATATTAGCGGACTATAGTTTTTGGATAGTGTAATGCAGTGGTACACACACTAAGTCTTTGATATTTTCAACGATAGTTGAACAATAGTAACCAAACTAAAAAGCATGGAAATTGTGAAAAGTTGGCACCACGAGAGTATTTTCCATATCATTCGATCAAAAAACTCCAAAATGATCCAATAACAACCATCTAAATGAAATGAAAGGAATGGAAATGAATTGAAGCTACGACTGATGATAGATATTAGAGCGGAATATTCAGGGAACCAGTAATTAAGGCTGCCTTTAGGTCCGTTCGAATCGGAAAAAATAAGTGAATACTTATAAATGTGTTGGTTGAGAGAGAAAAAATTAAAGCAAGAAAACAGCTGATCACTTCGATTTTAAAAAAGTTTCATTTTTCACCCAGACAAATTTCTTATGGATAAATCTTAAAGACTGTCAAAATCGTAGGCATCTACAATAGAGACTCACTTCTGAGAAGCGAGGGAAAGAACATTTCATGTCTCAATTGATTCTGTCCAATACTTACCTAATAAAATATTTTTCAGCACTTAATTTTTTTTCACTTGTTAAAAAGCTGGAAATCAAAACATTTTTGGTAAATGTTAATTTATTCAATTAAACAGTTGAGCGATTTTTGATTGAAAAGGAATCATAAAGTTGAATGTCATCTAAATGATTGTGCGATAGTCAACCAGATAATTATTTCTAAAATATTGTTTTTCGATGCGCACAGTTTTAAAATAAGAATTTGAATATGCAGCCACATATTTAATTTGTTTGTACAATTCCTTCGAAAATAAATTTTTGTTTCAACAAAAAAATTTGGTGTAAAATTTTTCTACACTAATTAACTGTTAAATGTAACGTAAGTTCCTTAAAAACCCAAAAATTGTGGTTTTAATCTACTTTCGGATATATAGATATCGGACTTATATAACTTTTTAATATTCATTACTTGTTGAAGGTCCTGCACACATTCAGTTGTTTAAGGAAAACAAATGAATAAGATCTAGAAATTTTTTTAAAATATTGCTAACCATCCGAAAAGTGAAAGTCGGTCATTCACTATTTGAACTACATCCTATTTATCAATAATATTCTCAAAAAGGTTTCACTTGGTTTGCATTCAGAAAGTGTTATAAAAATGGTTACGACGCAGGCTTTACCTCCTGAACACTGCTATTTTTGTTTACAAAAATATACGCAACTTTTTCGCAGATTTCACTTTTACCCATTTTTGCGTTCGATCCGAAAATCGTGGTGATTTGACAATCTAGAGAAATTTCAGCTTTTACTCTATCAAATATCGCAATTTGACACTTTTCATTTTTTACTACTAAGTCCGGGTCGAACGCCTTATTGGGCATTAAAAGCGTTAAATAAATTTTTACAAAAATTTACGTAGAATTTTACCAGCGATATGAGTGAAAGCCCTACTCTATACCCTGTTGCTTCCTATTACTCAAGTAATTTGTTTAAAATTTGACACAGTTCGAGTTTAATTTCACACAATTTAATTAAGATGGAAAATATATCGGCTGCCGTACTGCCGCACATACAAATGCTCATTTCAATTTCATTTATTTATCGATACGGTTAGCTTCCGTTGCTGTTGATATGTCAAATAATCACTGAACTGCAAATCCCCTCACAAAATTCGTATTATCGTTGCTGAACACAAACTCTGGGAACCTCTAATTTGTCAACATCAATGTGTCAACAGAATTAATTTGTAAGTGACATATTTTGGTCAAATAACGAACTTTGGGTCGATTTATTGGTTTATTGGACTTTTTTGCCGATGCATTGGTGTCACTTGAGACAGCAAACAGCTCCTTTTAGTAGCGTGTGATAAGCCTGACAAATATGAACATCTGAGGTGTACTCATAGAACATTAACGAGCTCATCAAGATTTATGTGTTGCTGTGTTAACACACTCAAAGAACTTATTTGATGATATGTTTTGATGAATGTACATATATGTTGGCATTATATTGATTAGGTTAAGCTTCTTTGAGATTAAGTTGAACACAAATAAATAATTGGAAAGTATATGGGAATTATGTTGTCTTGGTGTTTTCTATTTCTCATACGAATTTTCTAATATTTGGCTGGTTAAAAAAAAAATGTCACAGCATTAGTTACAGTTTTATTAAACATAATGGCCCGCATTCATAGTCACAAGCTAAAATGAGCTCTAGTAATAATTTGCTTTAAAATTTTACCAAAAAATATTGTATGTTTTTAAAGTAATTTTACTTGCGCGATTTATTAAGCAGTATATTGATTACCATTTATAAATACTTATGATTTTAGCTATGCTACAAGGAATGCATGGTACCTGGGCGGAAGCACTTAATGTTTGGCACATAGCGATCTAAAAGAAAGGTTAATACTGACAAAAGTTGATTCACTTCCAAAAATTTATACAAGGTGTTTTTTTTAGAGGTTTGTTTTTCAAATAGAGATAAAACTGGCATTTTATGGTCAAATCTGGCAATTCTAATGTCATTTATGTTCAGTTTGGTTTGCCATTTCATCATGAACAGGTTGACAAAAGAACAACGCTTGCAAATCGTGCAAATTTATTTCGAAAATAATGGTTCAGTTCGCGAAGTTTACCGCAAGCTCCGTCCATTTTATGGTCGACATAATCGTCCATCAGAGCAATTAATTCGGTTAACCATGGATCGTTTTCGCACTACGTTTACTCTATGTGATAATACGCATCCGCAGAGACGTCGAACAGTGCGCACCGAAGAAACAATTGCCGCTGTAGAGCAAAATGTTGAAGAGGACCCGAATGAATCGATTCGCCACCGTGCACAGCAATTGGAGCTTTGTCCATCAACTTTATGGAAGATTTTTTGCAAAGATCTTGGCTTGCGACCTTACAAGATCCAGCTTGTGCAAGAATTAAAGCCGCGAGACCATGCAATGCGTCGTGATTTTGGTGTATGGGCCGAAAATGAGATTGATCTCGATGCTGATTTTCATCGCAAAATTTTGTTCAGTGATGAGGCTCATTTTTGGTTGAATGGCTACGTCAACAACCAAAATTGCCGCATTTGGAGTGAAGAGAATCCACATGAGACCCTTGAGACGCCATTACATCCACAAAAACTGACTGTTTGGTGTGCTCTATGGGCTGGTGGAGTCATTGGGCCATACTTCTTCCGAAATAATGCTGGAGAGTCAGTTACCGTTAATGGAGACCGGTATAGAGCCATGATAACCGATTATTTTGTTCCCGAATTGGATGGCATGAATGTGGATGAGTTGTGGTTCCAACAAGACGGCGCTACATGCCACACAGCGCACGTCACAATCGATTTATTGAAGGAAACATTCGATGAGCGCATAATTTCGCGGAATGGACCTGTCAATTGGCCACCAAGATCGTGTGATTTGACACCATTGGATTATTTTCTTTGGGGATATGTGAAGTCGCTCGTCTACGCCAACAAACCAGAAACGTTAGGGGACTTGGAAGCCAACATTCGTGGCGTTATTGCCGACATACGGTCCCATATGCTCGAAAAAGTGGTTCAAAATTGGACCTGTAGAATTGGCTTTATTCGAGCCAGCCGCAGCGGCCACATTTAAACATTAATGGCATAAAATTATCCTTCCAATAAAGCCAAATTGATGGACATTAAAACGATTTTCTTGTGTTTTATTTCAATTCAAAGCTCTATACCTCTAAAAAAAACACCCTTTATGTCCTAAGACTATGCCTCAGAATATAGTAAGTAATTTTTTAAAAAATGCCGACTTTTCTTCAAAGCTTCAAAAGCCTCCTCCATTGTTAATACGGCTTAGGGTATTATAATTAATTGCGACACATTTTGAAATAGGGCCCACAAAACCTAATGTGCCCAAATACTGCAGCCTTGAAATGAACATTTGTAAGCTTTGGTTTCAATGATATACACTAGAGGTTTGCGCAAGACAACTAGCTATGACGTCAGACTGCAGGAGTTACGGTCAAGTGCAGGTCAAGCGTTTTTACTGCAACTCGTCAGTACCAAAAGAAGTTCTAAGACATAAACATAAAGTTATTCAACATTTCTACATAAAAATGCACTGCTACTTTTAAAGAATTCGGGGAATCCCACAATAATATAATGCTTAGTATTTGCTATTTTAATGCAGGGGTCGGCACGCATAGCACAATTGTGCGATCAAATATTACACATATTCTTATGCTCTTTCATTCAGTTGTCGAAAAGCCATCGACAAAGCAACATCAAGCCCGGCTATAGTTCCTTTCGCTTGTTATGCACGTAGAGAATTTCTTGTACAGTTATGGCAAATGATACAACGAATATTATGATTCAAAATGCTTGTTAAATTTGTAATATGTCGTTAAAAGGTAATAAATTTTCCAGGAAAACACATTAAGAAACTTTTCATTATAAATTTAATGAATTTGTAGGGGTGGAGAGGGATAAGCTTTTTATAGAAAAAAGAAGATTATTTTTAGACAAAATAAAGCTATGGGTAGCTGTAACTGATGATGATAGTAGCATTGAAAATAAAAAATGCTTAAATAACACGTTGTCTACTTTAGTTAGCATAGAAATTGCAAAGCACGGTAGACCATTTTTGGATGAGATATTTTTAAGAAACTGTAACCAAATTGTTAATCTAAATAATATGTGTGCTGTCCCAATTGAATGAATTTTCGATGTAGCAATTGCATGTTGCTTTGTTTATGATTTTTCAACAACTCTAAACGTCTTTTCTAATCTTTTTTACTTTCCACTTTCTGACGCATCATTCCAATAAAATCAAAATTTGGTTACAAATTTCTTGCGGTGCAGCCTTTCTCCTCTCACCAAACATTCTCACTTTAATTTTTGCCGACCTCTGTTTTAATGATACGTGTGCGTGTATGTATTATCATCATCCCTTATTCAGTTGCTGATATTCTTTTGTATCGCATGGTCCGATCACCGTCATGTGTTCAAACAGAGAAAAATAACAGATTTTTTTCTTTCTTTCTTTTTTGAACTTTCGCTTCAAAGAGCCAAACTTTCATTAAACACAAAACTATGTATAGTTTGTAGGGTAATGTAACCGGCTGTGGGCCATCACCGGTTGTGGGCCACCCGTTATATCTTTTGACGTTTACCAAATATGGAGGATCTGAGTATGAGGTTCTGTGTAGTATACAATGACAGATAGTATTGGTGCGAACACACAAGTGAAAGGACGCATTTGATGCGCGCTACAAAGAAACGAAAAAAATCGACGAAAAAATTTACAAGAAAGTAAATTTTGATTATGTTGTGAGCGTGATATAGTGAAGTGAGATATTGCGAAAAGGTAATTGTTTTGGATTTGTATGCAGTTTTTGCGTTAGATTTTTCGATTTTATATCGGGTTTGCTTACAATTTTTCGTTACGCGAATTTTGACAGTCACTTAAGAAATGGCCGCCGTTACCGGTTGTGGGCCACCTGTTGTAACCGCATTTATTTTTTAATTTATGCATTTTTACGCATTTTCAGCCATGTCTACTCCGAAGGGAAAAAAAGACGAACCGAAGGAAACTGATTTTAATGCGATCGTACAAGCCATTAAGCGTTGTTCGATAGAAAATATGCCCGTCAGAGAGGCTGCTCGAGCCTACAATGTTCCCCGCACCAATTTGCAGCGGTATCTTAAGAAAGTTAGTGACAAATTTGATGACATTACTACCGTACAAGATAGTGGATTGATGGAATACCTCCGTAAATGCAGCCAACGAACACCTTTGAATATGGTTTGTATTTGAAGTGAAACTTTTCAAGCGGTGAATTTAAAGCGGCTTTTTAAATGTAAACACTCTAAATTCAAACACTTTTTATGAAAGCGTTTGAAAGTCTTAAGCTTGCTTGTAGTTTTTTTTGCACTTTCCACTAACACATCAGACTTTTTTCAACGTTTTTTTTTCTCTAATTTTCCAACAGATCTTCAACCAGGATCAAGAAAAGAGTCTCGTCCAATACATTTTGAAATGTGCTGGTCATTACTACGGGCTCAGCATCACCGAGCTCCGTCAATTAGCATATCAGCTCTCCAAAAAAATTGATGTTTGCCCAGAAGGTTGGGAAGATGAAATGATGGCCCCACGGCATTGGTATTATAAGTTCATGAAACGCCACCCCCAACTCGTACTACGCACACCTGAACAAACCTCAATGAATCGAGCTAAAGCATTTTGTAAATCCAATGTCGATCTGTTTTTTCAAAATTTTAATTCGGTTCTCACTTCGGAGCATGACATTATGGCAACCAATATTTTCAACATGGACGAGAGTGGCTTCTCTACCGTGCCGTCCAAAATAGGCAAAGTGATTGCTTTGAAGGGAATGCGTCGCGTGGGAAAAATGGAAGCTGCAGAAAGGGGAACGATGGTCACGATGGCATTGACAGTGAGTGCTGCCGGCAATAGCTTACCGCCATTTTTTCTTTTCCCGAGGAAGAAATTGCAGAGCAGCTTTTTGGACAGTGTTTCGTCTGGAACAGTTGGTTATGCAAACGGTTCAGGTTGGATGTGTCAGCCAGAGTTTGTTCATTATATGCGCCATTTCATCGCCTTCGCGAAACCATCGCTCGCTTCGCCAGTGATTCTTCTGATGGACAATCATTGTTCACATTTGTCTGTAGAAGCCATTGACTTGGCCATTGAAAATGGCGTTCATATCGTCACTTTTCCTCCGCACTGTAGTCACAGACTACAACCATTGGACGTGTCTGTGTTTGGACCAGTGAAGGCTTATTACAAGTCCCAGTGTTCTGCTTGGCAGAAGAACAATGCAAACAAGGTAACACTCTTCTTAAAACTTGTTTTCTTTCGCCAATTTTCAACTGTTTTCGTTCAAAATTTTTCTAGGTATTAGAAATACGTCATATTGCTGGCCTGGCGTGTAAGGCTCTTGATCTGGCTTTGACACCTACGGTGATTAAGTCTGGTTTTAGAGCGACCGGCATATGTCCATACGATCCGGACATTTTTTCTGATGCCGACTTTGTTCAAGTCGTTAAGGCTAATGAGGCAGAGGTTTCCGCTGAAGGGCTTATCGATGAAGAGGATCAGCGTCGAATCGTGGTTGCGCCATTTGTTGGACGTGAGGAGGTTGTGCCGACAACACCTGGACCGTCATCTCGATCGACTTCTATTAGCTGTCTTTTGGATGAAATCGGCCCCTTACAGGCCGCTGCACCCAAAAAACCATCAAATCGCGGCCGAAAGCCAATGAAAAGCGCCATTTTAACGTCTCCAGAAACCGTTGCTACTTTGCATGAAAAAGCTGCAAAAAAGCAAGCTGCTCCAACGCCCATTAAGAAAGCTAAACGCAAGGCAACGCCACCAGCCAAACCGTCGGCCAAACGCAAGAAGCCGAATTCTTCTGACGAAGAAGATTTGGACTTTTGTCTGATCTGTTTAGACCTTCTGCCATCGAAATTGACAAAAGCTAATTCCATCAAATGCAACGGTGGCTGCGATCGATTTGTGCATTTGAAATGCGCTGCTATGACAAAGAGCTATTTCACATGCGAAAATTGCGAAACTGACGAGGAGGATAATTAATTTGAAAAAGTGCCATTTTCCTGATGTTTTTTGCCCCTAGAGGCTTCATCGATGAATAAATTCCAAAATTTTATATTTCTTTGTTGGTTTTTCTTTATGATTTCGCATTTCTAGTTGATTTTCCGGAGTGGCCCACAACCGGTTACAAATTTTTTTTTGGTAAAAAACAAGCTCTTTTACAATATGTGTGGAAAAAATTGATTTTTGGAAAATAATGAAAAATTTTTCCATTTTTAGTTAGCTATTGACTCTACCTTTCCATTAGTATCAAAAAGTCCGAAAAATTTTTACTTGCATAGAAATTACAGGCAAAAAACGAAACCCGGCCCACAACAGGTTACATTCCCCTACATAAAACCTGTACTATTACAAGTAAAAATTTCGCAAAAAGAAGAGAAAAATTGAGAAATTATCTTTTCTTTAATTAGAAGTAGTAAGGCAATATCGTAGGAACACAATTTACATTCAGAAACACGAACAACCTCATAAACGTTAACATCCTTTTTAATTAGTTCATGTTTTCCAATTTGTACTATGCACATGTTTGCTTCTCAACTGAAAAATGCGAATCGCTTGAATTTGTAGAAAATTTCATTTGCGGTTGCAGTGCTCACCTCACTTGCAGTCCTAACCCCTACGATACGCTGCCGGACGTCTTCCAGCTTTTTACTATTCAATTCGTTGAATGAGACTACAATGTTTTGTGTCAATAGCACATGGTAATCTATTTTTAAAAATGTTCTCATAATTTAATAGAAGTTTTTTTTTTTCTTGTGTGGTCTCTTTGTATGTGTGATTTTAGCTAAAAACTAGGTTTTAACTAAGAGCGCTCTTATTTTCGCGACTATAATTACTGGCCAATATCTTTTACTTAGCAGTCCAAGTGATTTACATATTAAGTTTGAGAGGCGCTAAAGAGGTTTCCGATTACAATTCGGTAATCGTCATTAGAAGCAAATGAAAAAGGTTTTTATTTTAATCGACAATATGTACCTCCAAAAAAAGTTGACAGGTCAAAACATGCCCAAACTTTAAATTTCTTAGTAACGAAGTTTTTCTACATAGCACTCGGCATTCCATATATTATAAATATACACACCTTACGTGTAAGATTCAACTTTAAAATTATCACTGCACGGTGTTCAAATGGTGAACTCAAATGATAAAAACAAGAGATAGTTTTTTTTTTTAAATGTTAGAAATGATGTCAAGATTCAGGATCAGTATTATTTGCAATCTTAACAACGGCATGTTTTTTGTGAAAAATGAACGGCTTGAATTAACAATTTTACAATTTAAATTTATATCTCCTAATTAATTTAGGATGGTGAATTCGAATCTATAAATATGTTATACAAAGGTGTTCAAAACATAAATGTTGATTGTATTGCACCCAGTATATTTGAAAACTTGTTCCTGAACGTGGACTAAACGTTGAAATTATGATATGTTGAATGACAAAGTGAATAAGTATATTTGCAGAACGATTTCTATCGATTTTCACTGCACATTTTCTCCATTCTTGCCAAATATATGACTTTGTTTTCTTTTAATTCACAGATCTATATCATACAAGAAGAGATAAGGAAACTGTGAATTGCAGATACTTCGATTGGTAAATATGAAAAACCGAATATTTTTTTTTATTTTAATTTATCCATATGTATTTATATAAAACGGTACGGTATTTTCACAGAATCGCTGTCATTTGGAGGAGATATAATGTTTTATGGGGCTCATTATTTTGTGAATGTGGCTTTTTCTTAATTTTTCATACATAAAAATTCTTTAATATATTTGCAAAGTTGCTTAAGCCTCATAAATGTTTTTATAAAGACAAGCGGAATACGTGAAAAGATCATGAAGAACTTCTTTCGAAAGGGATATATATAGATCTTTCATCATTTCTGTTCTTATTTCACATGTGTAATTCAGTTTTACATGGATGTTTCAAAATTTACAAAAAAATGAACTGATCGTTAAGATCGTGTGTAAACACGACATTCGCGAAGATATCCTTGACATTTCATGCGCAAACGCACTTTACCAAAAAATTACGATCCCGAAGGTGTCATTTCGCAATTTCATCGGACGGTGTACTCACTGCAAAGAGATTATTACTATTTAGTCCTTTTGCTCACTGTTAAGGCACGACCACTACCGAATAAGACCACTATGCAAGATGAACGTATCGTGGAGATACTACACACAGGGCCAGCGCATTTAAGAATTGTGACACTATAACAGGGCAGTTGAGAAGGGATATCTTCTTTTTTCAATATTTATCTCAATTATGAAATATTCATATGCATTTATGATTCCATGTATCATCAAATCCTTGAGATATATTTTTGTGCGTAAAGTTAATGAGTATTTCTTGGATTTTTACTGAGTTTTTCATAATAAAACTATTGTCTTATGCTAGACAGTTGAATTTAAATAGCAAAAGAAATTGTTATTTAGTTGTGAATGTTCCATTTTTAAGGTTTTTTTTTTCTTTATTTATTTAAATAATTGAATTTAGCATTGACAATTCTTCTGTTCGTAATCCTCAACTGTTATTTGCTAAAGGTTAAATTCACGTTACAGAATATGTTATTTTTTGTTAAAAAATGTAAGTTGAAATACACTGACCACTTCGAAAGCCACATTCTTACGCAATAATCTACTGATGGGAGTGTTTTAACGCCCTGTGTAAATAAGCAAAGCAAAGACCCCCCAAGCCTTCTTTATTTATTCAAATAAACAATACAACACAAACAAACCCAGACATCGAAGTGCCATTTGAGCTTTTGTGTTGTATTTCACTTTTGCACACCGAACAACAACAGATTTTATTAAACAAATAAACGGTGAGACGTTACGACTGCATATCTGAAATTGTGAAAAGCCTGATTAAAAATAAAATTTAAAACTGAAAACAATATTTTAGTAATATAGAGAACGCTTGATAACTTCAATTTAGAATAAACAAACTGTACAAATATTCAGAATTGGTTTTCAAAAAATCACTTTTATACTTTCCTAGCTCTTTTAGTTAACTTTATAAGTGAACAACTCCTTCAAAGCGGAAGATAATGCAAGACACCCGACTTCGGTACTGCTGGATGCAACAGATTATTGATTTCGACACTTCCAACACCAGCGCCCACTCAAATATTTATAACTCTTAGGGTTACCAAGTGGATGGGTATTTGACGATTTATGTGACATGGACTTCAAACTTTTGTTGGACGAGCATAAAAAAAAGTCATGAAGTTTTTCCCACACCAAAACTTAGTTTTTGTCATGCTATGAATTAATTTAAATAAAAGGTATTTTAGCAGAAACGGTCGGGAATTGATTTTATTTTCAACTTCGCAACCTTGGTAACTCTCGTAAGAGGCTTACAATCGTTGCAACTGCCAACACAATTAGCATCAACAAATACTTGTAGCTTTTCTTTAGATTCAAACTGAATGTTGCTTTCAGATACGTTACAATGGGCTTAGCCGCAGTTAAAGCTCAATGGGAATATTTATGTTATATTAAGCCAGTTTCCACGCAGAGTATATATTGACCGATTCTAAGATCATCCATGTTAACCAATAAAAACAAAGTGTTTTGTAACGTTTTCTAGCAAGTGCAAAACAAGAGCAAAGAATATAATCCCTCCACATGACTGCCAAAGAGGCAGTGGTCAGCTATGACTTTAACAATTGACGAGATACTGTGTGTAGTGCGGAATATTAGTTCTAAAGATCCTTTAACATCTCTTTTATGCCACACTTGCCTTGTTATGTGGCAAGTTGACCATTGGGTTCATTTTATGTTAGCCTCAAAGTGGGACAACCATTGATTTTAGTCTATCTTAAGTTAACTAAGCAATTTATCACAATTTTTTTTTAATTTTCTAATGATTCTAATCAAGCAATGTTTTGCAGAATCCAAGTCCAATATTTTGCCATACTTCGATAGCTGACTCTTTTAAAGCCGCAATGCAACTGACTTGTCTTTTGGCTATCATTTTTCTCAATTCCGCCCACAAATTCTCAATTACGTTTAGGTCCAATGACTGTGGAGGTGCGCCAAGCATCTTAATACACTTTTAGAGCAATCCGCTCCTTGCATTCGGGAGCTTTCGTTTTGGGTCGTTCGTCTGGGTGAACGCAAATTGCCTAATTTTACAGTGGCGTCGGCAAAATTTGCTTCTAAGATGTTGATAAGACCCTTGCCGTCGATTATGACGTTTACAAAATATATTTGGTAACCCGCTAGCAGCTCCAGACTTAGCTTCGTGCCATCGGTGTACAAATTAATATGTGATTACTGAACAGTATAGTCAGAGCTCAAACTATGTTCTTTCCTAAGGCCAGCAAAAAGTTTCTCTTGAGACTTATGGTGGAGCATGATGCCATGTGGGTATCTAATAGTTCAAGCGGAACGAGATGAAAGATGACCTCCAAGGCATCAGTCAGTGTAGTCCTTAGTGCACCACCACAAGTCAATGAAAGATACTTTAAGTCAACCAGTTGACAGTGCAAGCAATCGAGGCATTTCATAAATTTCCATTCAAGCACTTAGCACAGTATTTGCTCTCTTTGAAGTAGATATCTAATTGAAATTGGTAGGTAGAATGCTTGATAGAATCCTTTAAATGTTGTCATTTTAAAAAATCATGATATTCAAAATCATACCACGTGAAAGGCTTTGCTGATATTGACAGAGTATTTCAATCCATCCTGTCTTGTGACATTTACAACCTAGAGATCTCCGGGCTCGATTCTCAGATAAGCCATGGTAAAAAATTGTCAAATTTTCTTTCCTTCTTTAATTAACATCTTCCCCGCTTCATCTTTTTCAGGAGATTTTTTCGAGTATTATACAATTTAGCAAGTCCTTACATTCCCACTCATTTGTCTACCCCCACTAAGCTCTTAAGAAAAATAGCAAAAAAATTAAAACAACAAAGAAGCTATCTATCCACGACCAATACAGCAGTATGTCAAAGATGTATACGATCTTCTTTACACCCTGACACCTCAATTTTTAGTAATACTCTATCACTTACATAGTTCCATCTAGTCCATCTAATGACCACATATTTGTTCTAGGGGACTTTAATCTTGGAAATGTTGATTGGCTTTTAGATGGTAAGACTCTATTGCCATCTAATTTTAATTCCGATATTGAATCGTTAGTAATAAGCTTTTTCTTGTCCAATGGATTCATTCAGCTAAACTCACTAAAAAATGATATTGGTAGGATTTTGGACCTAATTTTTGTAACAAATAGTTTGAAAACATCTTGTGACATAAATTTATGTCCAATTGTAAATAATAGCGTCCACCATAAAGCTTTGACTATTAATTTTGAGTTCTATGAATTTACTGCAATGGATTCGGTATCTTCCCCGGATTTTGATTTTGATTTTTTGAAAGGTAATTATTATCTTGGTATTAATAATTTGCTTTCTTCATCTGACTGGTCTACATTAAATTCTTTTGTGGATCCGGATGAAGTTCGGAAATTTATTTATGCAAAGTTCTCGGAAGCGATTTCATTGTTTGTTCCATTGAGAATTATATCTATTAAAAATAAACCGCCTTGTTTTAACTTAAGGCTCTCTCATCTAAAAAATGTTAAAAATAAGGCATTCAAAAAGTTTAAAAAAACTCTTAGAGCATCGGATAAATTGAATTACTTGAAATCACGTAAAGAATTTGATTTTCTTCATAAGTTTCTTTATAAAAACTACCTTTTAAAGACTGAAACGCAATTAAAATCCAATCCAAAATCTTTTTGGCAATATATAAATACTAAACGTAAAACTAATGGTTTCCAACTAGCATGAGATTCGAAAATTCTAAATCTAATAATACATTAGAATCCTGAAATCTGTTCACGAAGTTTTTTCAAGAAGTTTTTGAAAATTATAGCTTGACATTAAGCGATAATGTTAGCATGGACGCATATGACCTCGAACCGATTAATAATTTTGTGGTGACTGAAGACGATGTGTCAATTGCCATAACAGGGTTAAAGCCTAGTTTCAAGCAAGATAAGGATGGTTTTTCTCCAATGTTTTTTAAAAATTGTATTATTAACATTATAAAACCTTTAACTTATCTTTTTGATATGTGCTTGAAGTCAGGTATATTTCTGGAATATTGGAAAATTTGCCATATTGTTCCAATTTTTAAATCTGGTGATCGTAGTGATGTGTGCAACTATAGAGCCATCGTTAAACAGTCAGTAGTTGCTAAGCTATTTGACCAAATTATTAAAAATAAATTGTTTGATCATGTACGTGGTGCCATTTCTGAAGGGCAACACGGCTTTCTACCTGGTAAATCTACATGCACTAATTTGGCATTGATCTCTAATCATATTGTGCGGGCCATGGTGGATCACAGTCAGTTGGATGTAATTTATACTGATTTTTCAAAGGCCTTCGACAAAGTTGATCATTCCATATTATTTTATAAATTAAAGAAGTTTGGTTTGTCTGATTTGCTTTTAATATTTTTCAAGAGTTATCTAATTGACCGTAAATTATTTGTCAAAATTGACACTACTATTTCGGAATTGGTAATTAATGCGTCGTCTGGCATCCCGCAAGGAACGCATTGTGGTCCGCTATTATTTCTTATTTTTATTAATGATTTACCAAAAATATTCAAACATTCAAAGTGCTTGTTGTTTGCAGACGATGTTAAGTTGTTTACTAAAATCTCTGATATTCTTGATTCTCAGTTATTACAGAATGATTTATTTAATTTTACTCAATGGTGTTCATTTAATAATCTCCAACTAAATATAAACAAATGTTGTGTTATTTCATTTGCTAAGTGTGTCCATCCTGTTATTTTTGACTATTTGATTGATTCCGCAAACAATTAACTAAAGACCTGGGAGTGATTTTTGACGTTAATTTTAGTTTTAAACATCACTATGATTATATTATTTCTAAATCATATGCTATGTTTGGTTTCATAAAGAGAAATTCTTGTAATTTCATTGATCCTATGACAGTAAAAGCTTTGTACGCTTCATTTATCCGTAGTATTTTAGAGTATTGCTCAATTATTTGGGATCCACTTTATTCAGAACATTCAAATCGTATTGAACAAATTCAAAAACGCTTTAGTAAATTTGCACTTTATAAATTGAGTTGGCCGGATGGGATACCATCATATGATGCAAGACGTAAGCTTCTTGGGTTACAGTCATTAAAAGATAGACGGACTTATAGTTCTTTATTATTTGTCTACAATATTTTATCTGGTACAATTAAATGCCAAGAAATTTCTAATTTTTTTACTTTGTATGCTCCTAATAGGAACTTAAGGGTTAACCGCATGTTTGAAGATCAAATTCATAGAACTAATTATGCATTAAATGAACCCATTGCCAGATGTATTCGCTTATGTAATAATTCTTCACAATTATTGAATTTTAATGTAAATTTGCATAGATTAAATTTATCTATGTTATTTATTTAACTTTAGATGTATATAATAGTCTGTATGATTGAATTCGTAGACCGAAATAAATAAATAAAAAATAAAATAAAAAATAAATAGTCCATTTTAATCTCAATACCATTTTCGAAAATAATGTAATGCATATCAAAAATTGAAATTATAAAATTATTGCTATAATTCAAATTCAAAGTCCAATGCATTTCATTTCACATTTAAATGGTAACCTCCAATTGAATCACCCTAAAGTGTAGATAGATGAATTTTCGTTTATTCCACAGAACCACTAAAAATGTGTTGTTGTTTTTGAGTTGGCGCTTTCATGATATCCTTTCTGGAAAAATATTAAACGAATCTTTTGAAATACCTTTGAATGAACAAATTTCAAGTGTTCTTTGCCCAGATTTTTCAGATTACACAAAAGAAACATTTTCTTTTAGCAAAAACGTTTGTGAATTATTTTTTTTTTTGTGTACTTAAAACTTAATTGAAGAAGCCATATCAAATGCTCCATGGGTTCAGAAATCTGTTCACTAATGAGTTGAGCAGCTCGAAAAGAAAAACGAAATCCTTAAAATGGCACAATCTGTTACCGTTGTTATTGTATGTTGTTGCTATGTAACAACATTTCGGCACCAACTCCCGGCCTCGGGCAGCAACAACTGCAGCAACAGCTACAACAGCTTGCCTTGCAGCTTTTTCATTTTGAATAATTGGCTGAGAATGTTAATAATTCCAACTAACAATGAGCTATAAGCAAATGCGAAAACAAAAACAAACGCAAAAACGAGGACGAAGGAGCAGGAAGCAAATTGCCAGAAATTTGTTATATTCTGGTCGAGATGGTGACGATGCAAAAGCAACAGTAGAATTCCAGCAACAACAACAACAACAAAGATAATAACAAAACCGAAAACAACAATAACTTAATGGGAACAAGTGGAAGAACAACACAAAATGTCATTGTAATTTTTTGTTTTTGCAGTTGTAGTTGTACAAATACCCATAGTACGGAAATTTAACTCGTTTAAGAATCTCATGAGCTACAACAATAACAATTACAACAGCAACAACAACAACAGCTAGAGCAACAGTAGCGGCAACAATAACCAACTGAATGTAGCAACTTTTCATCATTTGCTTGGAGCACGAGTTAGTGTGAAAACCGAAAGAGTCGTTGTGGTAAACATTTTATATAGAAGACTACGATACGACTTCAGCCTCATTCACCCCACCCACTTTTGCTCGAGAGCAGTAAAAAGTAGCAACTATTTTCAATTCTTCTTAATTGTAAGTAGCAAACATTCTTAAGATACTTGGACCACAATGATGGAGACGACGACTCCCCCAACTGGGTGTGTGGGTTAAATAAAATTGGGAAGGTGGATGAGTTGTAACCAGTGTTGTTCCATTACATATTATATTAAATTAACTTAAGGTTTTTGTACATTTTTTGCAAATGTATAGTGGCACTCTGAAAAACTTTATGAATTTAGTATGGTTTCCATGGATGTATTTTAAAAGGATTCCTTTATCTAAAACATTGACTTAGCTATGAAGGATTTACCAAATTTTTTGAACATGTTTTCTTTTTAGAATATATTTTCCCCAAAAAGGACTTTGAAATCATTTATGTTACATTTTCGAAAGTGTCCATTTCCATTGCCATTTTATGCCATTCACCATTTGAATATAATTTCGAGCATGTGCGTGCATGCCATTGCTGGTCCGAATAAAGCGCAGATTGGAAATTTAACTTACGATGGCTTTTGCGAACATCCGCAGCTGTATCTTGGCAACAATATGGCTAACAATGACTCTTAATCAGTCTAACGTTGCTGGCATATTCGCGCTAAGGATTTAATGTATCATTAAAGTAAATAGTCCAAATGCGCCAAATCACATATAGGTGGCCAGATAGAAAGACAATTTCGCAAAACAATTTTTTCAGCAAACCTTAGAACATTGATAATATAATGCGCTGTACATCTATCTCCTTAATGGCACGTTTTCGGAGAGCAAATAAATCTGTTATCATGGCTCTGTTGCATTTTCCATTAATTGCCTGCCAAATTTCTAAAGAAATACCGTTCGAAGTCTCCTCCGTACCAAAGAGTGCACCAAACAGTATCTGGTTATAATGACGTCTTAAGAGTCTTCAGTGAATTCTTTTGCATTGATAGTTTATCCATACAAATGCGGATCAATGACCAATGGTTTCACTTCAATTCTTACACGAGTTGAATTTAGTAGGGATGCAGTCGAACAAAGTTACATGCGTTGCCAAAATTACACATTTAGGTCTTCCTCAACAATACGGTCCAAATTAACGACATTCTCTTCTGTGCGTACTGATCGCCATCTTTGCGGATGAGTCTTTTTCAAAGCGTGAATGAGGACTGAAAGCCATTCATGGTTTGCACAGTATTCCACCGCGATGGGTCATTATGTCGAACATATATAGCAGAAGGCCCGATTTTTAAAATTAAATGGTTTATTTGGAAACATTTCCACGTTGTCGCTGTCCCAACTTTTTTGTGATGAAATTTACTAAGCTTATTGAGTACAAAAAAGAACCAGCATTGTCATATTTAATGGATTCTAAATAAGTCGCAGCATTAAACCTATTAAGCTGTTATATGGAGAGCAATGTGCTGGTTTTGTTTAACAGTCTTACTTGGGACGGAACCGATTTTCGAAATTCCTAATGCGAGACTACTTTCGTTCTTATAGTTCGGCCGCAGCAATCTAGATGTTTCTATGTTAAACTCCTCACTAAAAATAAATAAATTTTTTTTTTTTTTTTTAAATTTTATGTGGACTATCTGCTTAAAGGTGTGCAATGGAAAATGGATATCACATGTTGCTCATAAATCTATACAAAGCCCCTTGTTCCTGTGCGAAAGAAGTTGAACCTTGTGGTTTCTGATTTTGCTGACTTTTGATTTGTATTTGATTTGTTAATGATTTAGCATGAGTCACTTCAGTAAAAGTTTATATTTAAAATTGAAATATGCATGTAATGTAATGTGTATTTTCAATTCAAACTTTTTCGGCCTTGACGCTATATAAAAAGCGTTTTTGATTGAATCAAACAAAAAATCATTGATATTTATCCTGAGCATTATTTTATACAATAAATATGGCACTGGTCGAAAAAATTTGAATTTTGTAACCATAACTTTAGACGCAGCAATAAATCTGAATTTATTTTATAGTTTAAAATTTACAAAAGTATTTTACCGCCACTGGAAGAAACCTAGCTTTTCTCAGTGATACAAGCCACTTCAAATAAATTTTCTGTAAAGAGGTGATAATATAGCATTACATTATGCATAGCATACTTTTCAAAGCCACCAGTCCTTACACACACACACACACTAACACGCAGGCCAGCTGCCCACAGCAGGAAATGAAATCCAGAATTGCGTTTCAACACTTTAACATTTTTGCTTTTAGACAGGATGCTTTTGAGTTGTCGAATCCGCAACAGCTAAAGGTGCATTGAAGGACCTGCTGCACTTGACTTGTAGATGCTTGACAATGCAATGGTGACATTAAGATGTTAAGTGCTCTCACTCACACACTCAGTTTGGGTATACGACAAGAGTTGGCAGGAGTGCAGCTAAAATGGCATATGCCAACACACCCACACACACAAGCACAAGTGCAGCTAAAATGAAGAACTTCACAATTTTAATTACAGCTTCATTTGCGTAGAAATAGTCAGCCAATGAATGTACCTACTACTTGTTGTTACCGTATGGTACTACAAATCCTATTTGGACCGTATAGTCCTTTCGTAGTTGACTTGTTGTTGCTTTTTTGGTTGTACCTCTTCCAGAATACATGCAGCAATTCATGGATTAACAGCTTTACACTTGTGCACACGGACGAAGAACAAACCGAGTCGAGGCCACACAAGCCAGTTGTTAATTTGGTAGTAGACTCCGCATTATATATCTTTGATTGTTGAACTAGTGCCTTGTATTTCGTTTGTGGTTGTGCATTTTAGTCATTTAAGTGACTTCAGATTTCCCTTGTTAAGCATAATAGATATTTGGTATTTCAATGATGAAAGAAACGTTGTTGTTGTACTGATTGTTATTGCCATAGTCATACCAATATGGTTCTGGCTAAATCCAGTCGCTATTATAAAATCTTTTCGTTTTACTCTTTTTGCAGGAATTAAACTTTTAATAAAAGTAACATTGATACACCAAAAAAAATTGCCTTGAGGAGAAATTCCTTTAATTTAAGGAAAACTGTATTTAATGCCATGCAATCCTTAAAACAAGTTAGTTTATTTCCTTAGTTGCTTCAATCTATTTAATGACAAGTTGCTGTAGGAAAAATTATTGTTTAGTTTTTTACAAAAAGTAGGTTTGAAACAGAACTGGATTGAAGTATAAAGCTCTTTGAATTAATAAAAATTGACGTTTTGGAAAGAAGATATTAATAGAAACAGCATTTGTTATGAAAGTAAAAGTTCAAAGCCGAAGCACCGCGATATTCACTTTCAAAGATATGAGAAAATGAGCTATTAAGTCTTTGTCTCGTCTAGATCTACGGGCAAATTACCATTGTTCAGACCAATCCACTAACCACAGAAGCATACAATTCAGAAGACAGGTTCCCTATATACCGCTTATATCCCATAAGCATTGATAACCATAAAATAAAATTTCCTTAAAACTCATATACCACGTCGGACGTAACACCGCCCAATAGACGAATTTGTTACGTTATATATGGAATGGTTATGCTATGGACCTTAATGACAATTGTACTCGTACGAGGACATATAACGACGTAAAAATATTTTGGGCATAGAAGCAAGAAACCTATTTCTTCGAATAAGGGAAAATCATAATACAGCAAAGGGGCGTGACTTATCCCTTAAAAGCAATAAATTAATTTTGTCATATCAAGCAATCATAAAAATCGGTCCTGCTGAAATGTGCAAGTTATAAGCTCTAAAACACAAGGGGCATGGCAGAATCATACTAGCAGAATGCAAATCAATTCGATACGTTTTTTTGTGATCAAAAATGCATTTATTTCCAAACTAAATTAATGAACAGTATTGCCCATCGATGGCTTTTACTTTTACCCAATTCACAGGCAATCGAAAAAATGTTTTGTCTTTTGAGCCGATCCACGTTAGGAGCCAATTTTCGTTTTCTGCGAAGCAATTGAACCAATGATCTGCCAAGCCGTGCTGAATCCGTTGGAACAACCAGTTATCAGAAGGAGCAATATCCGGAAAATACGACGCTTGTGGTAAAATATCCCACTTGTGCTTTTCCAAATATTTTTTCGACTTTTGCAACAAGAGGCTGTTGTCATGCAGAATTTTCTTTGTCTTCTCCTATCATTTTTCTCTCCTATCATTTTGCTCGGAATGCACTGTAATGGAAACTGCTTGTTCAGTTATTCCCAATGATAATGCAAGCTCCTGCTGCGTTTGATCCGTATCTTTATCGAGTAATGCCTCCAATTCTTCGACTTCGAAATTTTTTGGCTGTCCATTGCGAGGCTTGTCTTCAACACTGAAATCACGATTGCTTGAAAGTTATAATCATTTCCTATATAGTTTTTCAGTTGAAGCAATGTCATCATGAACTTCCACAATCATTTGATGCACAGCTGCAGTTTTCTTCCAATTAAACCAGAGAACTATGACCTCTTGCAAGTTCTGCTTTGTTAACAGAAAATTTGCATATTCAGTACACTAAGGAATAAGATTTTTGTATGAAACTCAAAGCGATATATAGTGAATATCTGACAGATACCTAACCTCACTGAAACCAACGAAATTATCTATCACTATGACGCATTCATAACAGCCAGAGGCAGCTTTCCAGAACGCACCAAACTAATTTGAACACCCAATTTATTATAAGTCGCATCACGTGAACTATAACAGGAAGCATAATGTTCCTATGACATTGGCATTAATTTTGCAATAAGTAGAATGGATTGCGGCAGTGGGAGTGGCATATCATGTACTGTAATGTAAAAATATATTCGCCAAAGCAAACATAATGGAACTCAAAATATATGCATGTGGGTCATTCCATCTATTTATAATGGGCCTATCATTACCCTCTTGTCTTCTAATTAGGCTGAAACTTTTTTCAGTGATTGGTTTATCATGTAGAAGATATAAAAAAATCGATAAAAATTTTTTGACCAGTATTATTGCTTAAAAAAAAGTTTCAAATTGTGTTAAAAAAAACTCGTAAGTAAAACAAAAAAATTCATTGATGAATATAAAAAAACCAACACAATCCAAATTAGCTTTTATATTATTTTTAGGTAGATGTGTACTATTAGATGGCAAAAAAACTGCAAATCTGAATAAATTAAGGTCTGAACGGTTTCTATGTGGTATAAGATAAAAAAATTGACCTTCCAAGAAAACATCAATTTCCCAAATACTCAAAAAAATTTTATCTAATTTTTTTATATCTTCTACACGATAGACCAATCACTGAAAAAAGTTTCAGCCTATTTAGAAAACATGAGGGTAATGATAGGCCCATTATAGATGGAATGACCCATGTACACTTAAGAATCTGCATATATTCCTTTTCCCTTTACATTTTTTACTTCTAACTGTAAGTTTCTTTTCAATTCAATTCATTTTTTATTGAGCCTCTTGCAGTTGCGTCACTTCACCAAAACTTTGGGGAAGGGGGCCAGAGTTATAATTACACCACTATTAGATGGTTTTATTGAATTGATGTATTGAATAATTACAAGTATCAGATCCTTGGGGTAGGGGGCCAATGCCCTCCCCAGTCCTACCGAATTAACGCTACTGGCCTCTTGATAGACATTTGTTGATTTATAAAATGAGGACTCTAATATAGGGTCCTCTTAATTTTTGTTTAAGGAATAGGATTTTTAAATATTTGAGCTTATACACTATTTCGTTTTTGCCTACTAATAAAGTTTTAGAACAATTCGTCCTTCCTTCAAATTGTGCTTTCAAATAGTCATCTATTATATTTCCTCGCAAACTTATAGGAATTTTAATCTAACATAAATTTAAAACCAAAATCTCCACATTGGCAATTCGGTGACGGCATCATATATCTACAGCAAAATCATAGCCAACAGTAAAATCTTCAAATCACTGTTATAGAAAGTTTTTACGTCCGTAACACGCGAGATTTTAAACTTTTTTGTGTACTGTTCTTGGCAAGATCGACCTAAATTTAGATAACTCAAAATCATGTTTTATATCAAAAATGGTCAGACTTTTGGAACATTACTTTTAAGCAGCACATTTCTACAAATGATATTCTATGAAATTATTACATCAAATTTTTGAAACGGTTTATGTTTTAAGCAAGAAATCCGTCTTACACTGCGTTATCTCTTAAATTCGCAAATAAAGAGATTTGTTAAGATATTGACTTTGTTCGCAGCAGCTGCGTATTTGAGGAAAAATTCAGATTTGCGACTTAATATTTTTTTAATTTTCCCTGTAGCATTTAGTTATGTAATCATGGACAAACTGCGAAAGGGAGTAAAAGTTACGCTGCGTTCACCTCATCAAGCGCAAAAGATAATTGTTTACCTGCTGCGGGATATTAAAATTGCATATTTTTTGCAAGCTTTCTCATTTTATTCATTCTGAAAAATCTAACGCTGAGTGTAAAAAAATGTTGCTGCATATCGGTTATAAATAGGGTGGTTTGAGGGTAGTAACCAAAATTAATATCGAGGAAGGCGGCAGGATTCAAAGTGTTGAAACGACATATTTAATACCTTGCTGAAATCTGTACAAATGTTGTCTTAGATCATTATATGAGCCCATTATTTTCAAAATGGAATAAGTCACTCTTCGTTCAGAAGAAAAAATCAATTAAATTGAAATCAACTATATCTATAAAATTTATTTAATTTTTTCTTCTCCACGAAGATTTACTATTTTCATTTTCAAGATAAAAGGCTCATGTATAAATTCAGCTTTCATATCAGCTCCTTCCGAATATTTCTAATGAATATTGAAGCATTCTTTCGCGTTCTATTTTGGAACTCACTGAAGAAACCGAATTATAAAAGATTACAGGGTTTCCGCCTGAAGGATAAACTACTTTGTTTTGCGCAATTTTGGTAAATATTAGACATCTGCATTGTGTCACAGTAAAAATCTAACAGTAACAGAAAATGGCGATCCAAGGAATGCGTCAGCAACGCATTCAAACTTAAAAAAGAACTCAGTAAACAGTTTTCAAAGTAATCAACGTGCAGCAAAAGTTGAAAGCTGTCTAACTTTCGCCCACTGCGTCAATGTATACGAGTATTTTATGATTCGACCCCACTTCTGTTTAATGCTCCTGACAGCTGTAAACTTTAACGCAACGGATACGATGGAACTTATGTGTATAATACAGTGAAACGAATAATGTGAAGCAAAATATTAATAAAGCGAATAACAAGAAGTAATGCAACAAAATTAACTGCACATCGATGTGTGTGGCCTAACCCTTTACTGTGTGTGAATGCTGACTTATTATAGACTCAACATGTTGCAAGGCGGCAACTATGTCATATGACGGACATTAGGATATCTGGCAAAGTAGTAAGGCGTATGAAAATAACACACTCAAGCAACTTTAACTGAAAAGGAAATCACTAGCCAAAATAGGTCAGAAAAGATGGGAAGCTTTTGAAAATGCATCGGTCAGTACCTAAAGTATTAAATCATTGAGAACACTTTCAACTTTTCTGAAAGAGGCTTTTCGATAAAAACTTTTATGAAATTGAAGCACTGTTGCAATATGTTCCTTAAGTCAGTAACTTGCACTAAATTTCCTGATTACTTGAAGCATTTCATTTTCTTTTTTGAGTTGAGATTCATTTAAATTTTTGTATATCTCTCCTTTTTTTGTAAACTGAAAGCCCTCCAAGTATGTTTGTATTTACCATTTTCTCTTTACCATTTTTTTTTTTTAATAATTTATTTTTTTATTGTTAATTTTTACCTTGATTTTCTTACTGTTGAACTACCACCCCACTTTCAATTCGTAATTACCTCAAAATGTAAATGTATATCAATAAAATGGCATTTAAAACTGCTCTGTTTTGTTTATGAGCAAAAAATGCTTCTGCTATTCACATATTATAAAAAATTGTAAAACTAGGTTTAAAAATTTATTTGTAATTATATGAAAAAATTTTGTAAAATGTGAATATGATAATAATAAAAAAAAAAAATCAGGATTACCAACACAACGAGTTGAGTTTCGCATATTGCCGATACACTGTATCTGCGCATATGTCCTATGTTTTTCTGAAAAAATATCCTCAAATACCAAATTTAGCAATTAGCAGCACTTTTTATAACATGCATCATTCAAATGCATTCGTAAAGAAAGCCTAACGTTGTCATCCTTTGCTACAGATACAAAAGCACTGGAATTTACATGATTTTTGCATGAACTTCACTCGGAAATGATATGACTATATATTAACTTATAGCTAAAATTTTCATATATTTCAAGCTTAAAGACTATGCAGCAAATGGTTTGTTATGAACAAATAAAATTTTCCGGGGTGCGAATTGCAGTCTCTCTAAAGCCACTAGCAAAGTCATACTAAAAAGCTTACCATTCAAGTCGATATCTCTGATTAAATTGTGGCTACTTTATGGAGAAAACTAAAAATTGTACAGTAAAAAATTTAAATTTTTCAATACTTAAACAAATTGGCAAACTTATTTTTCATTTTTTATGGTAGCTTTCTTAAACCACCTTAGTGTTGCATACTAAAAGCTAAAGTGCTTTTGCAAATGTATTGCATTCGAAACTCATAACCAACCCATTTATGTTGAAATGTATGAAACATAGTCAGTCTAACACTATACCCCCCCCCCCCCCGTTACGTTACCATAGAGCCCAAGCTGAACGAAACAGTTTGTTATGCTGAAAGATTTTCATATCCATCATAAAACTGTTTAGGTAATTAGCTGATTTACTAGCATGGTTTACCACTAGCCAGCGGTGTATCTTTTGGAATGTTCAGACGGTTTGTTGCCTCAAAGAGCTAAGTGACTGACAACCACGAAAACCGCTTTCAACAGCATCTTTGTTTACATTTTCCGCTTGTGCTCGCACAGAGCAACTTTCCTCTTATCCGGCACACACTCGCACTCGCCGATTCATAACATCTGAAAAATACTTAAAACATTATTTATTTATTTTTATTTATTTTCTTGATGATTTGATGATAAACTTGATTAATGTGATTAATCATTCTATACAGAGCGTGAGACATTTTAATCTAATTTACGAGTGCAATTAGCGGTAATTTAATGGATATTAACATTATGTATGTGGGGGTTTTCCCACTTGATTGAGTTTCGGTTTTTATGACGTAAAAATTTTATGGAATGGGTAATCGAAGTTTTAAATTGATATCCGGTTTTATAAAAAAAAACTACAAAACAATGCTAAAAAATAAACAAAAAAACAACTACTTAATTGACATGTTAAAATGTTACAAAGCCACAAAAAAACTAAATTATATAATATATGTAAACATAATGTAAGCAAAAAACTGTAATTTTTTTTTTGACTAAAATTTTATAAAATAATACAGCTGGTAATGGTGCTAACATTGTTCAAGTCAAAAAATTAAAACTTATATATCTGTGGACATTTGACAGAACAACCTCTTTCGATCTACGGTAATAATTCAATACAACATAAGCTCTTTGCATCAACGCAAGACTTGCGCTATATTAAATTATTACCATAGATCGAAAGAGGTTGTTTTGTCAAATGTCCACAGATATGTACTTAAAACTTTTTTTTAAATTTTAATGAATCAAGTTGATTAAAAAAAAGTACTATCGCAAGTATTACATGTGTTAATTAGATATGATTGCTGACATAGCTAACTAAATATAACATTTAAGTTCCATTATTTATTTTTGACCGTTTTCGCACAACATTTCCTTTACAAGTGCAGCGGTACCAAGGTGCATAAGAAGAGTGCGTACTAAAGAGAATATTGCATCACATCAGAAGAGTGTAATAGAAGGTCCAAATGTAACGATTCCACGTCATTCCCAATCCCTTGGCTTTGTCCTTTCACTTTATAGAAAATTTTATGAAAAGATCTTGGTTTCAAGACTTACGAGATTCATCTCGCATAAGAATTGAAACCGAATGACCATCGTTTGCGCAGAAGTTTCAGTCAATGGGCCCAAAGTCAACTGGCATTAAATCGGCTGTTTTATCAAAAAAACTCTTTCAGCGTTGAGGCTCATTTTGGTTCAATGGGTATGTCAAAAACCAAAATTGTCGCATTGAATCGCAATAGTTCGCATCAAATTAAAAGCCGTTACAAGCTGGTGGAGTCATCGGACCATATCTTTTTAAAAATTCAGCTTATCAGAGTGTTATAGTCAACGGTAATCGCTATAGAACCATGATTAATTTCTTTTTCATTCCCCGATTTGATGAGATGAATGTAGATGAGATGTGGTTCTAGCAGGATGGGGCTACGTGCCATACACCAAACGAAGCAATCAACTTATCGAAGAAAACATTTGATTAACGCATAATTTCGCTTAATGAATTTGTAAATTGGCCTCCAAGATCTTGCGACTTAACGCCTCTTGATTATTTTTTTGGGGATACCTAAAGTCGCTGGTCTACGCTGTCGAACCAACATCAATCGAAGCAGTGGAAGTGGAAGACATACGGCCACAAATGCTTGATGAAGTGAACGAAAACTTTGTCTCTCGGATGAAATTCATCAAATTCAGTCGAGGTGAGCCTATGCCCGAAGTTGTGCTGAAAAATTAATTGCAGAATGTATCCTCTGGATTGAATACAAATACAGTAGGTGGAGAAATAAAGTTGTCAAAGGCAATATTTTAATAATAAGACGCATAGAAATCGGCTTTTCTGTGTTATTAAGGTGATCTGTGTACTGTATTTCACAATAAAATTAACCCAATTTCCATTTTTAGGAAAGAAAAAGAAAATTTGTGTAGCATCAAGTTCACTAGTTTCAAACGTTCATCCAGCGAAAATTTTTTTCCATGTCGATTGATGCTTTCTTTCAAACCTTTCTTAATCTTTGGGCTTATCCGGACCAATGCCCATTTCAAGGTCGACCTATGCATTTTCAATGGTAGAAAAGTCCGGGCTTGCAGCGGGCTCTTCAAAGCATCTGTAATATTGATTGTGAGTCATAACTTTTTTATTTCACCCGTGTTAGGTGGTGTGTTATCGTGTCTTAGCCGTCTACCTTCTGGAATGGCAATCTAGTGAAGTAGTTTTAAGTAAGCGACTGCGATTATTTTTCATACTAGGATGACAACGCCATCTGCTTCATTTGCCGGTAAGCATCCCTAGACCATGATACCCCTCTCAGTCGACTTAACAGTAGGTTGAGTGCATTTTTCTGCTCTCTAGGATTGCGCCACACACACGCACCATGCCGTGTGAATATTTAAGTCTGGTAGTCGACTCATTACTCCAAAGTCCTGTATACCAAAAACTAAGAGGTTTAATACGTGTTCTTCATGAAACTCACGCCCTTTTCAATGCTTAGCTTTTTCAGGTATGGAATTTTATGTGCAACTCACCCATGTTTTCCGGTTTGGCGAACAGATTTTCTATTAAGTAGTACACTCAACCTACCGAAAACTGAGTTTTGACATACTTTTTGTATAATGTCAAAAGCAAGTCTCTAATTTTTAATTTTCCAGAGAATATTATGTTTTTAGCAGTTAGTGAATGTAAAGTTCGACCTTAGTTTATATTGGGCTTATCGTAGATAAGTTTAAGTTTGCATTTTAACTTTAATATAAATACTTATGCTGCTTAATAAAACTTTCAAGCTACCCTTATTTAAATCAGTAGAAGTGTTGTTTTTCTTAACTCTGTGGAAAAATTACAATTGTATTTTGAAACAAGTACTTACAGTACTTTCTTTTTAGTACTATCAATTTTGAATGATCAGGAAATGAAGAATTCGAGAAACTAACTTAAGTAAAAATGTATGGCTATATACAGCATATGTATATTAATTATTTTTAATATGGATACATTAGGCTATTTTTTCATATATAAATATGTATATTCTATTGCAAATTCATAAGTCTAGATATCCCTGCATATTGGAAATCATCAAAAAATGTTGTTTTTTTTATTGAATAATGAAGTCATATTTCATTTTATTGAATTCACATGCTTTTCCCATCAATTTACTTTTTGACCATTCTCAACAAAAAAATTAATGTCCAAATCGAGCAAAAACCATATATATAATTTATATTGAGGACAACAAAAAAAATCAATGAGAGTTACACAAAAACTTATCAAGTATGTAAATGTTTAATATCAGCAAATACATAGGGGAACAAAAAACAAAACAAACAGGTCATGACTTATATTTTTTCATCCCATTAAATAACATCTACTATATTTAGAGACTAATGCAGGGGTCAACTTTTAAATTCACCTTTGGTTGTTAGTAAAGAACAAATAAATACAAAATTGGAGCAAAAATTGTTTTGAGGCGAGAATTTAAGTGAGCACTTAAAAAATAATTGAACATAGCCATGGGTAGTGAAAAATCATTTGAGCTGGTTAAAATTTCTTAATCGATGATAAAATATAGATATTCAGAGCTCAGTAAATTGTCATTTTCCTAAGGTTCTTCAACTATGAAACCTAATGACCTTTTATTTTTTTTTTTATAGAAATTTTCCACGGTGAAAATGTTTTAGGTAGAGGACGGCAAATCACATCTTCACCCTGGGCGCCGAATGTGGACGGTACGCCACCGGCTTCAAAAACCCACTGTTATACCTGATTCTACTGAACGACACCGCAGTATTACTGGTATCATGGAGTACAATAGGGTCATCTAGAATAATTTGCTTATGGAAATGATGTCGTGCTGCTGTAGTCAAAACAGTCCCATATAAAAACCAACATTACACAACTCAGCGTCCAGGTAGTCAACGTTGAACTACTTATTAGCACCAATATCAACCAGAATGCTCTTGACTTTTGACCTTAAATTTCTGAAGATGATTGAACTCATTATTTACGTTAACAATGCACTGATATTCTTTATGTGAACTTGACTTTCTGTCCGGTCAATAGGAGGCGAGCAAATGGCACAACAAATGAAAAACTTGCAATGCCTGATATTTTCAATATTTTAAAAAATGTTAAGATTTCAAAATCGATAAAACATTGCGATGTAAGAAGAGCTCTTATATTTTCAATATCCTTTATGTTATTTATTCTGCTTTTAGTCATTACAGAGAGTGCAAAAGTCAACACTTGATATCGCTGTGGACTTTTGTGAACTTTCAGTAAAAGTAAATTGAATTTGTTTTGGTAGCCAACATGAAAGCAAATAATTTGCCTCTTATTTGTATATCAATCAATCTCAATTTGCCAGAAGTGAATGCGAACGATTCAAACAATCAACTTACAATAATTGAATTATTGGGGCATCTAGAAATTTTGCTGACGATTTCCTGCCTTTTAGCAACAGAAGCAAATAAATAAAATGGTAATTGGCTGTAGTATTTGAATGAAATAAATATTGTTGAGCAATTTAGTTTACAAACTTAGACTACAAGTTATAGTTTGTTCGATTTTTTAAAATTTTCGACTTCTGGATTATGATTTAAAAGAATATTTCTTTATTTCAGCCACAATGAATTTCGATATGTTTGCAATAATTTACTATTGAAAACTCGAAAGCAGAACGCACAGCTCAACAAAAAAATAGCTATGTTGCATTATAATAGAAATGGCAACGGTGCCTTAGAGATCGCTGATTCTGACGATTTTGAGATACACAGTGAAAGTTGTCCGTAATCTAAATGAAATAGAACATTTCTTTTTGATGTTAAATCAAAATTCACTAGCGGAATCTCTTTGGCACTTCAGAGTCATGAGGTTTGATATCCAGCGCGTTGCGTTAAATGTCTCGAAACCATGAATTGATAAAGGAATTTTTTGCTAATTTGGATCAAGTTTCAAAAACTTTATGAAAATGATAAAATTCATTTAGATTGTGGAAAAGCTAAGTTTTTCAGATCATGAGCAAAAACGGTATTTTCAAAAATTTTAATGAAGCTCGAAATATTACTCTTAAAATGGTATTTTGATTGGCCTGCCTATCACGCAATGACGTAACGTGGACATTTAGTTTCCCTTACCAACAAAAACTTTTTTTTTTCACCAAATACTTTTATTTACCACAGAAACAAAGACTTAATTTCCACATTCCAAAAACCCTAGCATAATGAGACAAATTTCTTGATACATATAATGAAGATCCTGCACATTATATTTATAAAAAAAGGACCAAAAAAATTATTATTTCTGCAATAAATCAAATTTAATTTCCTATTAGGAGGACTATTTTGCCTCTGATGCCTCCTCCAGCACAAAATCCGCAACAAGAAGTGACACGCTGTCGATGGATCTGTTTTTCAACGTAAATTTTCTGAGCTCCAAATGCGATTATTTTGACTTTTAACGAAGCCATGAAGTTGAGACTCATGAGACTCATCGCTGAAGGTGATTTTGTTCGAAAAATCAGCACTCACTTGTTGTTGTTCCATAATCCATTCAACAAACACTTTACGCCGTCCGTGGTCAGTAGGCTTCAGCTCTTAAGCCAATTGAACTTTGTAAGCATGAAGATGTAAGTCTTTCGTTAAAACGTGTTCAGCATCTTCGAAAACAGGGCGTGACTAATATTTTACCGATGGAAGATATTTTGGGGCTGGTTTTTGGCCATTTCGGTGGGTGGGACCAACTCCAATAGAATTTTAATCACCGCCATCGTGTTTAGCATTCTCGAATACGGGGGGGTGGGGGTAGGTGGTCTGGTTGCTGCTTAAAATATTTATATTTTCTAAGGTTTTTTCCGACTCCACGAATAAACTATCATGCCCGAATTTCAATGGCCTTTAACAAAAACAAAAAAAAAAAATTTTACGTTTTAATTTCGAGCACATACCACTATCTATATAACAAAAGTTCCATTAAAAAAAAAGTATTTTGATCCAGTTGATGAAGTTAAATCACTATTCTGACCACGAAAATTGCGAGTTTCTTTCGAGTAGCGCTCCATTTTGAGTAACCCTGAACTGTCAGCTGTCACGCGTTCTTGCTTTAAACAATTTATCGTAAAAATTGCGTGAAATTTAATTCAAACGTGAAATTTGTAACACCCTTTATATATCCATATATCCATCTCCGCAAAACAAATGAGTATGCCACAGGTGTAGTGCATATGTTTTATAGAAAAATGTTGCAATTGATATTATTTCTATAGCTTGAACTTTGGCCTTTAGTTAAAACGTCAATGTCACGTTTTCCAGCGGTTTAACTTCTTCACCACATATTTTTCTTTTTATGTAAAGTAACCAATTGTGACCGCAAATAATTACATTTTTTATTTTAATTTTTAATGCAAAAGTTAAAGAGGTAAATGCAAAATAAAAATACACTGCCTTTGTAAAAGCTATCCCTCTCATACCTATGGCGAGTGGGAAACATAAAACAAATTATTGTAGGGTGTCAAATTACTGCGAAAAGCCACAGCCTTTTCCATTTAATGTTGGATAAAAACTCACAAATGGAACATTCTAATGTTCAACAGTTTGAGAAAATAATAATAAGAAGGAAACCACAAAGGAGATACCAAAGGATGGATGTCCTTGCTTTGATGCTGTGAAACAAAACCAAAGCTGTGAGGCAAAACAAGAAATTTCTTGTGTGTCTTCAAGGCAACAACCCATACAAATGCTCAGACACTCGTAAAATGAAAAGCATACCCTGGAAGCAAGTGGTTTTCCCTGTTACAACTTAGCGAATCTCATAATTGAAACATTTTTTTATATTATATTTTGTAGAAATGCATTTCCTTAGCATTTTTTACTATTAAAATTTCATAACTTAAGTAAATGGATTATAATTTGAAAAAATATAATTTTAAAATTTATTGCAAACAAAAGAAACAAATTTGAGCTAAATAATAATAAATGAGTTAAGCTTATTATGATAGCTTTGCAAGTGAACTATAAATATTTGGAAGTTTAGCAAAGACCAATATGATCGTAAATAATTTATCAATGCTTTTTTATTCAACAAACATGAGAAAGATAATAATTTCACGACTTTAAGCCATTGGCTTAATGGCTATGCAAACAAGCGAGAAAGTGACAAGTATATAAATATCAAAAAATCGAACATTGTGTGCGGATTTAAATAGATAAGCGCACATTTTACACCTCAAGGTCATGCCCCCAACAGCTCAAGTATTGAGAGCATCCGTCAAAAATAAAATTGCAATGCATGGAACAGTCAGGGGTTCAAGTACAACATTATCCAAAAAAAGTGGTCTGATGAGGCTATGTATGAATGTATATGAATATGTATATATGTGGTAATAGTCGTAACATATCCCAATGTGCCAAACGGATTCCGTTTCGGCTCCGTTTCGGATTCGTTTTCCTATGAAATTTCTTTCGAAAAACCGTAATCCGCTATGTCGGATCCGTAACGGATCCGAAACGGACTTCATATATGGATCCGTTCCGGATACGTGTTTTCTAAATCACACGGATCCTTTTTCGAGCGGAATTTCATACTAAAACGAATCCGAAACGGATCCATTTTGTTTACAAAAAACGTATCCAAAACGGATCCGTAAATAAAGTTCGTTTCGGATCCGTTACGGTTCTGACAAAGCAGATTCCGGTTTTTCGAGAGGAATTTCATATGAAACCGAAGCCGAAACGGAAGCGAAATGGAATCCGTAACGGATCCATTTTATTTACAAAAAACCTATCCGGAACGGATTCGTATATGAAGTCCGTTTCGGGTCCGTTACAGATCCGCTTCCGTTACGGATCTGCATCCGGTTTTGTGTACATTGGGATGTCACCCAATTAAATTATTCCATTTGGAATTGATCAATGAGTTAATATTTTACGATAATATTGGTCTTTGCTGAATGACTGTAAGTTCAATGTAATAATGTTTAATATTACACTTGAATGCAAATGTTTGAAAAAAAAATGAATTTTTATTTGTAAAAGTTCACAGTTGTAGAAATTAATTTCGCTTGGTTTTGCTATCAAGCAAATTTTATTATAGGATTTTTTTTTATTAGAGACAGCATATCTTCAAGCTATTTTTCTTTCCATAATTTTTTTTTTCCATTTGTTCTTTTAATAATCAAAATGTATGCGTTTTTTTTCTTACGTTTTCTAAACTTTACGAGTAATTGCTAATGACACATCACTTCGCAGTGATAAACTAAACATGTCAATTACAATGACAGGTCACTTCGCATTGATGCCATAAAACAAAATTAAATTTTCTTGTTGTCAGCAGAAGAACAACATACAAATTTATTTCTCAAAATCGGATTGAATCAAATCAGAAATAAACTAAATTCAGTGTTTAGGACGCCATTCAATACAGGACAAAAAATCTAATCTCAAAGTGAGACAGCTGACTTTCAAATGGCGCTATGAGAATGTGTGGTGTTGTTGCACACCCTCAAACCGATAAGAATATTAAAATCTGATCTGAAATCGTACACAAGTCAACACAATTCGAGCGTTCAAAGCGCTTTAAAATTTGCATGTGTTTTGAATCATAGCGATTTCAGTCAATACGACTTGAGCTGTCGCATGATCATGGTATGTACATATATATTTCATATCGGGCTATGTTATTGTAATTGATAATTTTTAAAAATTTTTATTTCGATATTTAGTAGTACGCTTACTACTTTTGCGCTGTTGTACTACTTTTCGATGATATGTACTACTTTTGAACTTTTCTTCGTAAAATATTTTTTCATTGGTAATTGACAGATATAAAACATTTTCTACGAGATAATCGCATAGGAAAAGTTAGTGATAAAAACAAAATTTGTGAAGAATAAATTTTTGATGATAGAATTCTATGGGAAAAGAGAAAAAAATAATAAGAAAACTAGTAAAGGCCAGGCCGAAACTCACACACCCTACACTGAATTGAAAGTACTTTCTAAATATATGTTAAAATTACATTGAAAATTAGTAACCTACAATTTTCATGAAAATCGTATGTGCCAATTGTGAGTTATACAAAAATCAAAATTTTCAATTGCTTAAAAGTGTCACGCCCACTTTTCCAATTCCGTCCACTTTAAGCAGAGTTCAAGATATTTATGATCTTAATTTCATCATAATATCTTGTACGGTTAACGAGCTATGGCGTTATTAAAGTTAAAATTTAGGGCTGTACGACGACCTTTTAAGAGCCTTTGAAAATTTGAAACCTAGCCCAATCTTAATTTTGTTCACATGTTCACCAAATCACCAAGATTCATCAAAATCGCAGCAACTTATTTCAAAATGTACTGGGGTATATTTACATGGAGTATGGGTAGTGGGTGTGGCCGCAACCGATTTTGGACATTTTCACATGCTAGCAGCTTGTAACAAGGTGTGACCTTTCATTGAATTAGCTTGCTTAGTTTTCCCGTAAACGTGATTTCAACAGACAGACAGACGGACTCAGGTCGTGATGCTGATCAATAATGTATACACTTTTCTGTACCTGCCACGCCCCCTTCTATGAGTTACAAACGGAATGACAAAGTGAATGTACCCTCAGTGTAGGGTATAATTAAAGAATGGAAAGTGAAATATATATCATTTTGGTATGGTTTTTTTGAAGTATAAAGTGAGGACTATTTTTGTTTTAGGTCGCAGGAAATTTTTTTTTGTCAGGTGTACTACTCTTGTAATCAGGTCAGATGGTAACCCTATATATCATGAAGTTGTTTTATCCTCATCATCAGGAATCACAATACGCCCATTTCGTGTCTAAGGCAAGTTCGGCCGGTTCACCGTTTGTGAGCTCCTTAAATTTTATCTTTGGGAAGGGTACAAACATCACTTTTTTTTAAGTTTCAACCTGTTTTGCGGAAAGTTTGATAAAATCAGCTGCGTAGTTTTTAACCGGTTGCTATACTTGCCCAAGCTTAAGTGCTTTGATATAATTTTGATTTGTAGTACAAAGTAGGTCACGATTTGTTTCTATACATACATATATGTAAATCGGAGTGATTGCAAAAGAAAGACCCCTTAACTAAAAGTACATTTACACTTGAAACTAATATCTATTCTTGGTTTTTCTAACTGCTCCATCTTAACAAAATGCTTGCTGCTCGAATGAATTCAAATAGTAAAAAGGCCAAAATTGAGAATATGTTTTAGGATTAGATACATTTGGGACTTTTAAAAATTGAGCGCAAAACTATAAATTTATGAGGCAACAACAAAGATATAAGCTGATGGCTGCCACCACATCAGATTACACACTCTAACGAAAAATCAATCTCGATATCTTGTCCAAACATACAATCGTCTGGCAAAGTAATACTGGTTGGTACACTGAGAAAACAATATATTTGAATATAACAAACGCATATTTCATATAGAGCAATTAAATATTTATTTGAGCCAAACATATTGTATTTGGATTAAATAGTGGTAAGTGCTGGTTGAAGCATTTTATGTTTGACTCAATCAAATATTTAATTGCTCTATATGAAATATGCGTTTGTTATATTCAAACATATTGTTTTCCCAGTGTATGAGGAGTATGTGGCGTAATTTATTCAGAATTATATTTCGCCTGGATCCTCTATACCTTGATACAATATATTGTGTCTTCTTAAAATCAGTTACATTTCATTGCTACCTTTAAAAAATAACCTTAACTTTTAAAGATCTGTGCATTTTTGAGCAATGGACATGTTCGCACATATACATCACTTGACGCCCTTACACAAATATTTGGCGAAAATATATTTTCCATCGACTTCAGATTAATTAAATTTCAAGTTTACTAGCTAATAAGCCAACATCAAAAGTTATTTTTCATATCCGAAACATTTCAAATTTTAATTAGCGAATTTGTAAGTCAACATTTTATAATGTAACTAAAAAAGTGAAATGTTCAAAACACCGGATATGCCAAATTGTACTCATACAACCTTGAACTCAGTTCTTATGAGCATTGCATTCAGCGATTTAACGAAATGCCAACATTTAAGTCGCTTTGGGTTGGCTGTATCTATTTCGTGGGGGTTTTTACGATTTCAATCATCTTAAATATTTTTTAGCATTAAATTGTGCTTTAAACATCTTTTATTACAAAATTATTTATCATAGAGCTTATGATGAAGTTAACAAAATACTGCCAGCAAGGATAAAGAACAATAAAACAGCCCACTATAGTTGGTACTTATAGCAGGAGATATATATATGGAGAGCACAACAACAAGAGATAAGACTTCATAGATATTTTTAATGCCTATTTATTTTGATGCACAGAAATGTTCGATATTATGGCAGGAAAAATATTTTTATGGGCATTTTATCTTTTCCTTCAAAAAACATTATTGTTGTCTATGCAATATTTATCTTTTTTTTTTTGCTGTTGTCATAATATCTTCTCAGGATTAATGCTGAAAAATAATTTTTTTTATCTATAATTTATATGTAGTATAAAGTTTATTTATTTCACTCTTGAGCTGGCAATTTAATGAGAAATAAAATATTAAAAATATATAAAAATTCCTCAAAGTTAAGATGTGTGAGTGTTTCAACTTAAGCTTCGGCTTCGAAGGAATTTTTTCATAACTCAATAACAAACAGTCGATATTCCAATTAACGAAACCTACAAACAAAAATACAATAAACGCATTGTTGTGGTGCAAAGAAATACAGTGTGGCCTCGGTCAACCGAGCCTGTTTTGCAATAACTGCGGTAGTTGCAATGATGGAGTCAAAAAATCTTAGGTACTCGGCTGTAAATATTTAATAAAAAATAACCTTAAGTATAAAAAAAAACTTAATTTATCAAAAAAATCATCATTTATTTGCTAAAGAAACCAATTGTATAAACATTTTTGCATCTTGGGGCATTCCCGAACTCGGTTTAATAACGAAAATGCTACAGAGAAAATTCGAACGACATAAGTTGTACTAAGCGCGGTAAAATTTGTTTGAAAAGTTGCACATACCAGGGGTGCCATAACGTTCTAAAAGTGGGTGTGGAAATCATTGAGTCACGGGGGGGAGTTCGAAATTGATAATATTTTTAAATCGACGTTTGGTTGTCTTACAGAATAATGATTATGAAAAAGTAATGTAGGATATCTGAAATAAAGTTCTCATTAATTATTGTGTACATAAAAAAACGTTTATTTTGTCAGAAGTACATCTTTTGTTTAGGCAAACACAGTTGTCATCAGGCCCTTATAACTAACTTGAGCACTTAGAGCTTCGTATCAACCAATCAGCGCGATAAGTTGATACCTATATCAACGAGCGAAGCCTTTAACTTACACTCATCCGCATTGATTCAGATCCGAATTTAGGGTCCTTATTCGATACATTTTTTTTTTTTCAGCTGCTATATTGGTTGTCGTCGTGGCAGCCTTGATTACAAGAACCAATCGAAACGTCAAAAGAGGCAGCTAAAACGATATCTGCAGCGCCAACTTGACAGAAAATTTATCGAATAGGGACCCAAATTCAGAACAGAAACGACGTGGGTGAGTGTACGATGAGAAAATGTGCAAAAAATTCCCATGTTAATTCGAAGTTCCTCGTGTTGAACTCCACATGGGGAAGTCTCACGCGTGTGGAGTTCTAAACACACGCAATAGATCTTCCGGCGCCATTGGCACTTACTTGTTGCGATAATCGAGGTGTTGCATTTATCGACGGTTGCGTTGACCGAGGTCGCACTGTCAGTAGCTTACCATGTGATTTGCCCTTATAACAAAAACCACTACAAGCAGTCATAAAAATATATACCAAATGCATCCCAATTTCATTAATTATTGAGACATAAATAAATCTTAAGTATAAAGTAAGTTTGTTCATTAATAAAATCCTATAGAAAAATGATTCATGCCATACATATTTTTACCCATAGAAAACAAATGTGCAATAAAAAAATATAGTCGCCTATATAAAGAATCACAGTTGATATCGAATTCACCTTTTAAATTGGTTTCAAGGTCAAAGGCAAGGTCACTGTTATTTGACACATTAGAAACCTTATAACTTTTGTATCACTTAAACTTAAATGGAGCACCCTGTATGTAATGAAATATCGTACAGATTCTTCTAAAGAGGCACAACTCAAAATTACACATATCTACAAAAGCACAAAAGAGATGAGTTAGTTTTTCATGTTGCAATGGAAATTAGGCTGCAAGATGAAAAAGTGCCCTATTTATATTTAGATGTGTCGGAGAGTTAAAGCTGCTGTGATCGCTACGAACAAACCATATTCCATTAGTACCTTCTTTTAAACAATTCACGATTTATATCTGAAAAATAGTTCACGAGTTTTCTGAAAATTTCAAAATTTTGAGTTGTGCCTCTTAAGTAGAATGTGTGCGATATATACGAAAAAAAAAAATGCTAAAATGATTTTAATATTGAAATAAGATATTTTGCGAATTCAATATTTTTACTTAAGATTTCTTCCTTGCATTATCAATTAATCAGAATTGCATCAATCTGTGGTTAAGTGGAACCATTACTCTCAGTTACTTTCAAACAAATGCATCAAAGCCGAAGAGAATCTCAATACAGTAGAGCCTCGATTATCTGTCTCCCTATTATTCGTCACCTCCGTTTACCGTCACGGTCCATATCATTTCATGTTTTAATTTTGTGGTCGTCTGGTATTTGTGCGACGGATTGTTTTCATTTCGTTTGTATTTCGTTCCTCTTAGCTAATATTTAGGAAAGATAAAATTAAGCTTTTATGAATTATCATAATTTATTGCACCGACTATGTTTTAAAGACGGTAAAATAAATAACTTTCATTGTCTTCATCACAATTTCCAGATTCTACATCACAATTAACAAATTCAACTGTTGGATTTGAGGACATTTCGAAAATTACTTTCTTTGTGTTTTTGGAACAACCTAATATTTAATACGTATTTTACAGAGCTTTATGTTCAGTACTGTTAGTGCAAAAACATCAAAAAAACTACAAGCACAAATCGCATTAGTTTTTAGAGAATAACTCCAATAATTTTAAAGCAACAAAAAATCAGCTGCTTATACTAGTTTCAATGACCTCTACGTCATATCATCAGTAGGCTCTGCTAACCAACGCTTAAGAGTTTGCAAGCACACTATATCTTATGTCCAGCATTGACCAGTTAAGAATTATAGCAAAAAACATAAGCACAGTGCAACAAAACTCTACATTATTTCGCTCCTTGCATGCAATTGCTCCTGCAACTCTTTTGATTTTCCACATTTCTTGTTGTTTGTTCGGCGTTTAATTTTAATCTGACATTCTTTTGCGTATTTGTATACATATTGACAACGGAAAATTTCTCAGAATTTAGTTTACAAGATCTGAAACTTATGAATTTTCTATCAATCATCTTTTCGGTCAACGGTCATGCGGTCATCCTCGTGCTAGACGGATAATCGATGCTCTACAGTAACTATTTCTTTTTTCAGAAATTTTGAAAAGCTTTCAACGAAATAATTTTAAAATATAGAATGCATTTATGTAGATCCTATTTTGTGGCTGTTAATTTTGAATTGCTAAAGAGTAGAGCCGAATTTTAAACTTAAATATTATCTACCCTATAAGAGACTTTGGTGAAATAATTGTTGTTCCAAAGAAAAAACTTCACTCAAACTATTTCTTTTAGCTTTAAAAAATTTTGAAAAAAATGGAACACCACAATGGTTTAACTTTTGCCGAAATGATTAATGGAAAAGCCAACTCCTTTCGTTTTGGCAAAGTTTGCGCCATATACAATTATGTGCATGTGAACACTATGCAAAAAAAGTTGAATAGACTTTTCCAACTATGTAACTTACATAACAATGTATGTACGAGTATGTATGCATTTGCATTAGGGTGTGTTTCTTTAAAGTTTTGTAGTTGGATCTTTTTTCCTATATTTTAGCTTGAGGCTTAAAAATAATTGTCCCAAAATTTAAGCATACTAGCTCATACCTGCAAACGCCGCGGACAGAGTTTTTGTCCGCTTTCGTTGAAATTTTACGAAAAAACGGACTTACCAAAACGAAGAAAGTATATTTTATTTGCCAAGATATAGCGTTTTAAGTATTTTAGTTGTAAGGGAGATGCAACCCACTGTCGTAACGCCACGCCCACATTTTTTGTTTGGCTGAAAATGTTAACAAAATATACCCGAAGGGTTTTTTTAACATTAAGAACTTGCGATCGTACAGTGCAGTCGCGCTAACGTGAACACCGTCTAACGTGAACAACGCGGTAGCGTGAACGAAATATATTTGGCAAAAGGCTGTTTATGTATTTTGTTTTATTTTTTCTTGGTTTATGAAGAAGTTTTTTGTTTCCTTTAAAGTTTTTGTAATTGCAAATGATATGAAAAATAAAAATTTGATGCAAAATACGTTGCAGCGACTGCGCTGTATAAATTTTGGTTTGAATCTTTATATTTACTAACGTGAACAATTTCGCTACCGTGAACAACCTTAGTTTTAGTTAGTTCACGTAACAGCGACTGCACTGTATGTGTCTATATTATAGAATCGCGTTTGAAGAAAGTTCTTCCAAAATTTCAGCTTCCAAGATTAAGCCTCCGAACAGCGCAAGCAGTGTTTGTTTCCTATTACAATTGAGGCAACACGTGCCCGCTGATAGAAATAGAAAACTAGTTAGAGTGTTACTTTTGACCTCATCAAAAATCAAACAACCTATACTGTTTTATCTGAAAAGTTCTGTTTAGGTGAAAATATTTTGAGCAGAGGGCGTGGCGTCGTTATACCGTAGCAGTTGCATATTTAGGGTAGTGCAACCAAGCTCTGCAGTAACACTAGAAATAGTTCGGACAAACTTCAAACAAAAATTAGATAAATTTCAACAAGAGGGCGTGGCTGAAACCAAACTGCACACAAATAGCGGGTAATTTTTTAACCGCTTGGTTTTTGAAAATTGAGAAAAAAGAGACATACACATTGAGCCAAAAATGAGCTCCGCCGTTGAAGAAACGTTTTCGATAGACACATTTGCAAAACACTTTTCTCACAGATCACGAATTTTGATAATAAAATACACCAATTTGCAAGCATTTGTCAGTTTTAATATGATAAAATGGCAAATCTTATTGAGCATTTTTAGCGTTAACATATGTTACGAATCACGCGTAAGGTGTCAAAAAAATTACACTGAAAAAACAAATTACAAAAAATCACCCGTTATAAGGTTTGGTCTAGCATTATGCCGAAAATGAACGTGGTAACTACTTACCACACAAGCATAAGCTTCAAAACGCTATAAGAAAAGCTACATGTGGAAGTAAATTTTACCAAATTCAAATTTTAATAAATTTAAGGCAAACGCACGTTGTTAATGCAATTGAATTTTTGGCAAGGTCGAAACCCAATTTTTGTAAAATTAAAAAAAAAACGTTCTCAACATTTTAGCAATCTGCCAACTAACAGTGTGATTTCCGAAAAGCAAAACAACAACCTATTTCGAAGAGATGGCTCTTATCAGGTTTTGCTCGCGTGTCCTTCATTTATGTATGTTATTAAGTTGTAGTGAAGAATTTGACAGACTCTCTGGTCATATGTTTCATATATAACATGAGACTAATTTAAAAAACTTCTTTTCTGTGAGAAATTTCACACGGACTTACTTTAAAACTTAAGGTTCCAAAATTTATTTAATCAAGACGTCTAATAATTTTAAATTCATGTTAGAATGCAGACCATAAAGATTTCAATAACAGCACCGGTCTAACTTGTCATAGCTTGTGGAAAGGGTTTTTAACCGTTTCACATTTCACCTTTTGCTAGGACTATGACTGAATTACGTTTGAGTGTCATAAGCAAGTGGCCTTAAGCAACTGTGGCGATTCATTACAGCCATTGGTCATTTTATTTGCTTTGAATTTAAGAACTCCTTTGTGGGAAATAAAAGACCAGTTAAACAGCATAATGAACTGAAAGAAAAAACCAAAATGCAGGTGACACATAAAATAAAGAAAACAAAAACAAAATATCTGGAGTAGTAACGTAGATGTATAGACAAATCGACAATTGGCGAAATGAAGGTTAAGTTTAAAAGGAAAGCAAATAATATGTTTTTGAGATAGGATATTTCAATATGGAATTCACAGAAGATACACCGATACTATTGGGATAACTGGCATTGAATGATAGTTTTCGAACAAAACTATTTCTGCTAATAAGTTCATGGTTTGCTTGGTGGATGCATCCATGAGCAAAATTGCCATCTATGAATTCTGAAAGCTCACAATGACCTTAGAGAGGCCACAGTTTTCGGGAAAAAATATTTGTATAGTGTGCATTATGGTCTGTTCGCGTCAATAGCTCATATTCCTTTGCAAATGACTAGGGAGCGGCTGTTACCGTCAATGCTGAGCGCTATGGCCTTATGATAACCGAATGCAAGTTACGATTTCAGTATATACATGAGATATGGATTCAACAAAACAGCGCCACTAACCATACAACACAACTGATTTCGACTTTATTGCGCAAAAAACTCCTAGGACACGTAATTTTAAGAATTTTTGTGATATCAATCTGCCCACAAGCACAAAAGCGTTGTCTCAGTGAAAGTGAGTTTCGAGAAAATCAATCTTTTGTCAATGTGGTATTCTTGAAATGCCTCTAAAATTGAGGCAGAAAAAATTCTCTTAAGAAATTTTTCATGTAATATGTTTGAAGTAAGATACCTGCATTTGGAGTAGTTCATTTCTTAAACTATCCGATGCCATAAGAATCAAAAATATGCATTTTTTGAGATGCTGACTTTGCACTTCTAATGGCAGAATTAGTCAACAAAATTGTACGGTTTGACGCCATTGGACTTTTTTTTGTGAAGCATGCCAAAGATCGTTTATACACAGACAATCCCATATTTTTAGAGCAATTGGAAACCAACAATCGTTAAATTAAGCCCGAGTTACAGTCAAAATTGTGCTGAAGAGATAGAAAAAATTTCATCACAGTGATTGAGTTCTGCGGGAGATTTTATAGTGAAAATTTTAATGATATATTGCATGCCAAATAATATATTGAAAGGAAAATTTCATCGATTTTTAATTTCACTTTTTCACCTACCGAAGCACAAATTGGATAACCAGTTAATTCTCAGTATTTCGATCCAAAGTTTTTACTTGTATGCGCCACGTTCTCATCACAAAATCCGTCCAATATTTGTGTATTACGGCAAAAGCTTCGCAAAACTCAAAAAAATCCATTAAAACTATCAAAAATTTCAATGAAAATCAAAAGTATCGAATGTTATCGAAGAATTCGATATAAAAAATATCGCAAAAGTCGATAAATGTCAAACAGTAAAAAAAATTACTAACGATTTTACTCCAACGAACTTCTTAATGTAGGGATTTTTGAAAAGTAAAGCTTACGCCAAGAAGCCAAAGACTTTAGAAGAGCAGCGATATCGACCAGACGCTGGCCAATGTGACGTAAAATGTCAAAAAAATAGTTCGCTTTTCTTTCATTGATATTGTTTTCCAAAAATAATTAATAGTAGCGAAAGCCTATCAATATTTCCATTGATTGAGATGGCGCACCCGTTATATGTTGCAATATAACAAAAAATTAAGAAAAACATCGGAAAGTAATGCAAAACCATGAAAAATTATAAATGCGCATCGAGAAAATCGATACAGTTCGAATGGTATTCAAAAATTCAAATTTATCGGTTAGTAACGATTAAATTGAAAAATGTTCTCAGAATCAGATGGTATAGAAAAACAGCGAAATAGCTTTAGAAACTTCGAACAATATCGTAAAATTTTTCAACACTGGGAAAGTATTGAATAGATACGATAAACTTCGAAAAGATATTTATCAGAGATGTGTATAAATGCAAAAGATTCATTTGATCATCTCTGATAAACTTTTTGAAGCTCCAATGTTCTTGGTAACATTAAATATGTCAAAATCAGTATAGTAGCTCAAAAGTCACTACTGCAACTGTCATCTTTTAACTCCAATAGGCATGTAGGGCCAGAACAAAATATTTTCAGTTATTTCGATTTCGTGTTCATTATTTTTAAACTAAGCCAATTAGTTCAGATTTTCGACATATGAGCACGTCGCCACGAATATTTAAGTCTTCCTCTGCATCTTCCCTAGATCTTTCATCAAAAGTTTGGCCTAGAAGTTTCTCTAGCGTCTTTTCTTATGCTGTGGCCTATAAGTGAAGTGCCTGGGGAGTCTTACGTCGGAATCCAATTACTTTGAATGTATTGATGTGAAATCTTTCTGAATTACTTTTTTATAGATGATATGGATGATTCAAAATAATTGGTTTCCGAGATTTTTATATATCAGACGCTTAAGGCACTCCGCTTTTTCATTATATGAGTTGAGATAGAAGTGCTTATCATTATTTCTGTATGTATAGTTCCTTTGTATGCAACTCTTCCCATATGCTGCCTTTTAATTAACTCAACCGTATAATTATCTCTTAAAGAAATTTCACTTTCAAAACGTTCACTTTCGTAGCAGCAGCTGTATTTATGACTGAAAAATTTGTAATAATTTCCTCAGCTAACATTATGCAGAAATCAGCTCAGCTGTAGACTTGTGTTTATGATATACAAACTTACATAGTTCAAATAGAACACCATCCGTGCGAATGTATTCCCACTACAATTACACAGCAAATTAGAAAAGCAATAAATCATTCAGCATTTCCACGATTCTCCAATTGAAGGTGCGCGTTTGAGTTGAATGCGTGAAACAGCACGTGGAATTCTTGTGCGAGCACAATAGGATTGGATCCAGACGCATGGGCCCTATAGATTTATTTTTTGTTTTTTATTTTTGTTGGTCTCAAATGATAAATAAAACTGACATGTTCTATTTTGGCCACGTGTTGTTGTGGGCATTCAAGATTTAAATTGGCGACTTTAGATCGTTATCGTTTGGCGTTCTTTCGGAGCAACTAATGGCGTTGTTTATGGCTGTTTATTGTTGTCATTTCTGTCGTATGTTTGACAAATCTGTTCGTAGAATTTCTTGACAAACAGCGATGGCGACGCCGGCAGTCATTAAGAATTGGTTTCAATTGTCATATTGAAAGGAAAAAGTAAAAATAAAACAAAATTTATTTATGGATTTTTCAGGGAAAACTATTCAAGCGTACACGAATGTGTTCCAAATAGACGAGACATACCATACAGTAGCAGATATGCAGATACAAGTACAATGCCCCAATTGGTAAACAAGTCATTAGCGATATATATAGTATTAGCAAGAGTTTAATGAAGAACTGCGAGAAAAAAAATTGTATATTAAACTATGCACATGGTCAGTATCAACATATTTGACCTTCGGTAGGAAAAAGGACTATATCTTGAAATAATATTGAAGATAAGGTCCCTTTTCCCATGCAAGCTCACATATAAAATGCATATGAATGAGAGATATTTTTCTTCTGGATCTAGGTCTAGCTTAAAAATGTAAATCCTTAGGTCATGCACCTAGAGCCAAAAAAAAAAAAATATATTTAAATCACAAAACACAGAAAGGTCGCATAAATACAAAAATATTCGATGTACTGTACCATTGCATGCTTAATAATAAATATTCTTAAGGGGCACAACAACCCAACAATTGGGGTCCCTTACAGAGCGATCGCAACTAGATCGAAATATGGCTGATATCTTAACTGCCTCATCGGTACAGTGAATATGGACAATATCACAAAATCAATGTTGATGATGAATAATGACATTTACAGATCGGAAATCGAATGGAGCGCCGTCAATGCGAGCGTCGGCGATTTGATGAGATGATGAAAGTGTTGATGATGTGTGTGAGAATGTACGTAAATGATGCTCCAACTTGTTTGGCGATGATATCCCATAGGGAAACTTACAATCCGTGCAACGACTACGGTGGTATTGAGTATCACTATACAGTTGAAATTTCGAAGATCGTTGATTGGCTCTTATTTGACGATGACAATGAAAATTGAGCTGAAAAATAGCGATTGCGATTCCTTGCCTAACTTTGCTGTAATTTCATTCTCTCATTTTGTCGTCCAGCTTTAATTTAACCAGGTGCAAAAGGATACCATCACCTACTTGCAACTTCGTTGCCTCAGCTAACTACCGCAACGAAGCCAAATCGCCTCGTGCGATATTACTAAAGCCAAATGATCTGAAGATATAGTGCTTATTGTTATATTGCACGATTTGTTCAGTTTGATAGCGATGTTCGTCAAGAATTTCCTAGGGTATTGAAACTTTTCGACGCCGTAATTGTTGTAGGGAACAAGTAGCATAATCATGCCATGGAAGTCTATCCATTCCTCATCTTGCCACTAAATACAAATTCTTAAGGTGCGGTTACCTGTGCAGCAGGATGTCTGATAGATATTCATACTGTGAATGTACCAGTGTTTCGGACAACAGGTTATCGCAACTCCTTTCCTATTCTATCATGTAGACTTTTCAATAGACTACCGGAATCCTTGAAAATGCTTCGAAACCTAACAATGTTTTTAAAGCAAGTTAAGTTGTGGCTTCTTAGTTTCAACCTAACTGAAATAGAAGTTTTGCTTCGTCCTTATATGTAGTTTTATCATTGAACGAACTCAACATTTTATTTGGAGTTTTAATTTCAGTTTTCTTATGCTTTTGTTTCTCTATAACTTAATTTAGTTATTTTTTATAAGTTTTTTCCCTTCTAAATTGCTCTGTTTGCTCATATTATTATATTATTTTGTTCTTAAATTTGTTATTTCACTTTGTCCTAATTTTTAATTATTTTTAAATCCCATGTACTCAACATTAATTAGGATAGATTATATACAAGATTTTTTAATTGAATTTTTGTTTTCCTCAACGTGGCATTAAATACTGTATTTTATACAAATAATGTCTCATACCATTTCTCTAAAATATTGTAAATTTTGTTTTATTTATTTTTTAACTTATGAATTTTTGTTTTTTTAAACTTTTAATTTGTAATATTTTTTAAGAAATGTGAACAAATATACATACATACATACATATCTATTCTGAGCAATATAATGCAATGCGACAGAGATGATGATTAGCCGAGACAAGGAATATAATTTATTAACGAATTCTATGTCCATTTGGAATGTTTCGAACACCGTCTACTACCACTAAACCATATCTATGGCCACCTCGAACTGTGATTGAAACACCCTCTGTACATCAGCACTCGGTGGTAGCGGATTACCAGACAAAGCACTTTCGTTATCAATGTCTTGCTTTCCCGAGTCAGGGGCTCTTCAAATATTACGTAACTCAACCCTAAGGCGTAACATGATATATGAACAGCCTCTCACTGATTTTTCAAAACTCATACGGTTTTTTTTTTTAACCAATAATGCAATTTTTTTTTTTGCTGCAAAAAATTTGGCAAACATTTAAGTCGAAACTAAAAATTATAAAACTTAAATTTAATAATGTTAACTTCTCACATTGCTTATGCTAACATTGTGCGACGAAGGCATAATTTCGTATTCACAACCCAAGTCAAGTCGACTGGCAACAATAAATATTGATGAAGCTAGTTTCAATACTTCGCTCCTTAAAATCACACCTACAGCAACTAGACCGATGCATTAGTAGGCGTGATATTTTGCTTGCAGCATTAATGCATTGAATTTGGACAGTATCACAAACACAATGCCTGAGCTTGAGTGGACCAGCGACTCTTGCAACGATGACGGTGACAACGACGAGATGATGATGTGAAGATGAGAGCGTTGATGATGTGTATATAAATGATATTCGAACATCCCTTCAGGAAATACGAGTAGCGATTATGATGATGACGATTGGATTTTTCATATAAATCCTTAGGATTTCACTGTTCTGCAATGCTTACAAATGGCAAAGTTTTGACGAAAATAAAGTGAACGAAAAAATGTCTGTTCTTCAATAGGTCCGTTCGAGTAGAGGTAATTTGCACAAATGTGTACAAGCTATCAGTTTTGTCTTAGAGGCGACTCACCAACTTTCAACAGACTACATCGCATATTGAGGAATTTTTCAATTGCTTCATTGAAAAAAGTTGAAGTGAGTTGTTCGATGCACTGCAGTTGTGATAATCCACGTCGAAAATCGCAGTATTAGCGAGTTAAATTTTAAAAGTAACTATAAATAAAACAAACAGTGTCTGAAAACGAAATGTTATGTTTACGCACAGATTAAAGAATGACAAACTTTGCGAGAAATCTTTCAGAAAAGGCAAGCAATGAGTAGTATTGAAAAATCCGGATACCACCCTCGTATAATGGGTTTTAGACTTAGTTTCTAAGACATAAAGACTCTTTTTGGTTCTACATTTAGAACATGCTTTACCATGACATACGATACAGACTGGTCACTTCTTACAACATGCCTCATGGGGATGAAACTTTCTTCACAGGAATTACTAAAAGTATGGTATATTAACCATGTAATTCACTAAAGCACCGCCTACACATCAGTTCAGTAAATGGACACCTTCATAAACTTTGAAATATTTGGGACTTATTTGACATTTAATGGGATTGGAGGTGTTCAGTTGGCGGTGTCAGTCTTTAGCGAGAAGCGTGCCATAATTAGCTCAAATTATGTGTTCCATTTGGTCAGGCGATGAGCTACACCATTCTCCGCCGGTTGACATTAAAATGTTAAAACCGTCACAATTTGGCTTAAGTGATTTTGGAACTCCACAGACGTTAGGCAGTATAAATAAAAGTCTTGTGCTTTTTTTAACAAAAGGTTGTGTTGAAATGTATATTTTATTAATTATAACAATAAGCGTGTTTTTGATGAAGGTATAAGATATCATTTATCTCAGAATAAAAAAAAACGCATCACCGCTTAAGTTTTTTTCATTAATCAAACTTGGCACCACAATAAAAGACAAATAAATTCAGTTATTAAACGGATTAAATTAAATAAAATTGAAAAGTTTGATATTTACCATGACTAATTCATGAAAAGTAGATTCATGAAGAATCTTCAAATAAATATGTAAAAATTTTATTTTTATTTTTTGCATATTTATCCCCCACTTGGAACTTTTCGATTAAAATTTAGAAACTATTTGAGACGTTTCACGTATAATATGGAAGCGGTGATTAATTTCTCATACAAAAAAAAATTTAAGCGGGAAATCACTGCAAAAACGCACGGCTTATCTCATAATGCATACTTGGAATTTTGATTCTTCATCAGTTATTCACGAACGCATTCCTTTTATTTCATTTCATTTCTTTATTAAGTCTTTAGAATATATTTCTTTACAGACTAGAATCACAGTTGGTGATTAAAATAATGATAAACTACTTAAAAGAATCTTTAGGAACCGTAAAATCACAATCACTTATACACGACAATCTATTGAATATTGATAGAACTCTTTTCTATGGGACATAGCGGATACAGAAAACTCACCTGTCGAGCATTTATAGCGGCCTATTTTCTGCAAAAAGGTAAAGTGCTCCCTGACTGAAGTAGTATCGCTCTGGAGTGCGCCAGGGCTCTGTTCTAGGATCTTTTCTGCTTATTTTCGCACATGCACTTCTCGCTATTTTTTTCATAACAAAATTACTCCCTTAACATCACAATCTGCATTCTCTTTTCAAAATTAAAAAAAAAGAATTAAAAGAGAGTATGTTCTTTGAACTTCGAACCCAAATACACGGTACAAATAAAAAAAAAGAATTACAGCACAAATTCAAGAAGCTGCATACGCAACGAGAAAGTAAAACGACAATTTTTGTGTGCGTTTTTGCAAAAACTTGATACTAAATAAAATGACATTTAACTTCAAAAACCATAAAAATTAAGTATGCAATAACCTTCCTCAGCAAAATTATGTTGTTTTAAAAAATAAATTATTAAAACTGGTTGAATATACTCTGCGCCAAAGCGTTACAAACCATTTTTATAGAAGAAATTTTATATACATGGTATGGATAGTTTTTCAGTGAGCAGTGCATACATGCTTAAGCCGATGACATACTTATGTATGTATTTGTGTTGTTGAATTGGACATATTGATGATCTTACCTGTGAATGAAATTGTTGCAATAATCTTCGATTGAGTTCCATTAAATCACGTATTTTACCCGTTTTGCGAGCTAAACCAGAACATACTGCCGTTACTCTTCTATTTATTACTGACACCCAATAGAATATGTACATGACCCTGCGTTACTTACGAGTATCTTCAGTATTTACTCCTATTGAGATAAAGCAAAGACTTGTGAAACACCCTATAACGCGTAATTTTTTTACTATTTGTTTTTTCAGTGTAAATTTTTTTGACCTTTTACGAATGATTCCTAACATTTGTCAGCTCCAAAAACGCTCTATAACTATGCCATTTTAACATGAATAGACGAACAGCGCTTGCAAACATTGAATTTTATCATCAAAATTCGTGCTCCGTGAGAAATTTTTTTCCCAATTTTTATCGAAAAATTTTCTTCTGCGGTGAAGCTCATTTTTGGCTCAATGGGTACGTCAACAAACAGAATTGCCGAATTTGTTCAGAAGAGCAGCCAGAAGCAGTTCAAAAGCTGCCAATGCACCCTAAAAAATGCACTGTTTGGTGCGGTTTGTGGGCCGGCGGCATCATTGAACGGTAATTTTTCAAAAATAATGAAAATCGCAACGTTACAGTCAATGTAGCAAGGTACCGTGTGATGATTACCGATTTTTTTTGTCCAAAATGGAAGAATTGGACTTGGTTGACACATGGTTTCAAGATTTTTTTTTGTAGGGCTGCTGAAAGACAACATTACTGCTGCCATTGGTGAGATACGAAATGCTGGAAAAAGTATGCCAAAATTGGAGCTTACGGATGAACCAATTCAGGCATAGCCGCGGGTAACATTTATATGAAATAATCTGTAAAAAGTAAATGAAAGGAACTGAGGTATCGTTCCAAATTAATATTTTATTCACTATTGCAAAGTTTCTGTTATTTTATCAATTTTCAAAAACCAAACGCTTAGATTCGATGTCACTACATAAACTGCAAACTGGTTTCAGCATTGCTGTCTCCGTCTCTTCATGGAACAGGAAGATTTTTGGTTTTTTCCTTAATGCCAGAATGCAAAAGGAAATTATAATGCCGACGATATTCTTTGGAAATTTTTTTTTCAAATTTCAATTGCTGTAGATGTTATTTAATCAATACAGTCGTAAGCATATGTCATTTTAAAGAATTTTCCTATTGGGATATTCCAGAATATGTGGCAGTAGAAGATGCCGTTGAGCAAAGCGTAGCGACGCAGCACAAACCAAAAGTACGAATAAAGTAAACTCAAGTAAAAGTGAAGGGAGAAAATTTATGATAAAAATGGCTTCTGTATCTGTACTCGCATGCGAGTAGAAGGAACGATTTCGTTACGGTAGATACTCTTTCCAATAACATGCCGAGATGCGGCGGGCAGTGTCTTCCACCGCCGTTTGCCGTTCGATGTGCTGCCGCCACTCGTCGTGAGATTGTTGCGCGTTGCGTTGCTGTGGAAACGCAAATATTGAAATTCAATTAACTAATAAAATTTTGTGGCTCGTATCACTAAGTCAATATTGTACCCATTCAAACAATCGTGCACGCAGCGTAGGAGTTTCAAAATAAGTTGCCAAAGAATTTTCTAAATTGTTAACAAGAACCAGAAAGAAAGAAAATAACAGAATAAGCAGCGCCCTTTCAACTCGCTATCTAATTTTTGTCTCGGCCCACTTAGCAATAGTTTACGCACTCGCGAGTCATGCAAATCGCAACACTACATAGTACGGAAGTGATGAATACGATGTAGTAAATAAGCGAAAAAAGATACACTCTGATATCGTTTCATGGTCGCAAGGAAGGCTTGCTGCAGATGAGCTTCCCCATACGCGTGTCAACCACCCAGTTGGGGAGTACAAGTCGAGGAGTAACAGTCGAAAATGATTTATTCACATCGACAAGCGAAAAATTAGTCACGTTGTAGAGTCGAAAGAAAAATTGCTCAAGACGCCAAGTGTGTAGATACGCGTATCCATTAAAATGTGGAGTGATACTTTCGAACATAAATTTTAAAAAATATTGTGAGTGTATCACATTGAGTGCCTGCCCGAATTCTCATATAGATTTCTCACACCACCACGTTCATTTTAAAGTGATGTGGCTGAAAATTTTACCAATCGCTAGTGAAATGCATCAGAATTATTACCAAAATGTATGAACGTAAGTAAGCTATTCAAACTGTACACTAGTAGACACATTTCTTTAGTTAATATTTAAACAAATACATTAAATGTTTTTGTATCTATATTTGTGTAGTATTTTTGACATACATTCATTGGTAAAAAAGTTAGGTTAAATGAAAAGTTCGAATGCCATTTTCTTTGTTAAATGTCAGTTTTGTATGTATCACCCGATCATCATCGATTGAAATGAAATCCAAAAGGTATGACATGGTATTAACGCATTTAGAATCAATATTCACATAACTGGTGATTTTTTAGCCGTTTGGTTTTTGAAAATCAACAAAAATAACAGAAAATTCGCAAAAGTGAATAAAGTATTCATTTAAAACATAACATTAATTTCTTCCATTTACTTTTTACAAATTATTTCACATAAATTTTGGCCGCGGCTACGCCTGAAGTGGTTAATCTGTAAGCTCCAATGGCAGCTGTAATGTTGTCTTCCTGGGCTGCAATTGTGGCTGGCTGGTTCCTTCACGTTGCCCCACACAAAATAGTCTAGTGGGATCAAATCGCATGATCTTGGTGGACAATAAACTGCTCCAAAACGTGAGATTAATTGCTTACCAAACTTGCCTCTCAATAGGTCCATGGTATCGAGTCCATGGGGCATGTGGCTCCGTCTTGTTGAAACCACATGCCAACGAAGTCCAATTCTTCCATTTTAACCAAAAATATTATTTTTGATAAAGTACGGTCCAATGATGCCGTCGGCCCACAAACCGCAACAAACAGTGCAATTTGCAGGGTGCATTGCCAGCTCTTGAACTGCCTCTGGCTGCCCTTCAGACCCAATTTGGCAATCCTGCTTCTTGACATACGCATTGAGGCAAAAATAAGCTTCGTCAGTGGGTCGATTATGACGACCGTGAAATGGACGAAATTTGCGAAACACATTTTTCAGAAAGCACGAACTTTGATAGCAAAATTCAATGATTTCCGAGCGCTGTTCATTTGTTAGTCTATTCATGGTAAAATGGAAAGCCTTACTGAGCTTTTTTGACGTTCATTTATGTTGCGATTTTACACTGAAAAAATAAAGAGCAAAAAAATCACCCGTTATTTTAAAAAGTATCACTAAGAAGTTAAGGTCATATAAAGGGTGTGCTAATTAGGATCTCATCATGAAAAAAAATTATTACATTGGATTGATTTCGATTTATTTTTTAATAGTGAGATGAGGCGAGTTTGTTCAAATGTTCAGGACGGTTCCGGCAGCTTGTGTCCCTCAATCAATCAATTTATCCAAACAAAGAATGACATCCTGACATTAACTTATTGCCATAAAAATTGCTTTTGAGATAAAGAAAGAACTTCAAGGGTATCATGTCGCACTTTCTCGGCGGCCAATTGACATGGCTGTTTCGTGTGATGCTGCGTCTTGAGAACTTTTCGTGCAATGAAGTAATTGTTGCATTGTTTCGGTGGCATCTAGAATCATCTTGTTGGAATCGCATATGTCTATATCCATATCATTCAATTCGGGTCTTAAAAATTGAGTTATCATGAATTTTGAGAGACTTAATTCCTGCGCACGATGACGAGTTGATGTGCTTGGGCTCTCATGGTCACATTTTTATCTATCTACGGCAATAATGATTTCGGCTGAACAGCCCGCATGATTTCACATGTGCTACGGACACAGTTTCTGAAATTTGGTGCACCATATTGAAAATTGTACGCGCTGTTGGTCAAAAAAATTACATAACAGGCTGCGATGATTTTAACACGTTGTGTCAGCAAAGACTTAAATTGGTACTGATTTTAATGAGAGATGTGAATATGAGACTAATTGTTTTATTTTTTAACATTGAGATTTTATTCGCCACTCTCATGGTGAAATATTCACTGTTCCACCATTTACAAACCCTAAAGGGACTAATGAATCAAAGTATGTATGTTCCCAACTCTGTCCGGTGATTATTTTAATCACATGAAAATTTAGTTTTTTTCTATAATGCTAGAGCATGGTCTTGGAATTTCAAATAAGCTCAGTAGCTATTTTAAGAGTATTTCTATAATGCTTGTTACTGACGAATTCAGAGATGTTATAATTTATGTTTTAAATGTTTTGTCTTTTATGAAATAAATGTTTTAGGCTCCTGGAAACCTTTTCATCACAGGATTTTTTTACAATTTTACCATAAGACTGTTGTTTTTTAAGAAAATTGCACACCAATATTTGTGATTTTCCTATATTTTCTGATGTATTGTGAGTTAAAAAGTCTGCATGCCATTCCCACACACAATAAAAGTTTACGTCTTCCTGTAATAAATTCCATAAACATGGAAAAACTGCATCAAATTAGAAAATGTATAAAATTACATTTCTTGCGTATTTATTTTTCTCAAGTAAACTCAAAACTTTAAATGAACTTGTGTAGAATTCCACCTCTACTTATGGTAAAAGTTACAGTGAAACTTTTGGGAATTGCATGGCGCGGAATGCAATAAAATATTTACAGGTGAACACATAGTCCGTTACCTACATACAAAATAAAAATGTAATATGACTGTATCAAAGGAAATTTTTACTTTCAACATTGCAGAGTTTGAGTGCATCTCCTGTATTGCTTTTAAAACGTCTGACGTTGCATTTATATAAAAATACTAATGGTGCTCTTCTCACAGTGGCGTCACTTCATTAAAAACTTGGGGGGGGGAGCGAGAATTATAGTTCCACCACTATTTAATGGATTTATTGAATTGATGTTTTGAATTATAACTAAGTAGTATCAGATCCTTGGGGGGCCAATGCCCTCCCCAGCTCCACCGAGTTGATGCCACTGCCTTCTCATTTTTTTAGAAATTTCCTGTGATGAGTGTTCAAAAATAATTTACTATTAATAAAACATCTCTATTTTAGACCCCACAGTCGTAAGTCATACACAGTGGCTCATAAAGAAATTTTGACAACGAAAATTTCAGTTTTTTATGCATACCCACAAAACATGTTAGGTGTTGTCTTTGGCCTCGCCAAGAATTGGAAACCCTATCCCGCGTTAACAGTAAGAGTGCGCGTAAGTCTTAAATTTTTATTAAAAGGCTATTTTTTCCACTACTTTGGCTAAACGTACCCATATTGAATTTGACACAATTTACTTAAATTGCTCACTGTAGAGCGTTTTGATGCTTATGGGAGTTACCACGCCTCATTTTCGAAATTCGTATACTTTTTGTGTGATACTTGGCCAGACCATTTTTTATGTTTGTGTGACGTTTGATTTACTTAATTTAAATATTTATCTCTAAGTTTAGCTTGCATGGAAAGTGCCACGCCCTTTTGTTGAAATTCCAAAATTTTTTCTAAACTTTACATATTATGTTTGAGAAATTTGGTTACACAACATCAAATAACTCTCTCAATACAGCGTTTTAAATGTCTTACTTGCATGGGCGGTAGGCGTGTCCACAACGGATTTCACCCATTTTTAATCACAAGAAGATTGTTTGAAGGTGTAGCCTGTGTACAAAATTTATATTCATTTGCTTGCTTGGTTTTTCCGCATTCATGATGTCTACAGACAGACGGTTGTAGCTAAAACGACTTACATAGGTAGTGATGCGGATCAAGAATATATAGGGCATACCATACCAAATCGGCCATTTTTTCGGTCACCCTTTTTGATTTTTTTCAAAAATATATGATTTTGAGACCTATGGGAAACGCATTCATGAATTTTTTCAAAATTTTTTGAACAACCTTTTTAGAGACATGAATTTTGTTTTAAAACCTCACAGCTTTGCGAAAAATGCGCCAAGCGGGTCATTATTTTTTAAAAGTCATGTTCTTAAATGCTCTTAATGAATAAAATACGACTCCATGAAAAATTTTAGCTTTCATCGTTTATTATTAGTTTAATTCAAAAATCTTGATTTCCAAACTGATTGGCCACTTTGATTTATTTTGAAAAAAATTCTCAAAAAAACTTTGATAAACATAAGAAATTTTGAGTTGATTCCAATCGCGAGCAAACATTTCGTTGTATTTCTTTTTTTTCGAAACTCAAAAAAAATTTTTTACTTTTTTAATTTATTTGGACACCTACATATATTTCGTCGGTTCAGATCAAAAACTCACTATCTACATTTCCACCTTTTCGAGTTATGGGGTTTTTTATATACATGAAATCATAAAAAATCTAAAGTTTGTCAGCTAATAATGAACATCTAACTCTTCCTATTCAAGAGATGTGTTTTGGGCATATTAAATTATGAGTTATAAAACACATAAAATAATCTCATTACTCGGAAACATGAAAATGTATTATAGATACTGACTTTTTGTTCTATATAGACGATATATAAGTATATATATACATATATATCAATTTTATACTGTTCAAAAAAAATTGTCTGCTTTGTAACGGTTTACTCTTAATGAAAATCAGATAAGATTTGATACAGTTACAAGTGATCAGAGTCCAAAAAAGCGAACTTTTTGATCCTATTTAAAAGTCACTAAATTTCAATTATTTTGTTTTAATAAAAAATTAAAATGAAAGACTAATCTTTAACAAATATTTTAGGTGTAACTTTGTCCAATTCAGACAAAAACTGTGAGTGCTATGCCAAAATCAATGAAAAAAGGTAACATTCATATTTTCATGCATTCCCGTAAATATGCCATTGACTATGAAATTTAGTAAGGAACTAATTCGGTAGAGATATTTTATTGTTGTCTTATATGTTCAATTGTACCCCTTAAAAGATAAATCCAAAATTGCTATTAAATTTAGGCTTGGACTTTTGAGAACGGTGCACATTTGTCTCTTTTTTATTTTTTTAATTATAACTCAAAAGCTATAAATTTTGGGTAAATACTGACCACCAGTTTTTTTGTAGATAATACAATTCCTATCGAAATGACACTTCTTTAAAGTTATTTTTACAACAAAATAAGTTTGAAAAACTATTTTAAAAAATTGAAAATTATAATTTTCTTTAAGAAGACAAAAACGGGCAGCTTTTACTATTTAGTTTCAACTGCTGCTACACGGTATCATCAGTAAGCTTTGTTAGCCAACTTTTAAAATTTCCGAGCATACTATTTTTAGCTTTTTGTACTGACCAGTTTAGAATCATAGCAAAATATATACACAATGCACCGAAATTCTACGTATAACCTTGTATGCAATTGTTTTTTAACTCTTTTTATGTTAAACATTTCCGGCGAGCTCTCCATCGAAAGAGCTACAAAAACAAACATATACATTTAGCTATAGATTATATACTTTTTTATCTACAATTTTATCTCATTTAAGGATAGTGGATAGGGATATGCATATGTCAATCAATAAGAGTATACTTTGAAAATGTTAAACTTGCTGAGAAGTTGGAGATTAGTACAATTCTTAATCCGCAAATGCAGTACCCATTACCATATCCTTCATATTTTTAAATTTCTAATACTCAAATGTCAAGTTTTGATAAATGCCATGTAATAAAAAGTTTTGAATGCACTAGCGCCTACTGAGCATAAGTTTTCAACTTAAACTTCACTGCACATTTACATGACAACGAAAAAGGACTTCTTAACTGCCAAACTTAGTTAAATAATGCGCGACTTAGAAGAGGTGAGCAATCCCTACTTTAAAGTTGGCAATCATTGCATGAATAACAACTGTGTACACAACTACACTGAGCGAAAAGTAAAACGATTTATTTTAATAACTTTTTTTTTTAATTTTTAAATTGAATGAAAGAAAGGTAAAATCATATACTCTTTGCACTGCAGAGGAAGTAAATTTAGATTTTCGTTTTGAAGTTGAAAATAGCAAACAATTATAAAAAAAAATAGCAAGCAAATTTTTTCATTTCAAAAATTCATTGCTTATAAGCTTCTAACTTAATTTAAAGCCTTAAGCTAAATTGCTAATAAGGCTTATAGCTGTAGTAGCTAAACTCTCTTATCATTTAAAGCCACGTGCTTGCAGTCTAAAGGAGAGGTAATACGATCAATGCCCATAATAATTAATTTTTTATTTTAATTTTAAGCAAAATAACCGACTTAACTGAGTTTCCTCACTGTTATTGCAGGTTTAATAAGCTTATTTTCTCAGTGTAGCTACAACAATATCTCAAAAATTAACTCTAAGGTGATAATAAACTAACTTTCTCTATAAATTATTTTACAAAAATTGATGTAAAATGGTATGGAAACAAACGTGAACTTAATATTTCCTAAGTGGCCAAATTTTGTGTAATAAGAAAGAAGGGACAAATAAGTTCTTCCATTCTAAGTGTCACAGCCGCAACGTTTGAAAATTAAGTTTTGATTACACTTTATTCAACTTGTCTGCATATGAAACGTGCTGATGATAAAGTTGCCTCGTCCATATTTCAAATGTTTAGAAAGAAAACAAAAAACTTTTACAGTTTGAATGATTTGCTATGGAAATAAACTTTAAGAGATTTTTAAATGGCAGATGCAGTTCAGGAAGGTGCGTCGGATTAGGTCGTTTTCGTTTCGTTTCGTAAAGGCGAGTTTTGCACAGCACTGTGCATCAATTGAATATCAATTAGCTTCACCAACACATGACTAGCACTAAGTCTTTTTTTGAAACTATTCATTTTTCATCCTGATAGTGTGCTCTGTGGCTCCATCCTGTTGAAACCATAGCATCTGATAGTCTACGGTGGCTGGGCGTAAGAATTTTGAAACAATGTCCAGCATAGGATTCCTTCTGGCTGAAATTTTTCATTTCTAAAGTAATATTTGTCGCTGAAATTCTCAATTCTCTTATGATTGTCAATTAGATTTCGAATAATGTTACCACTATGAGAATCTTTACCATTATCTCTCACAAAGATAATGAAAGAAAGAAACTTCGACGTTAAGAGCTTCACAACTTCTACAAAGGTCTTCTACGTCTGTAAGTCCTAGTATGCTTGCCAACAATAATTCTCAGTGATTGTTTGTACTAGGAGATCACTTTTCACGTTCACTTAACATCGTTATATGGCCAGATTGCCCTCGACGTATAGCATGCTGTCATGTTTGACCATCTCAAATTAGCCCAATATAAATATATTTATTAAAAATCAATTTTGGCCCAAATTAATGCTTATGCTTTCATAATGTAAGATTCAGAAACTATCACACGGCAAGATGGCATGTCCCTCTCTTTTCACATAATGTTCTATAACCAATTATTAAAGTTAGTTAAAAAAATTGAAAACAACTGGCTATAACTTTTTCAAACCCTTTAGATTTTCAGTGGCCACGTCGTATAAACTGGACTAGATTTAATCTTTCTTCAAAATGTTGACATTCTACAGCTTAATGGCCAACTCACATGGAAACATAGAGAAGACTTGCGAGAATAAGAATCGTGTTCAATTTTAACTGAATAAAAATCTGAAACTTGGCTCATTTATATTAATGGGATATAGTAATCACCACTTTGAAGAATTACCAATATATGTACATCCATCCCGTCCTTTCAGAGGCAGCCTGTCCACCTATTGGAAATTACATAGCTTTCAAAAAGTACCTGAATATCTCAATTATATATGTACTTAGTTTCTGATAAAAAATATTTCGACGATTGTATTTGACACTATCATACCTTAAAAAGGATCTATTTCAAGTCGAAAAAATAAATTTTGTTGAATATTTAAAAACGAAATGGTTTTCTATTCAGTTACTTATTGACAATAATGTACGAGAATTTGTTAACATTTAAGAATCATTAAATATTTCATGTCGCTTGAGTCCATAGAATTCATTATGCTTAGAATATCAGTAGCGTAACTGTAGAGGGCGAGACTAAGGGGGCCATAACGCCGGGCGCAATTCTTATGGGACGGAGAAATGAAGTACATTCGCAAAAAAGTAAAATGCCATCTCTGTTCTACTCTGATTTGACATCATAAGTACTAGTTATAGTAGAACAAAATTTCATAATGCCAACTTATTTCGAAAAAGAAACTAAACCCGGACAAAAAATATTCAAGGAACACACCGGAGGAAAAAAATCTGGAATGAAAAAAATGTGTAGGTTATCTCATTAAGCCGAGATTTATCCAAGGGAGTAGAGACAATAAGACTGAACTTTACCATTGTATCACCATGCATTCAACAAAAAGATTCGTTAAACGGTTTAGTAACTTAAACTCAAAAGATATTGAAAACTCAATTTTTCCAAAAACCAACTTAGAAATGTAAAATTCGGTATTCCAATTGAGAACAATTAGAAACTGCGAGTTCAGCCTTGCACCAAATAATGGTAAGCCACAGAACGAGCGATTTCGTATTGATTGGAGTATCTACTTTTGAATGAACAAACTAAAGAGTTCTCAAATGGAAAAAATTTCACATAGTGGAGAGATTAAAATGGTTTTTAAGACAATCGTCAAATATTACTTATGGAAGGACAAAATAACCTTAAAAGTTCAACATTTTTTTTCGGTTTAATGACACAGTGGGCTCACAGTTGAACTTTGAACACCAATAATGTATAGTGCAACTTTTTGTGTAAGCAACTGTTGCATAGAGAGCTTGCTTCAAACCAAATGCGCTAATATAGCACATGGACGGAAAGTGTATTGTTTTTACTACATAAAAATCACTTAACTTTTCTTCTATCGCTTTTCTATAAACTGTACGGATTGTTCAAATTTTAGAACTTTAGCAGTAAAAAAACTAAATACATATATCCCCGGATTTCCTTGATTTTGTTATACATTTTGTAAGTAAGCATGGTTACCTAAAATCCAAAGTTTCAGTTCCAGCTTTTCACAGTTTTTTTATGAATTGCTCTATTGCAATATTTAAATAAAAAAATGTAATCCTTTCAAATTATTGTACCTGCACCAATTGTAAACGCTTATAGTGAGATGGTAGTTGCTTAAATTCAGAAGGGAGTTTCCTTAAAGAGAAGGGAACAGATAAGTAATGCTTTTGGCCTTTTTATGTCCCTTGGAATGAAAAATATAATTTCGAATACATTTCAAAAATATTTTTCTCTAATATCTTTAAGCATTTTTGAAACCAGCATTGCCAAATTATGGAAATTGATATCCAGTCTAAAGAAAATATTTCAACCACATTTCAGCTTTGTATAGGTATATTTATGTATATATAGTATATTCAAAAAATTTTGTTGTTTTAACCTAACAAACATTCCAACCGAATTTCAAGAGTCTAGCGCTATTATTACCATTTATGGCCGCAGTTCCATACCAACCCATCCACTGTGCGCCGTCTGATATTTCATTTGCATACATAACTATGCAATATAGTGATCTAATAAGTAGCTACCATGTATGCAATTTTGAAATGCATAAGTGCTTTTTACTGCCGGTCAGTGTAATCAGACGTAAACTCATATTGCGCATTTTTATCACTGCGTCATGCAGCCATCACCCTAATAGCCGTTTTTAGCGCTCTGGTGCACCAAATGCAGCGGTTGGGTCATTCGATGAATCTCTGCAAGCAGCTGTGCCTCAATGGCGCAATCATTATGTTAGTCGCTCAGATTTAATATTGATGTATAGTATGTAGATGGTCAGTGCTGCATAAAATCGTTATTGGGTGATTTCGATGAAATATTCTCGCAATTTACAAGTTTGACTTGCCATGAACAATGGCAGCGGTTTGTTATTGCTGCCATAATAGCTTCCTGCACGGAGCGCTGCACATTTGCTGAAGATATCAACATTATTGCAGGCAAAATAATGACAAACCAAAAAATCCAATATCATTGTTATTTTTTAATTTATTAGCGCGGCATTGGATTGATGTTTTAATCCTGACATCTACCACATTCGCCAATTTAATTTAATGCACAATTTGCATTCTCTTGCGCCACTAAAGTAAAAACTTTTTGCGCCTTGATACAGTCAGTCAGTCAGTCACCTGTATATTTCGACCCATATGTCAATGTCAACAATTTTTTTAATTATATTTAAACTCTACTTTTTAAAGTGTGAAATAATTAGTAGATTAAATGAAGGATTTTAAATAAAATTAAAAGTACTCGAGATTCGTGTTTTGTTGGTAATTCCAACAGAATTTTGATGAGGTTTTCCTGCCATAATTAAAAGTTAATTAATTAATTTATTTGATTTGAAGTATACGGCCATGGCCGGCAAAGAGTTTGTGTTGTCATAAAAAATGAGTCTTTACAAAAAAAAATTAGTAAAATCACAGGAAGTTTTCGAGATGTCATTAATTTCCAATATTTTAGGCTTAATGCGCAAATTAACTTCGCATATCATTTAGGAATCGAGATATATCCTCTGTTGCACGCATCACAGGATAACGTGAAAATATAGCATGTGGGTAAATGTCCAAAACTAATATCTCCAATAATTTTGGAAGAGTCCTATAAGATAAGACTTAAAATCTGCTTTGGGATTTGAGCATAATTTTGATTTCAGCAATTTTCAATGGAGCGGTAAAGTATGCTTAGGTCGTAAAAAGGTATATTTCGGTGCTTCAAGCGATTAATTGCAGCTGGTACTTTTGACAGAACTTAACGAAAAAAACTGAAATTATGAATATGGTAGAGTAGGGCAAAAACACTATGACTGGAAAAACGTTTAAATTTCTCAAAAGATTTTTTTATTACGTATAAGCCTTTTTGGTCCTTTTGTTTTCATTGGTCTCTTTTGCGCCTTCATTTCCCATTGTTAATGATGTTTAAAGATCTTCAAATTGGAATTAGAAGAAATGGCCCAAATATTTTTAAGCAATAAATTAAGAAAATTCGTAACATTTTTGTTAGTTTGAAGTTTTATTTAAAAATGTTTTGTTAATCTCTTCAACATTTCTGAAATTCCATTAAGTCAGTGGTATAAAATTCAAAACCTATTATGTGCACATACCAAATTTTATTGTTTGCATACTGAAACAGCCGACTTTTGCTATTACCAACACACTAACGTTCAACGTAGAGCTTAACTAACCACCCTGACGATTTAATTGTGTGTGTGCCATAACAATCCATATCCTTGCATACTTTCCTAGCAAACGTTTATCTAATAAACGACGGCATGGCATTTGTAACTTGGAGTCACTAATTAAATAAATGGTTTAGCCTGACACCAAATAAAGCCATTTATAGTCGAACACAATCAATTAATTGGACACAAGCAAGGAATTATTTATTTAATTCTACTGGTTTTTTAAAAATGTATGGCCAACGCCTAAGCTCATGTGATTCAAGCGGTTAATGGTCACTCAACTTTCTTATTAAACAGCACTCAGATTCGGTGCTTAAATATTCATCTCCATAAGCTGTCCTATGCATGTAATCTTCATAGAGATTTCTTAGAAAGACTTAATATTTTAAGGCAACACGTTTATCCGCATAAAATTTTCGAAAACTGGATATTATTATAAAAGTGGTAGACGGATATCATTAATGTCATATAAATGTACAGACGGAATTGGCAAAGTGCCACGCCTTTTAGCAATTGAAAATTTTGATTCAACACTACTCGAAAATGGCAAGACCACTAAAAGCAGACATCATAACAAACTAAGTCATTATACTCCCAAAACTCCTTGAAGGGCGTGGCAGAGCCCATAATATTTACAAACGTTATAATAAGAGAACTAGCATCGTATTCCATATAAAATATTAATATTTTAGATAAACCTGTCATAAGGTATCTCATAATCAAAAAGATAGCAATAGTATTTCTGGGCGTGGCACCTCCCATGTAAGATAAATACGTTGAATGTTATATTTAGTGTGCTAAGGAAGTAATCCTATAAAATGTAATATAGAGATGTTTGCCACCATAGACTTTAAAATCAAATGGAATTCGACGGGACGAGACGGAGTGGGCTGGCACCACCAAAAAAACATGTGCATGGAAGTGAGCCTAATAAAAGTTGGTGAAGAGATGTCAACTACTGTGAACTTTGATCTTAAATGGAACTAGACGGGATAGCAACAGTGGGCGTGGCACCTCCCACATTAATAAAAAGTTGTAAGCACGGCAGCTGTTGAATTTATTTTATTATTTTCGGACTGTTTAAAATGTTTGCAACATTTTCCCTCTTTACTTTCAACTTTTTCAACCTCTTTCAATTTCTTTGATTTAATTAAGATTTTTCAACATTTGGCCACGAACCTTTCCACCTGTTTCAATTTGTTCAACATGTTTTATATTTTATCGGGGTTTTCAGTCATTTGCTACTATTTCAAGTTCTTTCATCTTTTTTCAACCTCTTTAAACTTGTTCGACTTTTTCAACCTCATTCCATTTTTTTCATCGTTTTCCATATCATATCGACTATTTTAGCCTTTTTCAACTGCTTCAATCTCTTATAACTGATTTTCAACATTCTCCATTTCTTTCAACTTTTCAAGATTTTCCAACTTTTTTCGACTTTCAAACTTTTGCAATATTTTTTATATACCTACATATATATTACCGACTTATTCAACCTTATTCAACTCTTTTCAATATTTTTCGTTTTTTCAACGTTTGTTACTGGTTACTATTTTTTTGTCGACTTTTTCAGCCTCAATCAACATTTTTCGAGTTTTAAAATTTCATCCGAGTTTTTCAACCTCTTTCAACTTTTTTCAACATTTTCCATATTTTGCCGACTTTTCGAACCTCTTTGAACTCAGTTCGACATTTTCAACCTCATTCAACTTGTTCAAGTTTTTCAAATTATTTCAACTGATCCAACATTTCTCAACCTCTTTCAATTTATTTCAACTTTTCCAAGCCTTTTTCACCGTTTTCAAAATATTTTCAACCTCTTTCAACTTATTACCATCTTTTCAATTTTTTTTTCGACTTATCCAACATTTTTCGGCTTTTTCAACTTTTACCAACTTTTTTTCATACTTTTTTGACATTTTTATCTCTTTGGACTTTTTCAATATTTCAATTGTCGCCTAAATTTCAATGTAAACATTTTGGGCGTTATATCGTTCATTTTTAAAGGAACATTTCCATGGGTGCCATTGCCCACAGCCATGCTCTATCGTTGAGCATTAAAATTTGTCAGCTGAAGAAATATTGACACTCAACATTTACTTTTAGCTTTTGAGTTTCAAAAAATAAAGAGTCACCACTTCCTTGTCCACATTACCAAAAATAAATATGTATGAATTCTCGAAATAAAACCTCAGCGGTTAACGTGTCTTTGCTCAGCGTAAGCTGACATTTAATACTGAAATCCAAATGGATATGGAACTTAGTCACTTGCGGAACAAAACCTTGCCCCAACATCATCTTTCAAATACCGTAGTCTCACGCCCCGGCTGTTACGCTACGCTGCATTACGAGTCATTTCACATGCGGATTTCAACCGACAGTTGGGTGGAACACCGCCTCACAGACAGACAGAAAAAAAAACAAACAATTGCTTCGTTTATTATTTTGTCAAATAGAATCCTGGCTATGTTTACAGATTTGTTTTCCCCCACTCTGCCATAACAACAAAATGTCGAGGAGTGGCAGACAGTCAGACATTACTGAGATTCCATGTTGATTCATTATCAACATCAGTGCACGTTCTTACGAATCAACGCATGGTCGGTTTTTTTCAATCCAAGTCCTCTACCTCCACTCCTTCCCTCCTCAATTTCGTCCATCGCAGCACAGTTTATCAATAAAACAGTGGAAACTGAAAGAACAACTTTGAAATACGAATGCTCCATCCTGGGACGCTAGAGTAATTTGTGCCTTTGCAATGACGTTGGTGTTGTTGATGCTGATGATGATGGCAGCATTCGGTCACTTTTGATGGCAACTTTTCATTGCTTTATCGCAAAGTTTTTCAACTCGTGACCATTTTTATATTGAAATATTCAGTATCCACTCATGAACAACGTTTTTCTTTGACTGTCCGAATTTTATTTCACTTCAGTTCGGTTTCAATTCCAATGAAGCGGCACTGAAATTGAATGTTAAAGCCCACTATGGATAAAAAATTCGCTGTGGCACGTAAAACACAGCCAAATTTCAATGGAGCAAACAAAGTGATTTGGATTTACGAGTAGTTATGTGGATAAAATCGAAAAAAAAAATCTACGTAGCAGAATTAAGCACCCGTTTATCCAGTGCCAACTCGAGGACAATTGGCGCCCTGTTCTGAAAATTCTTCGGCGCCCTACTCACCTTCTATGAAAAACCTGCAAACATTTTTTACCTGTTTTATTTTCAGGTATTATTAGGTATACCAATTGCTGTTAGCAAAATGAAAAAATGTGAGTTAAAAATCGTCATGTTGGATAAAAGTTCTTTTTCTTTGCTTTCATACAACCAAAATGTTCAATAGCTTTTGAAAAATTGGTATTTTCAGCCGCATCATTCTCGATGAAAAGAATCGGAATTGGCTCATCGAAGATCGAAAGAATGTCTTGATGAATTTCAGCAGAAACTGGAGTCGCAAGTAAAATCCGTTGATAAGTCCAAACGTTCGGTTAAAAATTTTCTAACTTGTTTTTGTTGATAAAGCTCAAAACACCCAGTGGAGACGATGGAACACATTCTTCTTTTATGCGGATCGACTCGAAAAATAAGCTGCTTCCATCACATTCACATTTTTTAGAGTTCGAGGCAATGTTTTTCGAGAACTTCGTCACTTGGCAGATATCAAGCAGGGGATTGAAAAACTCTACTTCAAACTAATTTTTTACAGAGCCTCTTGTTCAGTACTGTAGTGCAAAAAACACAAAAAAAATTACAAATTGATATTTCAAGCTGTAAACTTGACCCTTTTTTAGCAATCGGTTGATCTCAGTATTCACAATCAAATTATCGTAGAGATTGTAGTGCTGTCCGGGACATTGATTTATTGTTAGATTTTCAAATTTTGCATCAATCTACCTTCAAGTTTGTTAAGTTTGATTAAGTTCTTGGTCAAGAAAGCATTTGTTGTTAGCTAAGATTTTGAAATTTGGGATAAGCAAATCTCCAAGTTTGTTGAGTTAGGTTCATTATTAGGTCAGGTACCAAACTTAGATTTCCCAACTGACTCGGAATTATTGGGGGGGAGGAATCTTCCCTGCTCCAGTGAACAGAAGTTTTCATTTATACATAAAGGCTGTGAATAAAATAAAAAATCCAAAGGAAAAAACCTCTATGTTTTCTGTACAAAACGTGCTTTTGGTAACATTATAACCACATGTTACTATATATGTTGCATTGTTTATGTGTGTGGATTTTTCGCCACACGGTCGAACGGTTCGAACACCCCGCGATCCGTCACTGCGTTTATCCATAAATTTCTTAAATCAAATATATCAAATTCATTTAACTCTGGATATTAAGTATATTACATACTACTAATATTCAGCGACATTCACTTATCCGATTATCATGTATTGGAACTTATTTTGAAGAGTTATTGAAGATATAGCGTATATATTGTGGTATAGTGTAAATTGGCATTTTTACATTTTAGCATTCAACACATTTCCAATGGTACATAATACTCCTAATACACGCGAACTAAACTATACCCGAGCTATGGCAACCAATTAAAAGCTATTTCTTTGATATCGAATACAAAATTTTGCTCGATTTGGTCAAATTGAACAAAAGTTGTCTAAATTTTAAAATGGCTTGATATAATCGCTTAGAGTTTACAAAAGTATTCTTAGTCTTTGTGAGATCCATGATCAGTACATTGCTGTAAACGATCTTTAAAGTGACTTTTGACCTCTAAGTGCTATTCAATTAAGAAGTCAATCGACTTCTATGTATTGATCGTGAATATTACTTAGACCAACACTGGGACCCTAAGCGACCACAGAGCTCAAAAGAAATGAAAACTGATTTGGTAGTTTTTGCAAACCGTTTCTTCGGATTGGTGTTTGATTTCGACACATGTACCGTTCAATTTAAAAGCGGTGTACCTTAATATTTAAAAAAAAAATATGTTTGTTTGCATAATGCATTTCGTCACACCTTTTATTATAAAAGAGAAGTAACTCCAATAATTGCACTCCAATAACTGCACATAGATGGCATTACTTGTTCACTCATGCTCACACGTTTAATGCTACATATTCTTTATAAAAGTTAAGTTATTTCAAAATTCAATTTCAAGAAGATAATTCACTATGAACGTCACATGTTTAACCCTTACTTATCGAAAATTACATATTTTCCCGTAATCTGAAACTTTTCGACAATAATATGGCATTTAACAAAATTTATAGAATTTTGATGCTGAATCTAAATTTTGGTCACAGAATCTCTCTGGCACGTCAGGATTTTGAAATATTTAGTTCATAAATATCCACTGAATGGAACACCTTGACAAATGAATGAAATTTGACAACGTTTTAGATCACGGGCAAATATAGCATATTCAACATTTGAGTGTTAAATATCTCATAATCCAAAGTCAATCCGAACAATTTGCGTTTCCGGACTTGGCGACCTCGAAGCCCCTATATCAACTTTAATTTTTGAACTTTTGACTTGGTCGCCATATCTTATCATGTATAAAAATAGGAAATTTAAGTAAAGAATTTTAAGGTGAAAGAATGATATCAAACACTGTACCACAAGCCAACAAAAAGTAAAAACAACATTTTGACCAACTTTTTGTTGAATAGGTTCAAAGTTCATTTCAAGTTTTCAAAAGTATGTAAAATTATCTTTAAGACAAGCCTCCATGTCTAGCAATCATTGAAAAAACTATGGAGCTGTAAGATTTTGAGACCACAAAAATTGGGTCCGACTGTGTTCTCTTCTTTCGACCTAAAAATAATTTCGTAGTGCGATGTTTTTTGATACATATATACAAAATGTACAAAATATTACGCAAATCGAAGACATCGTGCCGGACCGACTTTTCCTTTGACGTGAATTGAACACTAAGAAAAATTCTCGGTGTTCAACTTTCGACACATTCGGTTTTAAAAATTTTGTAATTTTTCAGTTATTTTAAAATCAAAAAAATCGAAAAATATTGAAAAAATCAAAAAATTTGAAACAGTCGAGAAATATGCGGAATGAACTTCCGAAGTATTCACATTGATTGGCGTGCGAAAAAATTTTACGCCAGCTCTCTTTTGGGGCTATCGCTTCCAAACGCTGTAATAAATAATTCAATGCAATTTTTTGCGTGATTTTAAAAGTAGTTTTGTTTTGCATTATTCATTTTTTTTTTTTTGTAAATTATTTTTGCACTATCAGACAAATTATTTTTCAAATCTTATACTAAGTAAAATAAGTTGAGAAACAAATAAATGAAGAATAACGACGACAAGTTAGAGAAATTTTAGTCAACTGCTGTCTTGAACTTTATGTCCTTAGGACACTATAAATGGGCATATAGGAAAAAAGAGAGAAAACGAGTTCGATCATGGCATCGCTCTTCTTGTTTACGATGGGTACGAGGCACAAAGATGCAAGAGCAGCAGAAGCACAACATGGCCAGCAAATGACTATGAGTAGCGCTAGGAAGGAAAGCAAATGAGTCTAAATAGTATTTTCAAGAAGGAAAAATTAACAAGTTGTTGTCGAATAATTTTTACTACAGATTTAAACAAGGGCCGCCCTTGTGGCGCAGTGGTAGTGTACTGCGCTTACATGCCAGAGGTCCCGAGTTCGTTTCCCCGTTCAGGCATGGTATTACACTTTCCAAATTTCAAAATTTTTCTTTATTTTCAATTATTTGCCTTCTCCTCTCTCTAATTTTCTAGAGGTTTTTTGAGCTCTTACCAAATTAGCACCACATTGAGCTTTTCAGGAGTGGTAAGAAACGTAAATTATATTGGCAAAGCATCAATAACTGAAGTGCAATGAAGTTCAAAGGCATATCATTTGCTTCAGATCACTTTCATTCCGGTCGTTGCGCCAGAATAATTAAAAAAAAATGAAATAAAATAAAACGTCTCATGGTTAACCTCATTCCCTATCTCCTCTTTCGAAGCTTACACACCACGTGTCAAAGGGTTGCCCCCTAAAGTGTTAGTTTTTAATAGAAAAATAATAAGGGTAGCGGAGACGAATCCGACATAAACTGAAATGATATATGAAGTGTTGATTTTGTTCTATGTAATACCAAGATGATACTGTCGTCATATAGAAGTTTCTCCTGTTTTTTGTAGGGAGCGCTATGGGCAAAACATTATGAGGCAAAACACAAAAAATGTTCAAAATTTAAAGTCATACTTTTCGATTGATTTAAAATATTCAAAAAATACAACATACTTTGAAGTTGTTTTGGTTTGCATTTCATTATCAGTGTTGACAACCGATTCTAGATTATTACAAATTAAAAACTGACCATCTCTGAAGCGATCACAATATTTCAAACTATATTCACAGAAGTGATAATCACTCATTTCAAGTCTTCAATAACCACGGCATAGCTTGTTTGTGTAAATAATATATAATAAATAATAAATAATATTAATTTATTTATATTTTATTATTTATTAATAAATAATATTATATATCGATGCAATGGTATTGAAATGAGGAATTTAAATGTGAAATGGGATCTAACAAAAACCATTGAAAACTGAAGTTTACACTTTAACAGACTATTTTTGAATAGAAACAAGAATTCATTTCATTTCTTGTTAAAGCGCGTAAATAACTTTTAAACCAGTCCCTGTATTTTGCAATCGATTTCAAAATATCAAGCTATGAATTTTTTTGAAATTTCAAATTTCTATCTAGCCATAAAAAAGTATATGAACAAGACTTAACGAAAACCGGTGAGCGACGCCGACAGTTCCTATGACGTGAAAGAGGTGAAATAGCTCAAAAACTAACTGAAATGTGAGGCTTTTAAGGCCCAAGAGATTGGGCATTATATTTTTATTCAAAATCTATTGATGTCAATAAATTTAGAAGAAGATATTGAAACACACTCACATGTATATCAATTTTTAATTTAAATCTCTAGCTCCAACCGAGCTACAGCTTTTTAATGTATTTTTTTCGAGTAGTCTATAGGACGAGAGTGAAGTAAGTATTGATTAGGGTATACCGGCATGGATGTTAAAGTATTCACTTTCAGATTTAATTAGACCCTCTTGCTGTAAAATTTATTAAATTTTGACTTAAATTTGGTTTATTTATCTTTCATTTCTCGCTTTTCCTCAATAATTCGGAAGCGATGAGGCGAAACTCTTTCTTTGTTTTTTTTTTGAAAATTACAAGAAAAGGAGGCTGTAATTCCTTGGTTTTCCCGCATCACCAAGTTAGCTCAAATTAACGCATAAAATGTCACTTTACATCACAGTAGCCCACAAAAAATAATTTGGATCAAATGACATTATTCTTTTTTTTTAAGTCATATAATCCAATATTCCTACAGGTAACACGCAGTTAATACAAACTAACATGGAACACATGACAGTGCGTACACAATTTTGGGAAATCCGATTATAATTTTCTTTTGGGACTTATTTTATGGAGCCAAGTTTAGTACAACACTACAAGTAATTAGGAACAACTTCTAAATTTATTTCTAGTCAATATTTAATGGAGAACGACATGTGTACATATTAACAGCAGAACATCCCTACACATAATTAAATACTCGTAAGAAACTTCAGCAATAACGATGAAATGGCTAACTTAATTAATTATTTCATGGCACAGCATTGGCAAGACAATAAAGATTTCCTTAGTGTGGCCACTTGGCACTCTTGGAAGCATTTCTAAATAATTGAATACATTTAGCAGCAAACTGAAGCGGAAAGTAATAAAAAGAAAACTCACATTTAATTTATATTTTGTTTCAGATATGAAAAAACTGTGCACTGTTGTGAATTTTACATATGGATACTGAAAATGTGAAAAGATGATTCCCATCAAAGTTTTGCGGAATTAATTGGTAGGTACATGCGACTTGGAAATTATTATTATTGAAGATTTTATGAGAGCGTGCAATTTGAAAAGCAATCTAGAAAATAGAAACGTTCAATTGTCAGTATTTTAGCAACCATTGACTCTGCTTGGACAAACTTATGCCTCCGAGCACCTCTCGGTTTCGACTGTTAAAGTTAATACAGATTGAACTAAGCTCAATTTGCTTTAAAACTGTTCTAATGTTCTTTGTGTCCGTGAACTTAATTTATCGAATGTCTCATGACTAAACCATGTAGTTTCAAGAGTAATTAACAGCATCTTCCACCGAATTTTTAACATTTAAGCAAAGTTGTGATCTTCAAATATCTTAAAACCATTCATGTTAGAAAAAACTATTCAAATTTATTGTAAAAATCAAAACTCACTGATCCAAGAGTCATAAAATTAAAAATTATTATGTTGCTTAAGAAAATCGTGGATGGAACCTGTTATATTTCGTATGGGGAGTGGCACCCTATTCATATAATTGTGAAAAAATTGCTACTTTTACATACCACATTAAAAACATAGGATATGAAACCCCCCACTTATGGAAGCCCTACAACAGATTTGAATGAAATTTGGAACAAAAAAACATTATTTCAAAGAATTGCTTTAAACGCAAGATAGGCGTGGTTGCATAAGTGGACACCTCTCATAGAAGCAAAAAATTTAATATCATCACATAAAGTAAACCGCCAAAGCGAATGGAATTAAATTTTGTTAACAGGTACACCTGTTGAATCATCGGAAAAACTTTATAGAATAACATAAGTAGGCGTGGTATTTCTCATAGAAATAAAAAAATTAATTCGTCATGTTCTTACCAGACGTACTTTGCATCCAATAACTTCGTTGGAACGCAAGTTGGTTTTATTATTGCTGGTGTTATGCTAAAATACGCGTTGAAAAAACGCCCATATGGACCTAGCCTCAGGCGAACTATAAAAACAGGGCACATAAGAAATTTTCGGAATATCTCAAACATCTCATTTTAAGTCCAAAAACCAGAGACCGTAAGTAATCGTTATTTTCAATAATTAAAGTCCACAAAATCACAACGATGGAAAAGACGAAATGTTTAAATATAAAGATGAGTTCTTTCAGATATACAGCATGATTTTTATTTTGAGAATCGTGCATAATCGTAGTTTCAGATTTTACCTATTTTCGATCAAAAAGAATCGTTATTCTGGAATTCTATTTTTTTCAGATCCTGAATAATAGAAAATAATTGTTATTATAGATTTTTTATATGTATTTAGACCAAATTCAACTCTCATTTGCTATTTCTATCAGCTGCGGTGGTTTTGGGCTCATAAATTTTTTTTCCACCGATGTATGAAACTCGCAAATAGATTTTGTTTGGCACTCACTCTGCATTGCTCTTTGTGATATGCGAAGTCCTAAGACACTTAGGATATGTTTTTTGAAATGTCTTAAACCCATCAGCTAATGTTGTGGTTTTTGTATTTATTTTATTGCTCTAAAACAAGAACACTTATCAAAATAGTCCAAAATGTACAAAAAATTTAAATATGCTGAAAGTTTTGATAAATCGCAGTGACTCGAATTACGTTGAGAAAGTCCATGGTAGTCGAAACCATCGAAAAAGTGGAAAGCAATGGAATATAGTTGAAAACTATTGAAAAAATCTCAACGAAAAAAGACGAAACTTGTCGAAAACTATCTGACGACATCAAAACTTTTCAAAAAATTTGACCTTACCATATAACATTGGAAAAACCAAAAATCCTCAAAATAGTATCGAAAATGTATGGCATATGATGGAAGAAATTTAAATCCAAATCTCGGTTATTTTGGATCTGAAAGAATTTGAAAATCACGATTAATTTTGACTTAAAAACATAAAAATCTGTAATGACAATTATTTTGGATCGAAAAATATATAAATCCGAAATTGCGATTATTTTTGATTGAAAAAAATAAAAATCAATTCGATTATGCAGTGAGATCTACTATACAAAATTCATTTTTTGTCTGTCTTTCTGTGTAGCTGTCTGTGTGTCTGCCTGTGTGTCCGTCCGTCCGTCTGTCTGTGTGTCTATCCCTCCGTCTTTCTTGTATGAACACGAAAACTATCCGGACGACTTTAAAAAATTTTTTACAGTATGTTAGTATCGATCAGGCGGGTGTCACAGGCTATAAAACTCTTATTTAGGGTGCACATTTAGGGTGGCCCTTATACAAAAATATTTTTGAAACATAATTTTCACGAAGACTGGTTAATTGATTCAAACCGAATTTACACTGCGTAGCTTTTATATTAAAAGGTATTGCTTAGGTTTAACTTTTGTTTGGGGTTGCCCTCATACAAAAAGTTTTTAAAATACCATTTTCACAAATCCACTTAATCGATTCACTTTTAATTAACACCACGTGTCTTTTATATTAAGAGGTATAGCTAAGGCTATAAAACTTTAATTTATGGTACATATTTAATGTGGGCCTCATCCAAAAATATTTTTTTAAAATATCATTTCGACAGCTCATCAATATACGCTGAATCTGTTCCACGTAGCTGCTATATTATGAGGCACAGCTTTAGCTACAAAACCTCACACAAAAATATCTTTGAAATATCATTTTCGCAAAGACCACTTTAAGAACTAGGACGAAATAGCGAGCGCTAGTTGTTGTGCTGGTTTTTTATAAAGTTCATAATCGTTACGTGCACATACCTACTCAAAAATTGCTTTTTGCCTTTAAGATGAGATTTTTAGGGTTTTTCGAAAATTTCTTGTATGCCACTTGTCTTAGTTCATCTAGACCTACAGCATTGGAGTATTAAGCTTTTCTCCTTTTGTAACATTGTGTAATCTCTTAACTTTTCTTAGAAATTGGTTTGAAAATAAGGTGTAAAACATGGCCAAATTATGGCAATTTGTTATTGAAAAGCTTATTTTTTTTGGTAGACTAGAAAATTAAAGTATGAAACCAAAGTCTCTTTATATACATAAATTGTAAAAAAGTTTGTAATTTTCGAAAAAAAATGTCAATTATTTTATTCTTCGTCCAATTCCGCCTTATCACTTGATACAATATATGGCAACCAATTGAATATAACTCTATTTAATTACAACAAAGTTTGACCATCTTTGCGACAAAAAAACACATTTTGCTACATCTCGAAAATAGCATGTGATGACATTTATTAAAAGTATTTTCCTTAAACTGCTCACCATATTGTGGAAAATATTAATATCAAACCATTGAGGACAAAACTTTTTTACAATTTTCATATTAATGAACTAGGGATATTATTTGCTTCAACGGCCTCACTGCCGATTTTTTTGAAATTCTTGTGTGTTACGGTTCACTATACTACGATCAACATGGTCTTCGCTAATACACCGAAGCTCCATATACTATGTACAGTGAACTGCAGCCAAAGGCCTCCGCGAATCCGGTGTTGAGCATATTGGAAGATATAAGCCCTGAGTTGCGGTCGAAAAGTATTAATACATTATAATATAGGGTCATTCCATCTATAATGGGCCTATCATTACCCTCATGTTTCTTAAATAGGATAAAATTTTTTTGACCAGTATTATTGCTTAAAAAAAAAGTTTCAAATTGTGTTAAAAAAAACTCGTAAAGAATAATATTTGAAAAATGTATTCAGAAAATTATATGAATAAAAAAATCTGAATTTAAAAATTCTGATATTTTGAAAATAATTAAAAATTATTAAATTTAGTTATCTTTTGTCTAAAAATTATAAATTCTAGTAAGAAATTCACACTTTTTGACGAGAAAAAAGTAAAAAATCACATTTTAAGATACCCGTCAATTTGACGGGTTTTATTAAAAAAAGGTAATATTTACATACTGGTCAAAAAAATTTTATCTAATTTTTTTATATCTTCTACATGATAGGCCAATCACTGAAAAAGGTTTCAGCCTATTTAAAAATCATGAGGGTAATGATAGGCCCATTATAGATGGAATGACCCTATAATAAGTGCACTGTCTATGTACATACATAATAAACAAGTCATATTTGCTTCAGAAAAAGCATAGACCGATTTGACACATGGACATCGGTGTTTGCTAATGACTGTGAAGTTTGATAAAATAATGTGCAATTAAAGTTTCTTTATTTCACTTGAAAAACTTTTCTGTCACTTGAATTACCCAACAGTTGACTCCTTTCCAATAAAGAAACACTCAATTGCCGGCGCTATGCATTTTTGTATAACATTTTAAGATAAAAATTTAACATTTTTACATTCACGTCAGATAAAATTAGCTTAAGATTGTAATGCTTTAGATCTCGTTATAAGGAAGTTCGACATGATGCACGTGCATGTTTTGCTTTTAAAACAAACCTTGAAGTTCTTAAAAAATGTTTTACTTGTAAATTTCGACGTAGTCTTCGGCAACCTTAAGCATCCTTAAAATAGTTTCGCAAAGCACTGAACTGAATACTATAAAGGATACCTGAATATTACGTGCACTATGTCGACATGTGGTATCATTTCTTTTTCAGACGGTGTACGACTATGTGGGAACATTTCTTCTGCAACATTTTATTGCTGTCCTCTACCTAGCGCAGGTACGAATGCATTTATTTTAGGTGTTACAAATATATGAACTTACATTTCGTCCAAGTCTTCGTATTCACTTAAAGCGAACTTAGAGGTAAAATAATTTGACAGGAAACACACTGTTGATACACTGAGAGAAATACTTAGAAGTTGCTACTATTTGTATAAAAGAACTTTCTAATTTTATTTTTACATTTTTCATGCCCTTTAAAAAAAACAAAATTTGATCTTTAGTTTTTGATGGCTAGTGTTAGTTACCATTTCTTTTACATTTGAACTTTATATATAATACCTCTTGAACGATATGTAATAATCTTTGTACACATTAATCATGCTTGAACTATGGCGTCCATTGTAGAGGTACCTTTTGATTTATATTATAAAATTGAACTCGATTTGGGCCCACTGAACAAAAATTGTTCATAAATTCTAAATAGGGACAATCACTTGTAGTCTGTAACATTATTGTTGGTCTTGATGACATAATTTTTAGGCATATATGTAGCAGTCAAGGATCTTTACCTGTACATTAATCATATCAATTAAAATATACCACACTGGTCAACACAGCTCCGGTAAACTTGTGCGTGCGAAGCTTATTATAGATCGTTCAAAAGGTATTAAAATGTGCTATTCATATCAAATCAAATATTGATAAACTCTTTTTCAATAGTCATAAAGGATGTTCGTTTTTTTAAAAGCGCGTGAAATTATCTTGAAAACAATACCCACCCACCACATATTCGATTTTAAAGAAGATGTTCTTTGTGTATGTCACACCATGAGCAGGATAAAATCATTTGGTATTCGATTTCACCATAATGTGTGCATACAATATGAGGGCGGGCTTAAAAGCCGAGCAAATGCACGTTGGCAAATAAGGAAAGTACATTTTAGCCATGTCGCAGTTGTATTATGAAGTTGACATGTTGCTTGTGTGGCTTTAATGTTGAGTAAAAAAAGTATCTACATCTACAAAAGCAATTTCATTTAGTTCAGGTGCTGTTACTTTAAAAACAGAATGTTACGCTAAATTAGAACGCCTTTTTAATGTCTTTGAGCCATAAAGCGTGTAACTCTACCAAAAAATCATTTTAAACCTTAACCATTAGTGCATAAAATTTAGTTTTAGCTCATAATTCGAGTGTGTAAAACATGAATATAATTGGAATTTTATTTCGGTGAAGTTAGCATTTTGTTGTTTGCATTGACAGTCGCCACATCGAGCAGGTGATAGAAGATTGGATTTGTCCACTTTCTAGCTTTCATGAAAATGTGGTATGGACCAAAGAGTTCATCTAGCAAGTCAACAATTGGAAGCATCGGCGTCACCTTCTTTGTATCCTACACAGAGGGTATATTCACTTTGTCATTCCGTTTGTAACCCATAAAAGGGAGCGTGGCAGGTATAGAAATGTGCATATATTATTGATCAACTTCACCACCTGAGTTGATATAGCTATGTCCGTCTGTCTGTCTGTCTGTCTGTCTGTGCGACTGTCTATTGAAATCACGTTTACGGGAAGACTAAGCAAGCTAATTCAATGAAATTTGGCACATAGTTCACACCTTCTTTCAAGCTGCTAACAAAATCAGTTTACGGCCACGCCCACCAACCATCCCCTATTTAAAAATACCGCTGCTCATTTTGAAAAAAGTTGCTGCGATTTTGATGAAACTTGGTGATTTGGTGAACATATGAACAAAATTAAGATTGGGCTTAGTTTCAACTTTGCAAAGGCTTTTAAAAAGGCGTGGCGCAGCTCTAAATTTTAAGTTAAATAACGCCATTACTCGCTAGCCGTGCAAGATGTTGTAATGAAATTAAGTACACGAATACAAATCATAAATATCTATCTTGAATTATGCCTAAAGTGGGCGGAATTGGAAAAGTGGGCGTGACACTTTTCAACAATTGAAATGTTTGATTTCGTATAACTCACAATTGGCACATACGATTTTCAATGTATTTTTAACATTTATTTGGAAAGTACTTTCAATGCTGTGTAGGGTATGTGAATTTCGGCCTGGCCTAAGATGACACCTTAAGTAATTTTGTTGTAAGTTTGTTTCCCGTGCACGTTTCTTGGACTGTACAGCTAAAAGTCATCAATGACCGTATATTAGGGCTTACATCTGCATTATCACTATCGTAATCACCATCACTTTCACTGCCAGCATCGTTATCATCACATGAAATTGAGTTCATAAATGCATCGATCTCTTTGCTCGAACACAACATGACTCATTTGTCATTACAAAGAGATAACAATGGAAAATAGTTGGCAAGTAGAGCTGATCAAATCATAAAATCATATAAAATACTTATAAAATGCAACGAAATTAAAATTCGCCCCATTGCATAAGCCGGCCTTTTGTCGGTTACCAGAAAATGGATGCCACTGGATAGATAATACATTAAGCTAATCACCAGTGAAATTATTTACTCGATCAAACAAGCCATAATATTCCGTTTTACTAATCGAAAAATCTGGTGGCGTTTTTTTTTTGACGAATTTTCCCTTTGAATTGACGTAACTGTCAAACGAAGCGTGAACCGTAGCACTAACGCATAAGTTGGAACCTTGACTAGAAGCTATACAGAGCTGGCACGAACAAAAAGTTATGTGCGGTAGCTTTACCAGCTCAGCTATAGTCCGCCTAAAGGCAGTGGTATGCATTATAGGGTTAAGTGCATGAACTTTTGTTTCTACAAAGAAATGATTTTATATTGTTAACTGCGACATAATGGTAAAGGCGCTATACTATATATAATAGCACCCACTACTTGATTATTTCACTAAATATTTATTTTACTTATTAATAAGCCGTAAATTAATTGCTCACATAAAGTTCAATACTAACAACCATTCTTGTGACATTGAATGATAAATACTTTCTTCGCTTAATATTGCCCACCAAATCGAAAATCAAATCAGAGAACTATTACAAAGTTTGATGGTAAGTTTCATCCACTATAAACTTCTTATTCACTATTTTCTGTGCAAAAAAAAAAAAATCTAATGAAATGAAAGTCTTTGTCATTTAAGTGAGCTCATTGTTTTTAATCCCAATCAACTGATGCCTTTGAAAACATAAGCCATCTTAATCAGTGCAATTAACAGTACATATTTTAATTACTGTCAAAGTGTAATGTACAAAGTTTCTTTCCTGATAGCAGGTACAAATGAAACTCTGTCGAATGCAAATAAAAGCGCTTGTCACAAACAACCTTCAAACGTAATCTAATTAAATACTTTGCAATGAAAATTTCGCGTGATCCTTCCCGCTCCTTTTCGTCAGTCATTCTGATCGAAGAATAAATGAGCAAATGCTGCACATTGATTAAAAAGTAACGTCATAAGGAGATAAGCGCAACTTGAATGACTAAAGTTTTTAAAAGTTCAAAAGTTAAAGGAACTTATTGCGAAAAGTTTACAAAGGTCATAACCCTACTCGCTCGCCACCTACATAATTTAATTCATACCATTGACCCGTACTCAGAGGAGCCACCTGCTGTTTTAATTATAGCGTTCGTAGTAAACAATGATTTGCACTCAAATTCCTGATGCGAAGGGTAGTAAATCATGCGTGCGGTGGTCCGAGCGAGTCGCTTGGGTGGCACAAAATGATTTAAGTTGAATATGCTGTAAATACACTTTAATAACATTTTGTATAGCTGCTGGAAACCTTGTCATCAACTTTTTATTAATGCTAAAAAAGTATTATGATTAAATCATGAATACATAATGAAAAATAAACGCATCATTAAAATTAAAATGTTAACATGAGTGAAATCTATTTACTGCTATGGACTAAATGTATGGCGCATTTTTAAATAAAACTGAAAATTTAAATTTCTTAATGAAAACTTAAATTTTTTATGCCAATGTTTTGAAACCTTTATGGTACAAACATCTAAATATTTCAAGTGTTTAGAAAATGATCAGTGAACTCTCCTTGGCTTCATTTCAATTGAATTAAAAGCGATGCCCAAGAGGTGTAAGCTGAATTCGAGAGAATAAGAAAATGTCACACGGAGCCATGTCTGGTGAAAACGATGCTTTCGAAACAGGAACAATTTGATTTTTGGCGAACAATTGACGAATAATTGCACAGGCCGACATTTGTCATACCTTGAGACTAGACTGTATGTTTCCGAAGGATTTCGGTACACTAAAATCGAATGTGATTTCAGAATTGCTCCATCACATCAGGCTTTCGAGATATTCTAACCTAAAAGTTCTAAAAACACTGTTTTCTGACAAATTCGAGGTTATGTGGCATCGTAAAATTTTTTATTTTTCTATGTGGGAGATCTTTAATTACAAGTCTTCTTCTTTCAAATACCGTTGAGTTTGCCTAAATACCTTTTTTTTCGCCGAGGTATCGAATTTCACGATGTTACAGAACCTCAAGTATGTCAAAAATTGTAACAATTCTGGGATTACATTTAGTATACCGAAAACCTTCACAAACATAAATTCTAGTTTCGGGGTATGAAGTTTCATCTAATTTTTTTGGTCTGTATTATTGACGTGTGGTCCCAAATCGCGTTTTTGGTCCTAAAATGACTAGAGAGCCTGTCGAAATTTTTTTCATTAAAGCCAACCGAAATGGCAAATATTTCGAAGGAGCACAAATTTTGAAAACGACATTTTTGTTCCAAATTCAAGCTACGTAGATTTGTTGAAATTTTGGAAAGTTTTCATGTAAAAAAATTTTCCGTTTCAGACAAAATTTGCGCCATTTTTGAACCAAACAGTATTTTTAAAAACTTGTTTTTATTGACATTTAACTCAAAATAATAAAAAACAAAAGTTTATTTTCAAAATTCAGACTCCGACAATTTGGTTGGTATTTCGGCTTAAGTTTGAAATTTTTTATTATACGACAAAACTCGCTCTCTCTGGCAATTTTTGAAACAAAAAAACTGAATTTGGAACCAGTGTGCAATGGTGTAAGCTTCATAACGTTAAGTTGAAAAAATAACCTAAAAACGTTTCCTATGAACAGAAAAAGCGGACAGAATTCAAGAATGACCCCACCTGACCACGCTTGTCCCCTTTTGACCGTTTTCATGAACGCTTTGCTATATTTAATGTTTTTATTCGAAATTTATTGACTTATTCGATATATTTCAAAAGTTTCAATGCTTTATTATTCGATACTTTTGTGCATATTTTTGGTCATTGATGGAGTTCTTGGTACATTTGTATATTTACATTTACATTTGCGTCATGAAAAATCATCGTCAGACATTTGACAAGCTTTTAGTACACTCGGTGCATTTGTCTCATTTTCGGTACATTCGGCGAATTTTCAATAAATTTTTGATAGACTTTCAGTACATAATAACTATTTCTAAAAATGACCAAAAAAAGTCAGTGCAGTCAGGTCAAGTTTCCATTCAGTACACTCTCACAAAACCCAAATGCCATCACGTTTTAGGAAGCATTTCATATTTTTCGACTATTATTGCCGCTTTCATACACTGACGAAATAATTTATTTGATTATAGGAAATTATATTTTATGTAGAGTAATTAGTAATATGAGTGCATCAAACAAAAAATGCTTTTACCAACACTTACTCGAACCACTATATCATTCAAACACAATATATTTGAATCAAATAAATATTTGATTGCTCTATATCAAAGATGCATTTGTTACATTCAAAGTAATCGTTTTCTTTTGTAGTAACAGATATTTTGCGACTTATTCGACAGTATTCAGCTAATTCGATATTGATTGATACATGATAACATATGACTCGCATAGATTTTTTTTTTTGGTTTGGCTCAAATCGATTGTTTTATTGGTTTTTTTTAAAAATTTCTTTTTGGAGGATTATTGACCAGTATTTTTAAATTGCACTTAAGTTAAGTCAATTTTTACCCGACCACAGCAAACGTATGACAATAGAAAGCCTGCGAATACAGGAAAAAGGGAAAAGTGCAATGAACCACAAAGAGGACACGGACTATAACTATACAGTCGTCTTAAATGAGAACATGTGTTAAGAAGTGTTTTATATTAAAAATAGTAGTTGTGAAAGTTAATTGTAAATTAATTCTTAATTCTGTACTTTATATCTTTGTCACAGTCTAAATAATTTTATGTTCTAATGTTCAAAACAATTTTTTTGTGTTTATAGATATGAAGTCACCCTTGACAAAATTCGCCAAAAAAGCGACGAAACGTCGGGTAAAAATTGACTTAACTGAAGTGCAATTTAAAAATACTGGTCAATAATCCTCCAAAAAGAAATTTTTAAAAAAAAACCAATAGGTTTTTCCCATTTTTTCAGCTATCGTTAACTCATTACATACTTTTCGAAACTGTTTATGAAATACTGACTATACTCCTCAATTCCATTCGATACTTTTTGACATTACCTGATACTTTTCTATACCAACATAGGGAAACAAGTTCACAGATTACATCGCCGCGAGTGCATGCACTTTCTCGCTGGGATTTTTCAAAGCTATAGAATTTTTCAGTTCACGGAAACTTGAGTTTAACCTTCACTGGCAATTTCGTTGCTGTACAGATGGAAATCTACATAGCATTGTTTCGATATTAGTACTAAAGTTTTTCTTTCCAAATGGTTTTAGTAAATTTTTAGTACCAATTTCATTGCCAAATAGACCAACTAGACTTTAATTTCAATAACGAAAAGACTACCACTGCTCCCTAATAAATTACTGACAAAGTTTCCAGTTGTGCTTACAAATGTTTGTCTGCCATTCGCGTCACCTCTGACTCTGCAATTCAATGAGATGAGCCCACACTCATTATTGAAGTCAAGAAATTCTTTCCGATTGATATTGATAACCGTATGGCTTGATTTTATTAATTCGCTTCCAACAGGGGAAGCACTCATATGACTTTCATTATCACCTGCTGCGAATTCAAAATTCATAGATATAGTCAACAACGATGAGAGGGTTTACTTCTACGTTTTGCTTAAAGAAATATTTTATTATTTGAAAATACGTAAAGAGTAATTTCATGTACTGCAGCAAAATTTCTCACAAATACTCAGAAAATCCAGCTCTGGAGAAAAGGGCGTGGCACCTGCCATATAAAATGCTACACCGAGATGATTGTTTAAGGATATGAAGCCAAATCTCATTCAAAGAAGCAGTAGGAATAATTCGGAAAAGATCTGAGCATTAACTTGACGAATTTCTAAGGCTATGCGTGGGCATCCTCAACAGAAACGAAAACTTTAAAATGCTCCACTAACAATAAATAAAATATGTTAAATTATAAAATCAAATTTTACACAAAAACAAGAAATTGTAGGTCTAGTTTGTGTCAAAATTTGGCGATTTTCGAAAAGAGGGCATGGCATTTCCTATACAAATATAAGCATCAAAACAAGAGCTATTTCAGTAAACGTTGCCAAATTCAAAGTGGTGGTAATTGATAAGTGCTTTCCGAGTGACTCACCTAGAGCCGATACATGTCGTTATCGTTCTCATTCTTGGTACCGATAACAATGACGATAGCGAGACGATAGTCAAAAAATTATTTCTCGTATGACCAAGGACCACAACGAAAAAGATCTGGACGATAATGTAGTGTTTATCGTGTGATACGACAAAATAGACAACGATACGTTTGCTAAACACCAAATTATTGCCAAGAACGGAAAATCGGCCAGAGCTTCAGATTTGAAATTCGGTGCTAGAGTGTACATATATTGTTGATGCTAAGTACCTAATGAAACCTGGACGGTATTAAACAAACGGGCGTGGCACTTATATATAACAACAACACTTAAAACGCTATATCTTGGTATCTATGGCAGCTACAGTTATGTAACCTGATACGTAAACGTAAATTGTTTTTGCCAAGCAACTCGCTAAATATGAACGAAGTTGGATAAAGGATCTTAGCTTTTATATACAAAAAAAAGAAGGCCCTTGCATTGCTGTTCTTCGTACTTATGTCAAGCTGTGAAATTTGGTACATGGACCCAATTGTCTGCAGTAAAGACTGCGTAAAACATAGGTACGGTTGGGCAACCGTATTTAATATATAAAAACGAGAATAACCGACGCTATCGAGACGAGATCGATACATATCAAAAATCTCTCATACGAAAACGAGCAAGAGACGATAAGTTTAGCGCCACCACGAGGACGATACGATCTATTTTGAATGACTATAATTTTCGTTTGAATTAAATGGAAATATAATCTTGACAGCATCTTGTGAACAATTCGATTCTACAGGTAATTTTGGGTCACAAAACTATCAGTTTCCAGCGAATAAACTTTTTGATGAGCTGGTGTAAACTGAGTATCAAAGCGCTATTGTGTATCAAGATTTCACAGTTCTAACACCCAAATGAAATCGTCAAATTATTATTATCATCTGCATTGCATAACTTTTAATTTCGTTTTCAATATCTCATAACTACTAAAACTGAACTTACCCGATTCTGACCCCAAAGTTTTCAATTTTTCCTTCGAGTCACCTTATTATATGACCTGCTTTTAGTTACCCAGCCCGCTTAACGCCATATTCTGCTCGAATGTCAGTTTATAGAATTTACTACATTTAATTGCTGTGTTTGACAGCAAGTAACAGTAAACACTTTCTTTAAATTTAAATGTTTCACAGCCCTCACTTTAATCTCATCATCATGATGGTTTGGCAATTGCGGCATGGAATGGCGCACAGTTTTAATTACATCCCCAAAAAACTTTTGCACTTCCTGCAGCCAACAATTTCACCGAACCGAACTTGGCAGTTTTCTGTGAACGCGTGCGAGCGTGGTTTTCACAAGTTTTTGTTGGATTACAGCAACAACAACAAAAATAACAAAAGTCAACAAGGAATATCAACCTTGGTATTATGGGTTATGGTGGGTTACAATGATTTAGTTCAACGCCTGACCAGCTTTTAAGTTCGTGTTGGATGTTCGATATTCGTATTCTAAGGACAGTAAAGTAAACACTCAATAAAGTCAACTGTCACTGCTAATATCGCTCCGAGCAACAAATGTTTCTTTCCAAACCCCAAATAGTCATCTCGTATCAATTTATGTGTCGTTTCCTGTTAAAGGATTAAAGCCAAAAGAAGCATCCTGCGCAATAACTTAAATTTGGGATTTTGCCACTAAGCAGAAGCAGCAACCGGATGTTGCTTGGAATGAGCATGGGCCTTATGTTTTCCAGTGGTTAAGATGCACATGCCGCACAAGCTAGTCGTACGATAGTAAACATAGAAACAAACAACCTTTTTATGTCCCCTCAAGTTTGTCAAGTATTTTTTTGTGAACATAAGGATGATATAAATTAGCATAGTCCTTTTGCAAGATGCTTGTTGAAATATCTTGAATTTGAGAACTTGTAATGTTTCAATTTGTTAAATTTTAATTGAATTTTTTCTAAGTTTTGCTAAATTGAATTTGCTTTTTTGGAGTAGGGGAAGAGCATAATAAGGTTCGCCGATAATTTGTCTTAAGCATTCTATTCTGAATTAGCTTAAGTGTTTGCGTTTATGAGGGTTTTCCCTTATGATTTCCCCAAAATGTTGTTTTAAGCTGTGCTGGTACGTTTCGATTCCTTTTGTTGTGAAAACGCTGCCAAGGCAGAAAGACTTTCTGACGCTTATGTTGTTCCCATATTTGGTAAAATTTAGGGGAAGCGCTCTTCTCGATAATGCTTTAATTTTCGCATTGTTAATACAATGCGCAACTGTGGTTGTCTACTCCCTGAATGACAATAAAGCGATATCATCTGCATAATTCAATTCCTTAAGATATCCCCAATTTCAATTCTTTGATTACCAATAATAATGCATCTTTACGCATAATCCAGTGCATTTTAAATCGTTTCAATAGTATGTGCTATCAAAGATACTAGGGAAATTAACTTAGAAACATCAGGAAGAAGTAGTTGCACTATTGAGGTGGGTCTTTGTGCATCGGCTGATATTTTGTCGTAACTCAGTTGAAGTTGCTGGACGGCCAATGATACCACTTCAAGAGAAGAACGCAGGCTATAAAAGGTAGTAAGAATTTTGGTATAGCAAAACTAATGCGAGTGTCAACCAACAAGGACAAAACCAAAAATATATTTCCTAATAATAAGCCAAGATCTCAACACCACTACAACTAAATGCTACCAACGATAGCTGAAATTTCCAGGTAATCAAGAAGTTAACCCACCTAGGAGTGAATGTTTAAGATACTAACGACACCTTGGTGGATATCTGAAACAGCTTCAGCAGTCATTGTAATCTTAGAATACAAAACGCATAGATTGAATTGGCTTGGACATAGCGAGTGAAAACAAGACAACTTCCTAGCTAAGCGAATCCTCAATTTACAACTGCTCAGCTGCAGAAGAAAAAATTAGGCCGAAATATTCCTTTCAGAAAAGAGGTAATCGCCAATACCTGATCATTCGGCATTCAAATTTGGTACTAACTCAGCAGCTATAGTAGTGGTAGGAATGAGAGTTCAAGCCATGAACTCATATGGAGTGGTAGCCGCATTAGGTAAATTAACAGATTAAAGGAAGTATTGAGTTTTATTTTCCTGTGCTGAGAGTATATTACCCGTAGCAACTCTTTCTTCTTCTGGGAGTGTTAAATACTCCCAACTTCTTAGATTCTGAAAATCATGAGCCTTAAACTTTTTTAAGTTAATGGCATACAACTGCAAATAAAGGGTCTCACCGCACTAACTAATTATTTCCAAGACATGTTTAGCTTAAAACAAATCGTAAAATTAAGCAAAATAAAATAATTTAGGAGATTGAAAGGAAGCGGAAAACTTTTAATCAAAGACGGTGCTATCGATGCTCTTAATATTCTTATATAATAAAAACTAGATTTTCAAAATATATAAAACTAAATCGATATATTTTTCAGCTTTTGGCAATGAACACGGAACTCGTTCAACAAATAAAAACAAGGAAACTCATATCGATATTTTGATTTATATACTTCCAAAAGATATTAAGAGTTTCACACTGGCGTCAAAATTTTGACTGACATTTAGCAGCTAACGTAAAAAATGTATATTCTATAAGTAAGGAATTGCAAAATGTATAAAATCATGTAGGACCAACAGCTCTTTTAAATCTTATATTCGGAATTTTGTAAAGAATTCTTTTTAATCTCGAACTTGAGCTGTGATAGTTCCGATAATATCACGGATTCTTTTTTTTATGTTATCCAGAAATAAACTTCGAATTTCAATTCCACTTCCGAAGCAAATTCCAAACTGAATGAAATATAATATTTATAAAGAGAACACAACAGCGTAATATTAATAAACTTTTAGTTTCTTTATTGTAATGCCTGCTTGATGATGAGTTTTTTAACATGCCAATAGGCGGAGAGCCCGCAACAGAAAAGTCGAGTGTATTAGATGAAACCCAAAGAGCTCTTATCATAATAAACAGGTTTGCATTGTTGAACTCTGTGCCAAATATGGGTTTTCTTGGGTTGTTTTGGTCAATTTTCATTAATGGAGATAACAGCTTGAAATTTGTGACAAATAATAGAGCTCGAAGAGATTTAATAGAATATATATAAGGTGGGCTATGTCGAATCTTGTCGCAAACTCATTTAAGAATAATTTTCCCTAAAAACTGGTGGTAACCCATATTGAAGACATTATTCAACAAGGCAACCCTATATATTCTTTTTAATGTCTTCGAGCTCTATCGTTTGGCACACATTTCAAGCACTAATGTGTATTAATAAAAAATTACCCAAAAAATCTGTGATAGCATATTTTTGGGACAGGTTTCGATATTAGATTTAGGTCTCTTTGAGTTCTATTGTTTGGCATATATTTCGAGCTGTAATATTTTGTAGTTTCAATTAAAACAACAAAATTGTGCAAAATTTGGTCATCTTCGGACATCTGGACGGGATTTGGCAAATCAACTCTGCTTGGGTAGTTTCACCAAAATGCACTACTATCTTTCACGTACATCTTATCCTATAATCTTATACAATCGACTTTTTTACAGCTGGATCTTACGCTATAAATTGAACAACTCTGAACTCGGTTCAACATATGATTTGTATGGAAAAACAGCTAGACTTAGGCTCAAAGTAGAGATATATGAAAATCGGGACGATTTTGATGCCAGTTTAATCCTCGTTAACAAAATATAGGAAATTCAGAGGATTCTAGATCCATCAAAGATTTTCATACAGAGCTATAATTCGGCACAAATATATATATTTTTATCCTCTATGACTTTGAATTCAATGTATTTTTGAACTGAAAAATGATTACTTTGGCAAAAAATTCGGTTTTATCATTGGTTAAACATTTTTTCAAAATCTGCCTTCCTATAAATCTGCTGTCATTTTGCAAGAGTAATTAAATAAACTTTAAAAATTGAAGACGCTGGGAGCAGTGCCGGCTCGATGATAATTGGCGCCCTGTTCAGAAATGTATATATGTATTATAACCTATAACCATAGCCCAGGCGCCGGAATTGGAAAACAAGCGCAAGTGACCTAGTGCATAGAAAACCTTGAAGAGCTCAAACAGCAAAGTCGAGATACAGCAAAGTCGAGATACAGCAAAGTCGAGATACAGCAAAGTCGAGATACAGCAACAAGTCACTAATGTAGGGAAAATCTCTCGAGCGTTTGGTGCACGAAAAACCCTAAAGCGTCCAAACGTAAACCATTTTATGAGAGCAAAAGTCATGAATTTCCAAACTGTCAGCGTTGACAAACAAAAAAAAATCAAGGCACCTGACGTCCCTCACGATTGGGCACCCTGTTCTGTGGAACTGGTCGAACACGCCTTGAGCCGGCACTGACTGGGAGTATTGAATTCGAAGGTAGTAAAGACGCTCCGTGAATACAAATATGAGCTAACCTCAGTTTGGTTCAATTTAAAACTTCAGCTTTTCTCTGTTCACTAGTTACTTTGAAATATGCCCCAAATTTCCTGATGTTAATGAAACACTTCAGGGTCATCTCGCGGTCGAAAACACCTTTTCATTGTGAAAAAAAAACAAACATTAAAATGGTTAATAGATCATCATTATCTTGACCTTTACGTTTTATCTTATAATTTCTAATGAAATAACATCATCATTGTCCGTCCGTTTCATTAAAATCTTTCGCCATTTAAAATTAAATATTCCTGCAATTCTGAAATTGAATTTTAGCTCTAAATGAAACCCGTCACTCAAATTTAAAAGTTACAAAAAAGCAGCCATTAATGAGGGAACTGCTTTCATTTGCATAGGAAATTTTTTGTTTTTTGTTTGACAATAATGAAAATTACTGAAATATTGTACTTTTATGTTGTGCAGTCAGACGTACCCGAACAACCCGGTGTTGATATAAATATTATTTAAATTTTGTAACTCATACAATGGCAGGCCAGCTCGCCAACGCTTTTGCTTTTTTCGATGTGGGACCACGTTCATTGCTCGCGCTTTAAAAAGGGTGAAAGGATGTTGGTTCGCAAAGAAAACTCTTTGCAACTCTTATTTTTCGTCTAGGAAAATATTTAATAAGAGGGTGGAAAAGTGGTCATAACGTACGAATAAACGGAAAATGAAATGTGAGTAGGGTGAAGTGGGTCAAGTAACTTTGAATTGAAAAATAACAATGAATAAGGGACAAGAAAAAGAAAAAGGAGCAACATCATAAAGTACAATACAAATACAATCAAAATCAGAATCAAAATGAAAATGAAAATAAGAAGGATATTAAAAGAAAAATCTTGATGAAGACAACCAACATACATAGCATTCCTTCATTATGAGTTTCGCAAACTCAACTTTTTTGTACGAGAAAGGACTGCAGTGTCCTTATTGGCGCCACGTGATTGTAAATTGTTAACTAACCGACAAAATTATATTACAGAATGCGCACCGGTATCAAAGAGAATTCCAATTGTTTTTATAGAAAGTAAGAAAAACCAATAAAGATTCCTGCGCTTTTTCATTCAGGTCCAACCGCACTCATTTACTCGTAGTGGAAGCACTTAACTAATGTTGTTTCTATTGGTTTGAACTTAAATGAGCGGTAGTTTATTACATTTTGAGCGGCGCTATATTTAGTTTTGAGTTCTGATTAAATTACCTGAGCGTTAAGTTTTGAATGACATCTCATTTAAATTTTGATGATAAGAGGTTTTCGGTAATATCAAATCTGGCGTATTGGTGCTAACTTTCTTCAAAGTCTGAGTGATATTTTCGATTTTGAGTTCAAGGCCAAAACACGTTTAAAAGACGATACTTTCAACAGATGTCTCCTAAAAGAGCATCTAGACATATACTATATAGACTATATCAATGTTCAAAATATCCTTCACTTCGTCGAAATGCTTGCCAAGCTTCACTCAGCAAATTTTTTTACATGTCAATGCAAAAAATTTTAATAAAGCTTAACGGTGGTAGGCTTTTTGAATTTTCTTACCCACAGAGCTCGCATAATTTTTCTTATCCACATAGCTCGCATAATGATCTGATGACATTTCTCGCCAGGAGTTGAAATCAAATGCGTCTGTTCAAGTGTAGCAATGTGCCCTCGTCTCAGGACTTGTATAATGTATTATATATGGCTTCAATGGTTACTTTGCTCAGCTTCTGCGGTGGCCTTGTTGGATAACCAGATTCAGGTTTCAGTTCAAATAAGCACTCCATCCATTCTGCAGGGTTCTGACGCCTATTTTATTTACGGCCATCTTCCGCTAACCACATTGCTTCAAAAAGACTCCAAGCTTTGTGGAGGCTTAGAAAATAAGGCGGTGTATTAAAGTCACGCTCTCAAATTACATAAGCTCCGAGTTGTTTCGAGCTAATTAGAGCGATTTGAATGATTGCAAGAGTAGCATTAAAAAGGCCATTGTTGATAGGGTATTCTTTTTTCTTTGAGTTTTTAATTTAGTTAAATCTCTTGAGTCACAAAAAAATTATAAACTGTTCCAATAAAACACAAAAGAAACCAGGTTATGGTCACTGATGAATCCACTTGGTGCTGTATTTTGACTTTTCTGTTATATTTTCTTTGTTATTGTTTTTGTCTTTGATTTTGTGGTTGTTTTTAGTTTTGCTTTTGTTTTTGTTTTTGTTTTTCTTTTTGCTTTTGTTGTTGTTGTTGTTGTTTTTGTTTTGTTTTTTTTTGTATTTGTAATTCACACACACTTTTAACGAAACCTGTTGTGGAGCTAATCAATGACATGGACTAAGTATCAGGGGATTTGAATGTCGCATCGATCACAGATTCTAACAACGTTGAGCACCGCCTGGATATTTAATCATTTTCTACAAATATTATAACGCGATAAACTCTAGAGATGTAAATCCCATTAGCAATGATAATCATGATATATTTTTCTGTCTAAAGCATAGTTTTCGACTAAATGATATTTTTTTATATTTTTCATCCAGGCACTAATTCAAAAATTTTTCTAAAAACTAACCTAAAAATGTTTAAGTTTACTTGAAAATTGGTAAGTTGGCGGTCTTCATGGCTAACTTTTTTATAATGTTTCTAATATCGGCTTGCGTCGCGACAGTGCCTCTTAATTAAATGCCACAAGTTTATTTTTTCACTGCCCTGAACTGGTTTTTTGACGCTCAACTAAATCGTACTGGTTGAAATGCTTTTTTCAAAGCTCAAGGTCATGGCTTAGTGATTTTTTCCCTATTGCCATGTCGATTCATCTTGTCTTAACCTCAATTAACATTGCGGATTTCTAATCCACAAATCATTTTCTCTTAATTTGTTAAGAGAAAATCGTTGGTGCAGTATGGCTTATTTCTGCTTATACACTGAGAAAGCGATTTTTTTTGAATATAACAAATTGTATATGATTAAGAGCAATCACATAATTGATTGAGTTAAACATAAAATGCTTTAACCCACATTTCAAACTATTTGATCCAAATACAATCTGATTGATTCAAATAAATTGATGATTGCTCCATGTCAAATGTTTATTTGTTATATTTAAAGAAATCTTATTCTCAGTGTATGAATTAAAGAGAACAGCTGTTTGTTAAAAGTTTATTTTCTTTAATTAACAAAATGTTATTGCAGTAAAATTTGCTCGATTTATTCTTACAAATCAAGTCCTAATTCACTGAAAGAGAATACAGTTATGCCGATTTGATACCAAATCTCCGAATTTTTTCAAAAGATATCCTCAATGTCATCCAGATTGAGTCATCAATGGTAAACCTTCAGTCGATTTTACCCAATAGCACCGGTCACTAGATATGCAAACATCGAAATGGGTCTGAATATTTCAGTATGAGCTCAATTTATGAGAATTTTGAACTCTATAATCGGATCATATCTTCCTTGATGTGCTTTGACCTTATTTATCCATTCAAGGATTATTGTAGTGAAGAAATGTAAGTACAGAATTATTATTTTCTTACTAAGTGGGACATCGACTGGCTCATCAAGCCGAACTTCTAGCGCTGAGTCTTGTTGGCTTGTTCGTTCCTTCTTGCGTCTCCCTCTATATACTTACGTCTGGGAATCCAAATGAGGCTGACCACTATTTTTTGGTTCACTAAATTAAGTATCTTGCTGCATGTTTCAACAAGTTTAGATGGTAATGTGATCGATTCGAAAGATTTAATTATATTCGACTGTTGTCTGTAAATAAAGATCCTACATTCCGAAAAACTTTGCTTTTGAAAGCTTGAAAAATCAGCTGCAAGAAAGTGTGTCATAGGATACAACTTTATTCCCTTCTAAAGTGATTAGACGACGGATAGATAAGAAGGTAAGAATTTGAGCTAAAGAGCCAATCGATGTGAAAATACTGGAACGCATTTATTGCAAAGCATCAAATAAATTTCTCCACTGCTTTTCTGCACATTCGATTCGAAGTTTCACTACAACTGCACTTTCTTTAAACATATAAGGAACTCAGAGATGTTTCCACAAAAATTAAGGTGTGTAAAAATCATGATAGTTCCTCTTAATACATATTACAAATATGTAAATCAATTACAATCTGCTTCATGTGCTTAAGTTATTTGTCATCTTTTAAATGAAATAAGGAAGCTCTCTCTCTCACTTTAATATCGCATTTTAAACATTTTGGTAAAGACGCCAACATATTGATGTGGTATGTGCCACTTCAAAATATTCAATTAATGCCACCGACAAAATGTTGTCGCAATATTTCAAGAATGTTCACATGTCTTAGCAGCTGTCCCACAACATCTGCTGACATGCAAAGCAAGTGCTGGTTGAATTGAAGTTTAAAGTTGACAGCACTTTACATCTGCTCCTTCCGCACAACTTATAATTTTCATGTATTCTAAGCCAATGACAATAGGAAACTTGAAAGAAGGTAAATTTCTACAGTAAGAAAATTTATGTGTTATGCAAAGGCATAGCAAAGTTTGAAGATTTTCTTGTAATTTATTTTAATTTAGTTTTTATTTCAGTTGAAAAATTTTAGAATTTTTAAATTTTGTGAAACAAGCTCTTAGGGTTGTAGTAGTAAGAAATCCGTTATAGAATTATGCCAAGGAATTATATGGAAAAAAAATTGTTACCTTCAGTTGTCAATATCTGGTGTAGCCCAGAAATCGACAAATTTTTATTTTATCTATTTTTCAATAATCGATAAAGCATTAAATAATTTTATAATTGTTTTTAGCCAAAATATTTGTATATATTTACTTTATTTCATGTTTTAAGTATATTTGGGAATGCATTCTGTGAAGAAAAATAGATACACACAAAATATATATATGTGTATTTTTTTGACAAAAAGTGCTTTCAAGAGAACTAAAACTGCACCATTCAGTTTTTTTCGAATGGAAAAAATGGTGCAGAAATTGTTCTCAAGTGAACCTTTTACTTTTCAAAGTCCAACGGGCTGAATCTATCTAATCTGTTCAAGTAATCGAGACAGAAAATCTTAATGCTTTTCAAGATAGGCACTACTATCAATGATTTGTAGAGATATGTCAAATTTTTTTCTGAGTGTTCATTTTGAGAGCTAAAAAGATGAATAAGTGCTAGGAAAAGCTCTCGCATACCTAAGCCCAAAAATATCTCAGGCCATATATAGATGGGCGAGTTACTTACATCTCTATATACATCTCTATATACACATAAAATGTGCTTGCAAATGGGTAGGCAAACAAAAAATTATACAAAATAAAGGTTATAAAGATATGTTTTGAAAAAAAAGTTGAACGAAATTTATACATCATTTAATTTCATTTTGGCGATTGTGGAAAAATTTTATGCTGTGTGAGTTTTGCCTGGAATGCAGCACGCATAAATTTAAATACTGAAATAATTCTTTCATTTTTAAAATGAAAACACATATTTTATTCGATTGAGGCTTGAGCCTGCTTTGTTTCTTTGTTTCCCGTTCCTTAGCTAGCTCGGCTACAGAATGTTGATGTAATGCCAAAACAAAGTTGAAAAGTTAAAATGAAATATGGAAATAGATTTGAACCAGAAATAAATCCAATTAATAAAAGACACCATACAAATAAATTACTTTTCATTGATGAATTTTTCGGAGCACTAAGCATTTCAAAATCTTTTAGTTGGTAACCCTGCCTACACGCTGAAATTTATTGAATTCTTTTATTGCACTGCCCTGATTATGATTGCATTTTCAGTTTGAATTTTTTATTTTTAGTGAATATTTAATGCACTTTGCTCATTCAGAAATTTATTTATATCATAGCGACAGTTCATAAAAATAAATATTATGTTTGGTTTCCATGACGCTTTTGTGTAAAAAATATATGCTCTGCTTTTTAAAAATTCATATATTTGTTAGTAAACTTTTTTGCAGTAATATTTCAGTATCCATAACGGAAAAATAAAGAGTTTTAGTAATAACATTTTTCCTCGCAAAGCCTCCTGAAAATAATATGGTAACAACGTTTACGACTTCATTAAAATTAAGGAGCTGTTAAGTAAAACGAAGTGATATTATTTATTTATCAGGAATTGCCACCTTAAAATCATAAGAAATATTATTTAGCCGTTGTGATGCAGTAGCGTGAGAATGTCCGCTGAAAATGGCCAGATTTGTTGAGAGACATCTCATGAATTTTGCAGCACGAATGGCCCCGTCTAGCATTTTCCTGTTCGCGAAGCTAAAATTACTGCTCGGCAGATAAATACCATTCCATAATGGATATGAAATGGAAGGATTTACTAAATGCAAATTAATACGTTGAGGTAGTGCCAGACCCTTACTTAAGCCTCTATAAACTCTCCCAAATTAGTTTTTTTCTAATACATTAATCTCTCCGATAAACATGATCGATAGTATCGTTTTGAAAACAAATTTTGTGCTTCACCAGAAAAATACTCAAAATTAAGATTTTTTTCGGCAATAAAAAGAAAGAACAAAAGGCGGCAAACAAGTCGGCATAAATTTCGCTATTTACCCTACAAAATAAGACATTGGACTAATAATGAAACAAAAATTGTGTTATTATTTTATTTACTTTATTAAGGGACATTTTATTCCAAATCGGACATCAATTGGCTTTTGTTTCTCTAATTTTTTTGAGAAGATTTTTTTTTAGTACTGGGTGATTTTTTTCAGTTTTTTTAACCCCAATTCAGGACATTAACATTTTGGAATATAAAGTTAGTATTTGTTTAGTTAAGCAAATTGACTTTTTTTTTATTTCAAAAGTTTGGTTTTTGAACGTACTTTTTATGAGAAAGTATCGAAAAAAATCTTAAAGTAATTTGTACTATGTCGTCAAACACCCTCATCGTGCTCAGCATCCTCGAAAACGGGGAGTGACAGATATTTTCCCGGTGAAAGACGCGGAGCTTGCGATTCTCCCATTTTGGTGGGTGGATTTTGACCACTTTGGGGGTCGGGGCCAACTCCAAAAGATTTTTGAATACCGCCATCGTGTTAAGCATCCTCGAAAACGGGGCGGGGGGAAGTAATCTGGTTGATGCTTTAAATAGTTGCATTTTTCGTTTTTTCCGACTCAAAAAATCCTTTATACTGTTGATGTTCTTCCACATTTTTTGTAAAAAAAGAAATATAGTCTGAAAATGGGCAAACGATGGAATCAATTTTTTTTTTGATTTTCAATTTAATTATGTAATAAAAGTTTTTACAGAAACTGTGGAAGTAGTTTGATGCAAAACAAAATTCAATTTTGTCAAATATTCGCGTAGTTATGAGCGTTTCAAAAAAAAGTAGCGCACTTCTCAGATATATGTATCTCTTGAATAGTTTGATAAAAAAAAAATTGAAAAAAGAATGGAAATGCTGAAAAGATCAAAGTGGACAAGCTGAATAGTGTTCGATTTGGCGTGGAATGTACCATATGTACATGTGCACGTGCATATGAGACACAATATTTTGTTTAATTTGATTTGGAAACGAAAAATATTTTGGCAAAAAAAGAAAATATTTGAAAAACATTCATTCCTCTTTAAAATGTTTTGCTTCACATTTTAAAAATTTACGTAAATCGATTTCAAAAGTAAATAAATTTATTTGAAATGATGAATATTTTTTGTCGATACCTTTAAACGTAGCGGATTACTGCAGTAAAATTGTTTGTATATTTTATAATATTGAAATATTTTCTTTTCAAACAATATTGAGTTTTTTTAATTAGTTTTTTAGACTGCATAAAATTGCAAGAAGAGGCAGCCCAGGAAGGGGTGCTATCTCTTCTCTTATGAATACTTACAGTTGATCCATTACTCCATATTATTAAGCAACAGGGTGTAAAGGCAGTAGCATATGCCGATGACATTGTACTTCTTATATCGGGCAAATATTTAAATGTGATGAGTGAACTATTGGAATGAGCTCTCTCAGCCATAAACCTATGGGCATCAAAAAAAAGGTTATGCATAAACCCACTTAAAACAGAACAGGTTCTCTTTTCAAGAAGATATATAATTTCTAAATTCAGGGAAATAAGGCTCAGAAACACTTATTATCTTAGTTTCAAACGAAGCCAAATTTCTAGGAATTATATTGGATAAGAAATTATCCTGCAAAGCCAACATAGAAGAACGTATTATAAAAGTACAAAACGCATACTACGCATGCAAAAAAAATTGTGGAGCCAAATGGAGACTAGCTCTCAAGGTGACATACTGGATAAACACCGCTATAGTAAAACCAATTTTACTCTATGGGGTCGTGATATAGTGGAAAGCATTAGAAAGTAAGCCCTTACTTCTAAAGTTAGAAAGTATCCAACGTCTCATGTGCATTCACTGGAGCCCTGAAATCAATATCAACGGCGTCACTAAATACCATACTAAACTTGCTTCCTATAGATCTTCTTACCAGAAGTGTAGTTTATAAAACAGCGCTTAGGCTAAAAAATGCTAACCATTTCAAAATTAAGCACTATGGGCATGGTAACATAGACAATATAATAAATATTTATACGGACTATCTTAAGCCCGAACTCTTTTTGATCAAAAATTTTAAATCAAATCTCCTTCAGGAAGCTACTGGTTCAGTAGGGAAGGTGATCCACTAAATTGTATCAACATATATACAGATGGCTCTAATCAAAAAGAAGGGGTAGGTGCTGGTATTTTCAATGCTAATACCAAGATTAAAGAACAGTATAGGATTTCAAACACTTGTAGTATTTTTCAAGCTGAAAGAATCGCAGTTAAAAAAAGCACCAAAGAGCATTTTAAGGGACAAGACTCTTGTCACAAGAGTAAATGTGGATAGTCAAGCCGCTTTAAAAAGTTCTCCAAAGTAGCACAATAAAGTCAAAATCAGTTTTCAAATGTTACAACTCTCTACAAGATCTCAGCATAAATATCAAAGTTTATTGATACTGGGTACTTGGACATCAAAGCATTGGTGGTAACGAGATGGCGAATGAACAAGTGAAACAAGGAGCGCATATGCACACAATGCCATTAAGTATCGCTGCGCCGATCCAATACCATAAATCTCAAATGGACATTTGAATGTTAACAAAAGATAGCACACGCTGGGTACAGCTAAACACTAGCTTTATAACAACAAAAAGACTTTCATCCAATCTTAATTAGACCAAATCTCAATTCGTGCTATCTTTATCTCTGGTAAATTGCTGCCTCTTGACATGCGTATTAACTGGATGTTGCCCATAAGTCATCATGCAACTAAAATGAGACTGATTTAACTGATATATGCAGGAACTGCATGGAACTAAATACGGAAGAAACACTAGAGCACTTACCCTATGAATGCACTGCACTCGCTCGGACAAGGCGTAGAACACTTGGACAACCGTTTGCACGACGTTGCAAAATTAAGACTCCACAGAGTCTACGAGTTCGTCAGGCAAACGAACACATTTACCTTAAACCAAACAACTAACATTGACTAAATAAATCTTGAGAGTTGTGGTATCACTATAGACCAAAGTGTCTATGTGGGGCTTTTAATCCACCACTAAAACTTAACCTAACCTAGTTTTTTAGATAACTGTCACAATTTGATAAAGTATTACACTATAGTGTCAATTTTAAGAGTAAAATATGGCGGTGTGTCATAATGTCGAAATACATAACGACCAAATTATACCACAACGCCCAAAATTAAGTAAGCTAATGACACCAAAACATTAATTCAATATCTTCCGATTCAGGCCATACAAAGTTCGTTATCATTTATTAACCCCACCAAATGGTTACTTTTATGGAATGTAATGGTTCTTCGAGAATTTATGTATGGGTTTGAGCCAGAAACGACAAATTTGCTTATGCACCGATCCAGATAGATGGAAATGTGACACATCAGATAAGATTTTTTTTTTTTTTTGGCAAATTCAGCGTCACTTTCAAGTTCTTCCAGAGCAAATTGAGCGAATTCGCGGAGTTTTTCATTATCTCAAAACTTCAATTCTTGGGTGATAACAATTTTTTATGAATGTTAGCCCGGTACGTCATATTGTTGAGCCCGATTTCAACCGTTAAACACATCATATTGTTGTGACAGATGGTACTAACTGTTGAGAATGGGTTGGAGTTGGCAGCAATATTTTCGTCACTTTGACCGGATCTTTATCTTAATTACACGCGGGCATTGTGCACGAAATATAACGTCAAAACTATCCGGAGTTTGACAATCCCAGATCGTAACAAGTGCACGATAAATTGTAATAAAAGAACCATTGTTTCGATACAAAAAAATTGAGTAATTTCCAAGCATTTTTGAGGCGTTTACTTTTCTTTGATTTAATTGAAACCTTACTGAATGCAACTGATAGTGAGACAAGATTTTGACACATAAAATATGTTTTTACATTTGAGTAAAAACTAAATAGCTCAAGATATATAAGTTTCTGTTAGCTTTCTTTTTAAACTCTTAAATATTAAATACTTAAAAAAAAAACTATTACACGAGATAAATCGAAAATATACTATGTAAAATGACATATAAATACATATGCCCTTAAAATATAAGTTTATTAATAACACAAACAAAAAATATCGTGACCCAGAAGATAGACCCCACTATTTCTATATTTTCGAGGTCGCTGGAACCCAACGTACCATAAAAAATTATTTCAATTGCCAGTTTTCCCGCTACCACTTTCTTACCACCCTCCTGGGGGTTGAAATTCAAATTGGCACACAAAGTTAAAATGGATGTGCATTCCTGGCATGCTAAAGCTGAAAATAATAATAAGAAATAAGTTCAACCCGTCCATCACATCCCAACGACACTTTACTAACCCTAGAAAGAGGTAGAAACTTAAATTTTCATGCAAAAGCAAAAAAAAAACAAAATAAGAGGGTACTACGTGGTAATGGAAAGGTCAAATTTACTTTTGGTTGTCATTTTCGGTTCCAGCGCCCCAAAAAATATAAAAATGCACATCCATCTCAATTTTGCATGAAAATTTAAGTTTCAACCCCTTTCTAGGCGTAGTAAAGGGTCGTAAGGGCGTGATGGAAGCATTATATGTTAGTAACACGCAAAGTTGACAGCAGTGGCACTAAGGCAAAACGAGCTAGCTCGATCTTGAGACATTGATGTTCAAAGTTTCAAAGCAGAGGCGTCATTTCACCAAATCTTGGAGCGGCGAAAACTATAAGTTCACCACTATTAGATGGGTTTATTGAATTAATGTATTGAATAATAATTTGGGGGGGGGGGCAATGCCCTCCCCAGTCCAACTGAGTTGACGCCACTGTTTCAAAGTAACTTTTTTTCCTCAAATAATGAAATAAATGATAAAGAAATTCTGGAATTACTTTGGAATTGTTCGTTAATAACATCTAGTTCGTATAGAGAGCTAAACTTCAATTCAAAATAAATCGAATGACTCGCTTTTCTCGACTTTGCTCAGAAATGGAGTTAACTCGTTTTGCCTTAGTGCTACAGGTTATTCGACTAGGACTTAACAGTTTTACCGACGCTATGCGGTTTTAGTTAAATTTTTTATTGAATTCTCCATCCATTCTTACATTTCGGCTTTTTCAATATTATCCTACTTTTTCAACATATTTTGGACTTACTCAACAATGTTTCAACAAACTCTAACTTTTAAAAACATATCAATAATTTAGACTTTTTAAAAAATTTCTACACTAACAAAACGAAGCGTCCTTATGTTCACACATCACTTTCATTCAACTGCTTTGTTCAGATTTTTGGAATTTCTCATTCAAATCCATTGTTGCCCACCTCGTACACAACAATTTTCTTAATTGTTTTTTCCTCTCTGTACAAAATGCAGCGGCTTGTAAAAGTTTTCCATCATATTTTAATTAAAAATATTTATACTGCAACTTAAATATCCATTTTGGTTTAACAATAAAATCTAGCACAATTTAATGCTCACATCCTGTTGATTGTTAATGACGCTTCCACTGCCATTGTGCACCGTTGCATGGGCACAGAAATATTATTAAAGTTAACACATCAGCAATGCCATCACCATCACCATCCACTATTGCACTTAGCGCACATCATTTGCATTAAAGTCGTTTCTTTCAACAAGTTCCACGTCATTACCGACATTGACATTGCCATTGGTATTGCCATCAATGCATCAATGGATGTGGAGAACAGGTCCGAGCAGCAAAGGTCAGAAATATCAGCCATGCAATATCGCAATCAAGGAGTTTTAGTTATTAGCAATTGTTGTAACCCAAGTACATACATATGTAGGTGTATATGTGAGCAAGGCAACCGAGAGCAAGGAATCACTTAAAGTGCTTTCGCCCTGGTAGAGAATATTTCATTTTAGGGCGCCGTTTATTATATTAGGTGGGAGTTTTCTTAAATCATGTTTTTAATGAGTTTATTCATTTTAGGAACGAGTATTAGCTAAAGTTAGACCCATTTAATTAGAAATTTCTTTCATGTGCACATATGGCCAAAATAATGGGAACATTTATACGTTTACGATAGCGGTGGCTTAGCATTTGAAAAAAAAACTAAGTTATAGAACATGAATTAAATGAGTACTGTTTCAATAAGTTGTATATATAATCACTTTGGAAATTCCAGACATTGATGTTCTTATAATATGATAGCTGGACAAATAAATAGCACATTAACACAAATGTGGAAGAAAAAATAATTCATAAGAGTAATTTAATTTTAAAACTTGACTATTTAAGTGATTTTTGTTATATATTTTCTCCGACTGAACTCGAATATCAAGGTTATGGAAAAGTTTTTGAGACAATGTAGTTTTTTCATTTCTTTAACCTTCTTCACTTTAAAAAATTTGTTTCGAGCTTGAAATGTCTTATTTTGTCGGCATTTGAACTACAAAAATATCCATGTAATTGATTCGTTGATTGGTTGAGCGGTTCAAAAGATATCGATCGACATAGGCCAGATTTTTTAAAAAATCCAATTTTAGAATTGATTTTGAGATCAAAAATTGACCAAAATCGTTTGGTTTTACTTCATAGCCGTAAATTTGATACTTTTAAGCCAAAAAAAGACCAATCCGACCATAAAATGTCAAATTTACGAGCGATTGAATAAATATCCAATTGAATACTATGTCCAAATCCTACATTTTCTGATTACATTAATTTTTTCGAGATATTACTGAGCTAATCGACATATAGCTTTTCTCAATAGCTTATTTCGCTAAGAATTTCGTTTAATTTACTTATTACATTCAAAAGTAGGAGTTAGGAAAAGATTTTGGAGTTCATATAAAAAAAAAACAACAAGATGATATTCATACTGCAAGTACTGTTTTAAAATTGTATTCAGTAAAATGAAGAGGACAACGTCCTCATTCGGGATCATACTATGATTACTCTTTTGAAACCAAAAATCTTTTAATTGATGAACGGTACAGTAATTAAATTCATTTTCAATACATTTAGCTTTCTTAAAGTGTTGCTAATATTTTGGCCAAAATGTACAACATAATCTCTATATCTCAAAAAAAAAAATGTGTATAATCATCACCCACCGCGTAGCTAAAAGTCGTGGAAAGTAATTCTTGAATGCGTATAACCGATTCTTCAGAAAATTACAACTCCGAAACTGTTCACTTATTATTTATAGCTTTTAAACGCTAATCTCTCTAAAAAGATAAAGAAATTGTCGAATTACAATTAAAACAAAGCGCCATAACACAGAAAACCTTGATTTCTAGTTTCAGGTGTGAGTCATGCGTCCCTTATTATCTTAGCTATATGACAAAATTTTACTACCTGTCTTGGCCTTAGGCCCAACCTTTTTCTCAACAGCCCTGTATTTGTGCATCAAGTAGTTGGCTCGTTGCGCACACATACCGCATGGTATTGGTAATGCATGCGATAATTTCATTTGCGTTTTCCTGCCGCTACCAACTGCAGCATCCTTGCAAAATAAATTGAGTAACTCTTGGAGGTTGCCTCTACGAAAACAGGAGCGTATAGGTTGACTTATTTTGTAATAACGCAGTTCATATAAGCCAAAGTTTAAAGAAATAAAAAACAAAAGCGTTGAACATCCACTGCATAGCGTGTGAGAAATTAAATAAACATGCGTTAAATGGACTTGTTAGGATTGCCTCCCTGGTTGAATATTTCAGCACTGTAAAGTTCTAAAAAATGCGTTCGGCACTTGCATGCACTAGGCAGTAAAAATACTCTCCTAATAAACACAAAAGTAAACTTTTACAATTCAAACACAAGTACCACATACAAATGTTGTAAGTGACTAGAATCCCATAAAAAATGTGATATATTTTTATTGACTTTTTGCTGTTAGCATCCCACAGTACGGTGATTGGTTCCTATTTTTTAATCTGATGCACTTAAAATTTCAATGTTTGTATGTTCAGTATATATTTTTTGGTAAAGGCATGTGTGAGCATTTGCTCAAGTTTCTTAGTCCCAGTAGGCAAAAGCAGGAGTAAAATACGCTACTTATTAGGGATTCCTTGGAAAGGAACACTCCTTCTCGACTCATTTCAAACTTACTTCTCTAAATATGAAATGAACGAAAAAATAATCATTCAGTGGAAGGGTGAAAGTAAGGACCTCTGTGAAAGAGAGAAAATTATGACCACTGAGGAAGGGAGAAAGGCAGGCCTTCGGTTGAAGAAAGAGAGCTAAGTCTACCGCGTCCTCTTTCGAAAAGATGCAAAAATGAAGCCTGGACATATTGGCAAATTTGTAGTACAAATTTAAAATATGAAAATATTTATTTTTAATATCCCTCATCACAGAGGTTGAAAAAAGACAAAATTATTACTGCAGAAATATTTTTATCATTTGCAAAAAAAAATTAAGTGGGAGGAAATGACTTCGAAAAATTCAACGCTTCCTTCCGGACAGTAATTGATTCGCAGTGAAAGAGTTGTTTTCGTTAGATTTTGAAATAAATTAATAATAAAGGGTGTTTTTTTTAGAGGTTTGTTTTTCGAATAGAGATAAAACTAGCATTTTATGGTCAAATCTGGCAACTCTAATGTCATTTATGTTCAGTTTAGTTTGCCATTTCATCATGAACAGGTTGACAAAAGAACAACGCTTGCAAATCGTGCAAATTTATTTCGAAAATAATGGTTCAGTTCGCGAAGTTTACCGCAAGCTCCGTCCATTTTATGGTCGACATAATCGTCCATCAGAGCAATTAATTCGGTTAACCATGGATAGTTTTCGCACTACGTTTACTCTATGTAATAATACGCATCCGCAGAGACGTCGAACAGTGCGCACCGAAGAAACAATTGCCGCGCCGCTGTAGAGCAAAATGTTGAAGAGGACCCGAATGAATTGATTCGCCACCGTGCACAGCAATTGGAGCTTTGTCCATCAACTTTATGGAAGATTTTGCGCAAAGATCTTGGCTTGCGACCTTACAAGATCCAGCTTGTGCAAGAATTAAAGCCGCGAGACCATGCAATGCGTCGTGATTTTGGTGTATGGGCCGAAAATGAGATTGATCTCGATGCTGATTTTCATCGCAAAATTCTGTTCAGTGATGAGGCTCATTTTTGGTTGAATGGCTACGTCAACAAGCAAAATTGCCGCATTTGGAGTGAAGAGAATCCACATGAGACCCTTGAGACGCCATTACATCCACAAAAACTGACTGTTTGGTGTGCTCTATGGGCTGGTGGAGTCATTGGGCCATACTTCTTCCGAAATAATGCAGGAGAGTCAGTTACCGTTAATGGAAACCGGTATAGAGCCATGATAACCGACTATTTTGTTCCCGAATTGGATGGCATGAATGTGGATGAGTTGTAGTTCCAACAAGACGGCGCTACATGCCACACAGCGCACGTCACAATCGATTTATTGAAGGAAACATTCGATGAGCGCATAATTTCGCGGAATGGACCTGTCAATTGGCCACCAAGATCGTGTGATTTGACACCATTGGATTATTTTCTTTGGGGATATGTGAAGTCGCTCGTCTACGCCAACAAACCAGAAACGTTAGGGGCCTTGGAAGCCAACATTCGTGGCGTTATTGCCGACATACGGCCCCATATGCTCGAAAAAGTGGTTCAAAATTTGACCTGTAGAATTGGCTTTATTCGAGCCAGCCGCGGCGGCCACATGCCCGAAATTATATTTAAACATTAATGGCATAAAATTATCCTTCCAATAAAGCCAAATTGATGGAGATTAAAACGATTTTCTTGTGTTTTATTTCAATTCAAAGCTCTATACCTCTAAAAAAACACCCTTTGAATTAATAATAAATATATAGGTACTTATAATAAATAACTAAATTTTGATTTTCACTGCCAATAAGGGAAAACTTGCGGCTAGGAAACACAAAAAAGTCGCCAAACGTAGTCTTTTATTGACAAGTTTGAGTGTATTATGAATTTACTAAATTTCACTACAACGATTTTTTACAATATTCTGAAATCAATACTGCAAATTTAAAGTCATTACTGCAGAAATAGCCCATTATTGCACATTATTTCAATGCCTGCCACATCCTGTAGCAGATAAAGGAGATTTATTTTTTTTTCATCAATTTTAGAATTTGAAGCAAATTATTTCTGTCATAAAATAGCTGTAAGATCCTTGACAACTATAAAAAGAAAATAAAATAGTGTGTAAAATATCTCAATTAAGGCAATTCCTTAAGCGTGGCATGTGTAGTATGCGGTATCATACCTATTCCCCAGTAGAGTCCTTGCATAGTTGTCTACTGGGTTGAAATATGGTATGTAGGTGCTAGGAACTGTTTTTTCAAGAGAGTGACATTGACTTTCCAAGTAGCATTTTTGCTTTTAGTGATTATTTGCAAAATCAACAACCACAAGCTTTAGTTGCACTTCTCACATAGCGTTCATTTTCATATAAAAAATAAGTACAAATTTTATGACGTCATAAATTTTAACAACGGAAATGAAACGCGAATTGCGAAATTATATCTCATGCTGTACAATATATTGTAATTTTATTAGGGAACAAGTTTGATTTTTAAGTGGTGTACTTTATAGAAGTAATTTATTTAAGGAGTAAAGTGTGGTCGTTAATTTAATTGACTTTTTTAAATTCTGTTTTAGGGTGCTCCTCTATGTGAAAGACAAAAGTGCTTCAAACAATAGTCTGTAACTTAATTTAAAATGTACAAATATTGTTTGAACAATCGTAAATTATTAGTTTATTTAATTATCATGGGTTTGAGCTTTTCACAGACGTGCACGAAAATTTACACAATTTTTTTTGCTGAAACAGTTATCTGGTCTAACCAATACCGTGTAAGGTTCGACTAATCTTGGCATCAGAGTATATTAGGTGTCTTTACACTAAAGCGTTCTTACAAAACCTGTCTAGAAGAACAGCTAGCAGCCCTTCTATTACCCCCTTTTTCTTTTAAATTGACCTTTTTTCGAAACCGAAGCCTCTAATAATGGCTGATATTTTGATGAAAGCACTCAGCATGGAAACGATTAGGAAAATGAAATGTTAGGAAATCTTAAGTATCCTTATAGCTAACTGAAGAATATCGTGAGTTTTCAAACTCACGCCATTGTGAAATAATATAGCATAGCTCGATTACAGCGCGCATTCTCCATCGGAGAAGTACTCACAATACAATATTCAGGCAATACTCACAACTAAGACCCGGGGCGTTTCGCCCCACTCTCTTGCGAGCACAAACCACACAGCAGATTCCGGTAAGTCAGTCAGGAATGTAAATGGTAATCTGGTAGCTGCCAAAGATGAAGTTTGTCTTATGCAACTATTAGTCGTAAGCGATCTCAATACAATCCAGTTTAAAATATATATCTACACATCGTCACCCTAGTCTTATCTTGCCAAAAGATCAAAAATGATATATTTGTGATACATATAATGATGTTGATTTTCCTGTTCTACACAAAGCTGCTGCACGATTTTATCTATCCTGTATGTCCTTCTTTAATCGCAACAGAGTTCTCACTTGGCTTAAGTAAAACTTTTGCATCATTAGTTGAGTTCCATCTTTCCTGAACTGTTTTCAGTTTTTTTTAATCTGACATGGTACATATCTTTTGAGTACAAAATCATTCCAATACCAATGGATTTAATAATTCGATTTTAATGAAGTTTAGTACGCAGCTTCTTTTCTGAACGTTTCCTTAAAAAAATTTTGAATTAGTATCGATAGTGGTCGCTTCGTTAGATATTTTATAAGATCTTGATTGCGTAAACTCCTATTATGAAATCTTTTATTTTACTATGTGGATATAGTACTTAATATGAATGAAAACTGAAACAAAAGGCCTTAAGAACTGCCCACAGATGGAAAATTCTGCTTAACAGTTTTTTATGATACAGTTTGCTACCAGATTACTTTGCTGAAAAATTTTCACAGGGAAAGCGTTAGCCTATATATCACTAAAAAATCAAGGCTCAAAAAAAGCGATAAGAGCTAAATATTATTAAACGACATCAAGGAAGTTTATTTAAGCCGAATAGAATTATAAAATTCGGGAAAAGACAAAGCTATAGAAAAACATCGACATATTCAATTAAAGTCGGATGAAATTGATAAATATCTAAAAATATTGAATGTCAAGAAGTAAGAAACAACATCAAAAAAATCGAATGGTATCGAAAACATCAAAAATTTTGAAAGAAATTTGCAAAACATTAAAAATGTCTATAAAAGTTGACTAATGACAACGAAATCAATGAAGCTAAAGAGCATCGAATTGTATTGAAAAACAGCGAAAAAGTCAATAGTAGTCGGATGACATTGAGAAACTCAATAAAAGTTGTATGGCATCAGATAGTATCGTAAAAGTCAGAAAAAACATTGTCAAGAAGTATCAATAGAGATTGAAAACATAAAAAAAGTCGATAATAGTCGAAAAGTATGTTATGTACAGCTCTGGTCCTGGATGTTTTACTATCAAATTATAATGAGTACTATGTTCATGTAAAGTTATTGAAAAATAGTAATGACTTTCCGATAATATTTACAGTTACATTTGCTATAAACTTTTATTTATTTTAACACAAAGGCATATTCGAAATAAAATTCAAAAATAATGATGTTTACGAAAAAGTAGCGGCTACTAAAAAACCTAAAAATAACGACATTACTTAATCTAAACTACATGTAATTCATGTTTCCCTGGGTCTAATATTTCGTGATAAGCGCTTTATTGTATACAATGGCTTTGTATCAACGCTGAATAGAGTCAATAGGGTCCTTACAACGCTTCACAGGAATTTCAGCCCATGTCTCCTTAAACACTTGTCAAAGCTGCGTTCTGCTTGCGGGCTTTGCTGTTGCTACGATTTGGTTTATATCCCCTCACAAATTTTCTATCAGCTTAAGATCCGGAGATTGAGCTGGCCATGGCATCAAGCCGATTTTTTAAGCTGCAAGCCACTCATAAGTTAGTTTACTGGTGTGTTTAGGGTCGTTACCCTGTTAAATCGTCCAATTTAAAGGCATTTCCCGACTGGTATACAGTAGCATTACATCCTTCAATAAATTAAAGTATACTTCTTTGACCACAATACCTTTGATCAAATGGATAGGATCAAGGCCAGAATAGCAAAAGTAAGCCCATACCATATTAGTCAGTCCACCATGTTTAACGGTATTGGTAGTGTATTTGGTGTGGTATTCTGTGTTTGTTTGACGACGAACATACTGTCTGGAGCCTGTTCCACCAAAAAACTACTTGCTCTCATCTGACTATAATACTATTCGGCATTCCATTTCAAATAATCTTTTGCAAATTTTATTCTTTTTCTTCCAAAGGTATATATTTCTGGGACTTCTTGCATTCAAAATATTTCCATTTTCCAGCACAGATTTAGCTAATTTTTTATCATTTTGAGGACGTCAAGGGCCTTGCAATATCGTAAACTTCGTCTGTCGTCTAATAACGTAGTCTTGCGCTTACCACCACGATTTTTAGGGGCAGTGCATCCAAACATATTTTCAATTTCCTTGAAAGGATTGCCCTGATTCCTTAGCCTAAATATTGATTCTCTCTCCTTTCGATTCAACAATTCTTTCCTCTGCTCACTAAAAAAATGGAAGAGTGCCTCGATTGCAATAAATTCATATAATAAAATTATTGAATCACTTAATTACACTTACTACCTATGGTGGTTTTCTAGAATTTTAATTTTTTTCAACTGACTTTCAGCGGATACATTCCCACTTGGTAGACTTCGTGTGGATTTGTATCGTCCCAATCCGGCAAATTTGCTTGTTGACGTACTCGTGCATTCAAAGGTGGGCCTTGTTACTGTTAACAACTTTTTTACATATCATTGCCATCTCATACAAAACCTCTCAATCAAAGTTCCGACTAAGCTTAACCGGACATTGTGGAAACGTCTTTCAGTGTAGGAAACTGTAAATATTCATACAGCTTGGAAAAAATATTAAAATTTGTGATGTATGAATTTGTGCTACACAGTTGAATTAGGGCTACATTATATGATTCCTTAATGAGTCAGTAAGCAAAGTCAAGCTAAGATTCCAAATATATGATGATGCCATTTCGAAGACAATCGCATTCACTGATCGTCTCTTATCTGACTTGCATAGATTAGTATTGAAGTCTACGGCAGGTGTGTTTTGAAAAATAAATGGATGAGAAAAGATTTATAAGATGGGACTTTGTACGTTCCACCAGTGCTCTTAAAACTGCACCAGTTCCGTTTCGTACTGTAAAATTAACTTCTAACTGATGATGTTATACGTCCTTTCACTTTATAACTCCCCATTAAAACAAAATATGTCCTGCCGTCAGTTAAGCTCTACTTAGTTGAGTTTTAACTGAACATTGCAAAACTGGCTCTTAAAGACTTAAGGCATACCATTCGAATGTTGGAGTAAAATATGCATTTAAATTTGTTTTCTTTTTTGCTTCTAACATTTCAACTCTTAGTAATTCTCACTATACTTAAGTGTGTGCCAAACTTCACCGATTCTCTTGCAGATTTAAGCAAACAAATTTAAAAATCAATAAAAGAACGAACGGAAAATCAAGTCTGCTCTGCTCTTCTTCAAGGACGAAAATCTAACAGACGCTACACTGCAATTTTTCCCATACCTATCCGCTCTTCCTCGCTTAAGAACACGAGTTGTCACTTGGAATGGTAATGGTGTTGATGTTGGATGAAGTTTGAACTGCGAATGAAACACTTCAATAAACACTCATGCATCCAATGCAACCAAAACGAATCCAAAGCTGAAAAGCGAAAATCGTTTTTTCAGCCATGATTGCATTCCAATTTGCAGCCACTCGTAAAAGCGAAGCTGCAATAAAAAAAAAGAATAAAATAAATCCAAAAAAAGAAAAAACCAACGGCGACAAACATTGAATCTCTAAATCCGAAAACGCTAAGACTCTAAGCATAATTGAATTTCACAATTCTCTTACTTTTCCTTTATTTTTTTAACTCTACTTACAGATTGAATGATGCACTAAAGTGAAAACGAGTCCTCGCCGCATCTCGATCCACAACCCCTTAGAACGCTGTTCCGAGTCACGCACAGTTCAATGGTTCAGCGCACAAAGTATTAACAAAAACAAAGACACGACAACAAAATCAAGAGCTAAACAGAAGCGGAGCATATTGCAATTTGACGACGCGACGTGAGGGAAAATGCACAATGCCATCAGTAAAGCAAATACAGTTTTTGAATGCTTCATCAGCCCGCAGCAGCAGCAGCAGCAGCAAAAAAAGCAGCAACATCAGTGTCATGTCAGTTACCCTGTCCGCTACCGTTACAGCCATTGCGAGTGTCGTCACCGCCAGCAGTACCACAAGCGGCTATGTGCCGAGCAACCATTCATACGCAGCGGCAACGACAATCGCTAATATTTCCGGTTCACTAAATGCAACGTTGGAAGCAGAAGCCGACAACTTTGCAGGCACTTCACTCTCAACGACAACAATGACGGTAGCCCAGGATGAGTGCAGCATTGCTACCGAAGAGTTACACCCCAGCCACTTTGGTGTTATGTTGGCCGTACCCGAATGGGAGGCCATACTTACAGCTGTGGTGCTTTCTGTCATCATAGTGTTAACCATCATCGGCAACATACTGGTCATCCTGAGCGTATTCACCTATAAGCCACTCCGCATTGTGCAGAATTTTTTCATTGTCTCCTTAGCCGTGGCTGACCTCACCGTGGCGCTGCTGGTGCTGCCCTTCAATGTGGCCTACTCAATTTTAGGGCGTTGGGTGTTCGGTATTCATCTGTGTAAAATGTGGCTAACAAGCGATATCTTGTGCTGCACTTCGTCAATACTGAATCTATGCGCTATTGCATTAGACCGTTACTGGGCTATAACAGATCCCATAAATTACGCACAAAAACGTACCGTAGGGCGTGTGCTGTTACTGATTGCCGGCGTTTGGATATTATCTTTAGTCATCAGCTCACCGCCGCTTGTGGGCTGGAATGATTGGCCTGAAGAGTTCACTAGCGATACCCCGTGTGAACTAACCTCCGAACGAGGATACGTTGTCTATTCGTCGCTGGGTTCATTCTTCATTCCGTTAGTAATAATGACAATTGTTTACATCGAGATTTATATCGCTACCAGGCGTCGTCTGCGGGAACGAGCACAAGCTTCTAAAATTAATGCATTTGCCGTTAAAGCGGGCGACGCGGAAGCAGCAGCATCAAGTATTGTTTCCACTGGCAAAGTATCGGGATTCCGAACTTTCTTTGCCGATCATTGCTGTTGCGGCAAAGATTCCGCAAATATAGCAACACCTATGATACAACATGACCAAGAATCGATAAGCAGTGAAACGCACATTAATAATCAGGCGTTACCAAGTAGTCGTATAGAGCCACATCGGGTTGTAGTTGTCACGCAAAAGAAATCACGCCGTGCAAAAATTAAAGACTCCATTAAGCACGGCAAGACACGCAGCAAAAAGCAGCAACAGCAGCCGGAACAAAGTGGTAAAAATGCTGGAGGCAACAATGCCGCCGAGCATCTGCTGCAAATGCCAGAAGAATTGATAAAGCGTCCAAGTTGCGACAAAAAAGACACTACGACTAACGTAGATAGACAGGAGAATTCATCGGAGAGTCAAAATCAGCCAAGCAGCGACATGGGCGCAAGCAACATTTGTATCACCTTGTGCAGGGGTGATGGTGCCGCTGACGGTATTGATAATGATGATGAGAATATGTCTCTGAAAATAACACCACCACAATCTTCCACAGGTGCTGCTTCCACTGTGGCAACGCCATTGCAGAAAAAACCTTCGGGGGTTTACCAATTCATCGAAGAGAAACAAAAAATTTCACTTTCCAAGGAGCGGCGTGCAGCCCGCACGCTTGGTATAATAATGGGCGTGTTTGTTATATGTTGGTTGCCGTTCTTTCTAATGTATGTTATCCTACCCTTTTGTGAATCCTGCTGTCCAACTAATAAATTTAAGAATTTCATTACATGGTTAGGGTACATAAACTCTGGGCTGAATCCCGTCATATATACAATATTTAACTTAGATTACCGAAGAGCGTTTAAAAGACTACTTGGCATCAATTGCTAAGGTTAGCAATAGTTAGAAAACATAGTTTTCACTTATTATTTTCAATACACGTATCCTAGAAAATGTTAATAAAGATTATTGTTATTAGAATTCTCAATGAACTTTCGAATTATAATTTCGTTTATATTTGTACACATGCAAAAGGTGGCTTCCTATTCAAGAAAAATAATTCTTATAAATGCTGGCAAAGTCTTTCTGGAAATCATTATCAAATCATAAAATCTTAGGTTGTTGAGTAGTTCTTGGATCACTCTACCAAACAAATTGTTCTATCGACTCTATCAACATTTTCCACCATTTTACGACTTTTTTAATTAATGGTAAATTTCCGCTTGTAATGCATAGACGGTCACGTGGAAGCTATAGCCAAGTATACAGTCTTGATCAAAGTTATCTCCATAATCGATAAAGCATATCCGTCTGTCTGTCTATCCGTGGCAATCACGATTAAGGGAAAACCAAGCTTGGGACACGTCTACCACCCATATAAATAAAGCCTTTAAATCATTATACTGAGGGAGTTATTAAAGCTAAAGCACTAAGTCTTACGCAAATATTAGGAACAATTCGGACAAGTTCTGTCTTAAGAGCGTAGCACCTCCCATACATACCGAAGAAGCTATTTCATGTACTGCATCCGAATTTCAAGCAAGTACTCGAAAGACGTCGTGGACCCACTACTCAAGCAAAAACTTAAAAACGCTTTACGAAAGGTATTACGACCAAATTTTAAAAAATGGAAGATTTTTTTTTTTTACTATTAATACTGTGTAGGATATTTATTTTACGAGGCCAAAGACAACACTCAAACTACTTAATATTATTATTTACACATCGAAGCTTGTAGCCCTTGTATTCCATAATTTTCGGTAAAAAAAAGTTAATAACAAAATAAAGGAAAAAATTTCGTTTTTTTCCTCCAATTGTTTGATCCCACCTGAAAAATACTTATTAGGAAGCTCCTCAAAATAGGACCCTGTTTCGGTAATGAGCTCCTCTTTGGTGGTGAATCTCTTTCCACCGAGCCATATCTTCAGGTTTGGAAACATAAAGTAGTCACGGGGGGAAAATCTGGAGAATATGCTGGATAATTAAGCAATTCCTACTTCAATTCATGGAATTTTGCCAAGGGAGCTGGGCATGTGTGAACGCGCACATTATCTTGATGGAAGAGCACTTTTTTCCTCGCCAAATAGGGAAGTTTCTCTTTCAAAGCGTCGTTGAAATGGCCCAATTTGGCTGCATAGTATTCGCCATTGATCGTTCTTTACGGTGGAAGGTAATCGATGTATCCGGCCGATAGCAACGTCTTCGGAACACATTCGGTCGGTGACGTCCACTGTTCGACTGTCCACTGCTACACTGGTGTGTAGTGATGGATCCATGTTTCGTTCACGGTTACTAATCAATGGAAAAAATCCTTCTTATCTTTGTTCAACATTGAACCAGTCACACGATCGCGTTTATGGTCAAGAGAGAGCAAACGCGGGACCCATCTTGCTGATAATTTTTTCATATCCAAATGATTTCTCAAAATGTTCCACAACCGTTTGTCTGAGATGCCTACGGCCTCAACAATCTCTGGCCATTTCTGGTGTAGTGTCCTCATTTGGGCGTCCAGAACGATCGGCGTCACTTGTGCTTGTACGACCGCATCGGAATTCAGTAAACCACTTGAGAATCATTCCGATCGTTGGTGCAGAGTCTTCATGGTAACATATTTGTTAAGCCTTTCCTTGGTTTGGCTGTTGGTTTTTTGCGCAAAAACTGATGCTTGATGAGCACGCGAAATTCACTTTTTTCCATTTTCGCCAAAATTCACAATATCGTCTGCTGTCAATGGCTGCCAAACATAAACTAAGCGTCGCAGCGAGCTGAAATTTTGACAGTTGTCTACTAACAGATGGTAGTTGACAGGATCAGTGTTGCATTTAAAATTACTACGCGGGAAATTCAAAAATTCACTAACTTCTCAAATTGCCATCGTATATAGCAGAAAACTGACCTTTTTTAAAATCAAGTATGATTACAGGGTTCTGGAAAAAGCATGAAAGTTCTGGTAGAAAGCTTATAATATGCTTAATAAAGTGGTTCATGCCGTTTGTAGTGATTTCAAGATTACGCCCTTTTGACTTCGAACTCAAGTGTCCATGAATATCTTAAACAACTTCATCTATGATCAATTCAGTGAAAATTATTTTCCAATTAAAACCATTGCTCACTTAAATTTGGTTCTCATATGATTAGCTCAGACTCAGTTCATGTAATTCAATAAATATCCTTTGAAAGCTAGATAGTCCTTTGAGCAATTTTAAGGAAATTGTGGGCTGATGTAGAAAAATAAAGTAAGCTGTCTTTCTAGGCTTGTTGTACACATACTTCCCCATGACGATGGACTTACTGATTTGTATATGTCTGCAGCCAAAAGCTCTAATTTATTCAACGTTGCATTGATCCATACTCTAACGATAAGCAATGATACGGTGGGGCTTAATCTGTAAATTAAAACATTAATATCCACTCAAAGCAAATTTTACTTTATAGATTTTTTGGTAACTTCCCCAACGACGATGATTTAAAATTTTATTTTTCACATACTCAGCAGAGTTTACAGCACTGATGACCATTACATTGTTTGGTACGCTGGAACATTTGTATGTTTCTGGCGCACAGTGCTACGTGTTTACTTTTTGCATGTGTACATCAAAACATACAAATATTTTTTCAACAATTATGGGGTCAGAGTAAAAATAACAAACAGAAGAAAAAAAACAACTCAAAACTAAAATAAGTACAGTAAAATTTTGAAACGCGTATATTGAAAACAAATAAATATTTGGTATAAAAATAGCAAAAATAATAATAAACATTGTTCAAATTTAAGACAAACTATTAAGCAGTACATTGAGCATAGATATATATGTACGTATTAATAGTGTTACTTCAAAAACAAAAACATAGGTGTAATATATATAAAATAATATATGTAGATATATACAAAAGAAGTAATAAACTGTGTTATATAAACAACAAAAACAACAACAGCAGAAGTTCTATTCTTGAAGAATATGAGCGTTCTCATTCAAGCAATTGTATTATGATTAAATTATTCAAACTTGTTAAATGCCTGAGTTCAATACTCCTCTATGTAAAATATATATCGTCGTATAAATTGAACAAAAATTAGAATCGTATGCCAAAAAAAGAAAAACTAAGAAACTAAAAACGAATTGTGAACTTGTACAGCTGTTTAAATTGACATGGAAAATAATCTTTAAAAGATTGTATGCAGGCCAGTCGACAAATCCTAAAAAATTATGAAAAAAAAGACAAAAAACATTTATTTTTTTTTGGAAAATCTCACTAATAAGCTCCCCATCGAGGCAGGTCAGTATCACCAGTTTTGCGCGAATGAATTTTTTTATCTTTTTGTAGATATCGTCTGCAAATAAAACCAGAATTCATTCTTAAGCTAAAGCAAGCAAGTACTAGGCTTGGTGATATTTTATCGATACATCAAAATATCCGATATTTCAAGGTATATCGTTATGGTGATTTTCAAGATATTTTTGGCCCACGATATAGCGTTATTCGATATCAGATTTGTGATATCGGTTTATGATATCGGTTGATGACGGAACTGTTTTTTGGAACTGTTTTTGCCTTTTCCCGAATTTCAATTGAAAAAAAAACTGACTTTAAGTTTAATAGGGCAAAACACATTAAAAGCATTCATACATTGAAGGATTTGACATTTCATTCAAAGCCACGTGTGCTTATGACATGTGCTGCCAGATATTTATTAGGGAGGTACAAGCGAATTGGATGCACAGCGCACGCAATTGTACATGCTGCTCTGGAGAACTATAACCGTTTGAATAAAATAATAGAACAAATAAAACGATTGCATTATTGCAAACGGTCCGTAAGCAATATGGATGAAACTCGGGCCTTCCAAGCAAAACAAGGCATCGCAGAAGGTTCCATTGAAACTTTCATCCAAGAAGTCTCCACTCATGTCACGATATGATCGCCAAATTTCTCAAACTCTCGACAGTCATAGCTCAAGTTTTGATTTTTCAAATTGGATTTGATTCAAGTGCACCCGAGCTAATTCCGGCGTCTCAATTGGACATTGTCAATGAAATCGTGCAAATACTACAACCGTTCAAAAAAGCTTCGGAAACAATTGTTGGAGAAAAATATGTGACGTCAAGTCTTATCGTGCCTATTACAGGTATGTTGAATGAAGCAGTGAAATCCATGCCAATTTAAAGTGACGATGGTGAAATTTGCCAAAAAAATTATTGGACGGTATCGCAACCACATGAGAAGAATAAGTTATTGGCCAAAGCGACTTTTTTTGAACTCACGCTTCGAGAAACTGCATTTTTCAACGCTATTAATGTTTCAAGGAGCAATTAGCGACATTGTTGAGGAACTTCTATCTCTTACCAAAGGAACAGGCGCACGACAATAAATAGGTTCCACAGGTTTGGCAGTACAAAGTTAAAACAACTCAAATATTGAATATCAATGTATCACTTGTCGCTATTTTTTATCGTTATATGTCGTTGCGATATCTATCGTACTGCGAAAATATCGCTATTATCAATATCCGTTATTTAATAAAATATCAACAAGCCTAGCAAGTACGAGAATTTAATTTGGTCAAACAGACCCACTGTCATCGGTTAAAGAGAAATCATCAATGGGGCTTATTTAAGCTACTTGGATACAAATTGCCCATAATAAAATCTCATTTTTGAACCCTCTCAAAATTAATTGTCGCCTGGCCTGATATGCAAATATATTCAACGAATTTGATGAAATTGCCAGGATTAGATTAAACTTTTAACTGCTCAATTTAAGTCAACATACAATCTCTTTAACAGTACATATAGAAAATTAAAAAGTTAATAAAAATTATTTAATTTTAAAATCTACGCCTTTACGTTATAAGTTTTTAATGTCAATCTAGCTGTTAACTCTTAACCTTTCAATGCTATGTTATTTATTCAAACATGAAAATTTAAACAATTGTGATATAATAAATAAAAATATAGTTGAAAAAAAAATTTATGTATTCCAGTTATTTACAATTTGTATTTATATATTTTCTGTGGAATTGTCAAATATTTTTTTTTTTCTTATGAGGATATTTTTTTTTAATACAAAACCAGAGAAAAGGCAGTAGGAGGAAGAAGTTCCATCAGCTGCCCATTTGTGCCTGCAAAATGATAGTACCACCAATACCATAGTTGTTATAAATTTTATTCGGAATAGAGCCAAATCGCACAATTCCATATTCCTACAACTAGAACATCAATTGAGTCAAAAGAAGATTGGTGTGTACACTGAGGTGGGCCGAAATTGCCTTTCTTACAAGTTTTTATATTAAAATTAAAGATTACATCTTACAAACAGTGTTGTTTTCAGGGAAACTTTTCACTTAAATTGTCATGTTGTTTTAGTTGGAACTCCTATTAATGCATTAATTTAAACTTTCAAGGCACTCGTTATATTTCAAATACTTAAGCCTTAACCCAAATAGACGTGACAAGACGATAGCAAATAAACAAACGCATGCAATCGTTTCGTCCATATTAAGTAAGCCCAGCAAACGTTTTTAGGTAATTGTCTAGAAGTGCGGACAACGCGAAAATGATAGAAAAAAAATTTGGTTTTTTGCAAAAATGGTGTACTTTTTATAAAAACTTTGCTTTAGAAAAATATTATTTCGCTAATTTGGATCGTTTTCTAAAGCAAAGTTTTTATAAAAAGAACACCATTTTTGCAAAAAACCAAATTTTTTTTCTATCATTCATTTTCGCGTTGTCCGCACTTCTAGACAATTACCCGTTTTTAGTCGTGGGAGAGTCATATTTCGATTACCAAGATAATGGCTTCGATAGCCGCCGAGCTCATTTTCGGATATCAAACGAAAATTTTTTGAGAAGGAACTATCCGTGGGTAGTGATTTACTTACGAATTATGTGGAACTATTTTTTTTATTCAATACACAAAACCTGGCGTGTTAATTTATTAGTTTTTTGTGCTCTGTGACATTTAATGTTGATGTAGTGCTTCACTGAGGCTGCGAGGCAACCTCGTTCAACGAGGCGAGACAGAGGCGAGAACGAGGCGAGGTGGAAAAATAAATTCCAGGCAAGATCACACCGGCACCTCGCCTCGTTCTCGGTTCTGAGAACGAGGTACCTCGCAGCCTCGCTTCAACACTAGCTCGCATTGGAAGTAAGTACAGTATTTTTGTTTTGATACTATTTTTTGAAATTTGAGTACTAAAATGATCTCTAATCGAATGAGAGTTAGAATAATACAGATACTACTCTCTTTTGTTATTATTATATGACGAAAGATTTAATAAGGAGACTCCTACGTTCGGTAAAAAATTTTGTTGTTAATGTCCAAAACCGTTCAACCGATCGCCTTAAGATTTGGCAAAGGTTTATGTTTCTTATTATTTGGGGAAGGTTCGTAGCATAATTTAGTATTATCAACTACTTGACGCAGATGAATAAACCTTTTTTTTATGACGTAAATGGATAAAATTTGGTACATATAATTCTTATAGTTTATAAAAGGTTCGTAGCTTAGCTTGATTTGAATAAAAACGGACAATGGCACGCCGTCCCATATAAGAAAAGATTCAAATTCATCATAGCTCATCAATCATCATATACAAAACATATATTTTATTTTACTTCTTGAGGCGACGCAACGCGTGCCGGCTTTGCTAGTTGAATATATCGTTGGCATACAAGCAAAATTGACCATTTTTTTTTAACAACCGAAAATTATATATCACAAACTTAAGAGGATGTAAACATAATTAAACGATTAATTAACGTCACCCACTTATTTTTTGTTTGCAGATAGTCAATTTTGCTTGAATGCCGACAATATACGGGCCTGATAATTTTTTTTCAGTTTAATAAAATCCTCGGTTCTTACCGAGGCGAGGCGAGGTATGTGATTTCAAGACCTGGTCCGAGAACGAGGCGAGGCGAGACTCAAATTTATAAAACGAGGCGAGACCGAGAACAACTAGAACCTCCCCTCGCCTCGCCTCGGGTGAAGCACTAGATGAATGATAACGCGTTGTTCATTTGTGTACCGCTCCATTTTTAATAATCAGAACAATCAAAGGTTGCAGGTGTCAAATTTCCGAGTTGCCATTTGTACGAAAACAAAATAATACAAAATCTAAAAAGGACTCTTATTGGGATACCCTTTACATATGTATGCATTTTCAAGGATTTTAAAATAAGTAAAATTTTTAAAACCAGGCAAAGTTAGAGTTACCATATTTCGGTATTTCCGGTTCAAATCGATTTTTTTTATCAACACAAATCATTTCTGTCAAGCAATTCGAAAAACGCTCTACGGTGTGCGAGAATTCACTTGGAATGGCTGCATATTATTAATATTCAGACGCAACAGCCCGTAAAGTGCTTTGGTCTAGTCAAGGTGTTGTATCAATTTCATTTTTACAGAATGGCCGAAAATATAAAGGTGGATCTAGACACTGGTTAGGTAACCGAGGCGAGGCGAGGTATGTGATTGTAAGACCTCGTCCGAGAACGAGGCGAGGCGAGACTCAAATTTATAAAACGAGGCGAGACCGAGAACAACTAGAACCTCGCCTCGCCTCGGGTGAAGCACTATGTTGATGACACAAAACTTCACTTAACAAAAATTAAAGAATAGGTATCGAATCATAATGCATTGAAATTATCAAATTTGAGAAAGTCTTAAATACCAATTGAGGCGCCAAAACCATAAGGGACCATCACACACTTTTTATGAATTAAGACAGAAAGTCGCATTGTGTTTGAAAAGTACCAGAATAGTGTCAGATGTCGGCACACACACTGATTTGAGCTCTGAAAAATCTTGCTTTACATCCTAGGCTAGTATGGACCAAGCGGGTTGGTTCACTCTATGTAGCGCTGACAAGAATAAACTACATATTATCACCTTCTTCGCTTTCTTCACATGGTTTTGTTTATGTAAGAAGTGTTCAAATATTTTTATTGATGTTTTGTAGCATGCTGTTTTTGAATTTAAAAGACTAAATAAATTAAAAACTTTTCATTATTTGGTAATTGTATAAATGAGTGACGACATTGCCTGGCATTTAAAGCTGAATGTTCACTTTATTTGAATAGGTAGTTGAACTGGTATATGCCGTTATATGCACCTAGCTTATTATATTTGTTTCTAGTATCTCTTCCGACGAAGGCACGGAATACAGGCCTAACAAAAGTTCAGAATCGGATTCCGGTGAAAAAGTTCCTTTAGGTGCCTTTAATCCGCTGACGGCTATGCAGATATTTTTTTATATATAATTCGGTTTATTTCTTAGATGATGGAAGGGTTCTATCCTTGCATTCAAGTAATTATATTGTGCCTATGGAGTAAATTGTGCCCACGTGTAAAGAAATTGAGCATACCCAAGTAGCTGGTGATTTACGATAGCAGAAATGGCTAAGAAATCCTAAAGAATGAAAAAACAAGTGGAAGAAGTGCCATGCTCTGGGATATTCTTGTCAAACCGTAAATAGCAAACTCATTGAAAGAAAAATGCTATCAGAGGTGCCCAAATGTTGAGAAAATAAACTTGTCACTCCCAGTTTTATCGTTAATATATTTTTGACAAAAAATACACTTTTCGAATTAAAAAACATCTTTTTGGAACTGGCACTTTGGATACATGTAGACATAAGATTCAAGGCAGAAGAGGACGAAAAAAGGAAGTTTACAGCATGAGAAATCTGCTAATTACAACTTTGACATTGCAGATCCTACTTCTTGGCCTCAAATTCGCGACGTTAAAACATTTTATAATTTTGTTTACTTTGATCTTAAACAGATTAAATTTGAAATATCTACCCAATACAAAAAGTGGTAGTCATTTTTGAATTCTCTCTTCCATGGCACTCTACCTCATCCAACGCTGGATTTAATAATTGGCACCATGTGATGGAAAGGCTTAAGTCACATCATATCATAACTTCATAACTTGAAGTGAGTTCGAATCAAGAGTTGGAAACAGAATCAACCGTGCAGAGCAGCAACTTGTCAAAAGAAATCAAATCGTTTTGACTAGACTAATGAACATTATTTCAATTCTTGCCGGGAGCAATAGGGTATTCCGACGAATTGTACACCAAAAACAACGAAAAGTATTTGGGTCTTATACAACGGCCCAGTCTTCTTCAGTGGATATTTTCAGTTTCATCAGTAAAAACAAGTTAGAAGATCTTTACCCTAATGTTTGGGTATCTCTTAAGGTTTTACTAGGAGGAGCTTTTCTGAGCTAAATTGTTGAAACCGTTTCGCTTGTCTAAAAGTAAGAAAATATAACTATCTGATAGTCTTGTAGATTTTGATCTTGCACTATTTCATTGCACAAATATCGAACGGAATTATATCGCTATTATTTTCATAAAATATTTATTCAACTACTTAAGTAGTTCGATTGAATAAAACTGTTAAGAAGGAATGATGAACAGTTTTTCTCTCATCACGACATAATTGACACATATTATAGGCAATGATGGGCACCAATATGCACGCATAACTTCGCTTCCTTGTAGTGGTACATCAATCATATTGAGTTCTACTTCTGGTGGAGTTGAGCTGATTCGTTGTTGTGTGCAGGGAGTGAAAAAAAATCACCACCTTATCGTAACGTTCAAATCGGACAACGCAAACCTTACTTCTCACATTCTATGTTTCGCTCTTTGATTCAAACACCGACCCGACTATAGCAAGCAGAAATAAAAGAGAGGAACAAAATGGTAACGTTCTGCCCTGCGTACAAAAAACGTTATTCGCTTTGTTGTGGTTTTGACTCGCGATTGCCACCCGAATCCGTACCAAATGTAGTGATCGTTTTTGTCATTAGATTCGTATTAATGGTGTCATGTTTTGGAAGTCAAAAACTAGTACTATGGTCCCATTTTCGGGTCATAAACGGTTTCATCCAGGGTCCCGAGCCTCCTTTTGTGATGTCCTAAATTCATTTTCGAGCTATCTTTCGTTTAAAAAATAAACAAATTTTTGCCCGAAAATGGATCAAAAACATGTACCATTGTGTGGGGACCCATTTTCGAATCAAAAACGATTCATTCCAAGGGTCCCGTGCCTTCCTAAGTGATGTCCAAAATTTTTTTTAAGCTGTCTTTCATTTGAAAAAAAAAATTTTTTGTCCTCATACCACATACTATCCAATGACAAAACGATCACTACATTTGGTACGGGTTTAGATAGCAAATCAAAAAAGATTTTTGTACGTAGAGCAGAACGTTACCATTCTGTTGCGCACTCTCATGTCGCTTGCTATGGTTTGTGTTAGTGTTTCAATCAATGAGTGAAATACGGAATGCAGAAGGAAAAAGTTAACGCTCATAGAGTAGAACGAAACCGAACCATGCGATAGAGTTTTTTTTTAAATGCGCTCTCGTTAATATAGATTACAGATTATGAAAGTTAGGTAAAGTAGAAGGGCGCTCAAACATATTCTGAACAGGGCTCCGATTATCCTCGAGTCGGCATCGCACGTATATTTATATAAATACCGTCTTAGTCAGTGAATTTTATTTCAACCTCAAAATGGTGGCCATAATCGAAATATTTAAATAGCGTCGATTTTATCATTAACTTAGCGAAATTTGCTTATGCGATTCTAATTTTGTCATAATCGAAAAGAGCAAGAGATACTTTACGGATATTTGAGTTTCTTCAAATTTGGCGGAGGAAGTTTTAACGGCCTACAAAAAAATCATTACAGGATGTTACCAGTACTGAAGATATGATTTTTATTACGAAATAACTGAAAAAAATAATTCGTATTGAAAGGTGAGTGCAGAATGAGATAAGATGCAATGATTAAAAATTTTTATTTTGTTATAATATCAAAGCGAAGGACTCAAAACTAAATTTACTCACTGTTACGACTGTTAATACAAAAAAGAACATTAGGCATGGAGAACTTCACCAAACCATTGCCGGTTTTGTATGCTAACATAGCTCAAGTAAAAATGCCGATTTCATCTCCGTTTGCATTTTTCATTTGTGTATCTTATTGTTAATACCACTCAGAATGAGTATTATTACTCATATTAATTTGCAATCTTAACCAACGCTGCTCAATCTCAGTTGCTCAACTCATTTGTTGAACTCATTTCCTTTCCTTACTTGTACAAGTCATATTCATCCTAAAGGCTGGACAATGCGCTCATTATGTAATGTGGCGCTAATGTGGCCAACTATCAAGTAGAAATCTGTGATATGGCAATGCATGCAGTGACCATACGGAACGTAAATGTGGCGTAAAGTTTTATTTTGAATTGAATTTTATTTATTTTGATATTTCAAAGTCAGCAGTTGAAGAAAATAAACAAACCGAAATTATTTGTGAAACGAAAACTGGTGGAAAATAAATTATAAATTAAAATTACTAATGAAAAATGAGATAATAATAGATAAATAACAAATTTTATTTTTCAGTTACGATACACCACTATCCGATATTATACGCTACATCAGATATAAATTTGTACAAGTACGGAAATAAGAATGGAATTGAGATGAGAAGTTTTAGCATGTATTATTTTATATTCGGAATTGCATCGTATTGGAACGCATTACATTGTGATTCATTGGAATATTACAAGAGTGCACACCTACAGGATTTTAGTGGGCATTTTTGCCCACTTTGGGTCAATGGCTGATATTTTCTATACCAAGCTTAGAGATGACAAAAATACCAACATTTTTTTATATGCCATTTTTTATAATAAAAATTTCACAAAAGTAACACCACTAAAAAATCTTTAATCTTTCTCTGATTACAACGTTATTGATATAAGTGAGCTTGTTGTGAATAGGATCAGTTTGAGTCAAAATATTATCTAAATTATGACCTCTGTTAAACATTTTGATAATATGAACATTAGATCTGTCAGAAATGTATGAGATTTTTAAATTGTGACTTTGTTAAAGCGCTGAAAGTTTATCTGAAATCTCTTTGCATTAAAGTAAGGCTAGTTAGAATTTTAGGAGATTTTCTCAGAAATTATTCTAGAACTCTTCGGTTATGCTTGTAGTTCGAAAATTTACTATTTTTTGAATTTTAAGCGTTTTCAAAGAATTCTAGAGCATGAAGATTAAACAGAAGAGAACTGCATTATTTATATTTTGCATTCTTTCCCAAAAAGAGAGTTTTATGGTTTTCTCATAGGATCTCCTAAAATCTCACTCAAATTCGATATTGCGACGAGTAGCGAAATATTAAAGAAAAAATTTTTAATTTTTTTTTAATTCAAATTTAATGCAAAGAGTGTTCAGATTAACTTTCAGCCCATTAAAAGTCATATTTTGATATAATCAAACATTTCTGGACAGGTCTAATACATGTACATCTGTCCATATATAGCGATAACATAATTCGAAACCGGTTTGAAAGAAATAGATTATTCGACAGTTCAGTACAAGGCCCTGTGCGCTCTGACGTACCCGTCGGGGACCTAATCAACATTGCTCTTGAAGATTCTGAAAACAGATTTGGTTCAAGCCTTAATTCCACAAGATATTAATCAACGTCTGTACTCAGCACTTAGCTGAACTTGATAAAGAGTGATGTTGCCCATTTTCATTTGAGCGGGCTCATCAACAAACACAACTAAAAATATTGGGGAACTGAAAATCTCAGGGAATTACATCAGAATAAATTGCATCCCCAAGTATGCGCTGTTTGGCACCATTTTATGGCTGCAAAAGCTATAGGCCACAATTTATTTGAAAATTATGCAAGTCAGTCAGAAAGAATCGACGGAGAAGAATATTGGAAGATGGAGCTACTGCAAACATTGTTAGTGTGACGATGGATCTCCTGCGCAAACTTTCCGTGAACGAATAACAAAAAAATTTCGGCTGGGCTCCGCATTCACCTGACTTAACGGCACCAGACGTAAGTAGTTTTGTGGAGCTAATCAAAACAACGGGTCTAAATGAGTAAACCTAAAACGATTCGGAAATTTAAGGAGAATATTCCAGCCTAAATACAAAGTTTAGTACCAGAAACCTCAAAGAGACTGCATTTTTGAAGGCAAAAACGGTGGTCATTCAAGGTATTTTTATTTTTTCACAGATGACATTTAAAAAATTCATTAATTATGTACCCAAACAAATTAATAAAAAATGTTTTGGTAAGAGTTATTTTTATTTAATATCATTCAGTCCTTCAATGGTCACCCTGTATATCAAAAAGACTTTCATATATTCAGTATATAAAAAATATATATCTTTTGGTATTAATTTGCTCAATCGGTCTTATTGACTTTGCTTCCATAATTTTTTTATGACAACTCATTTACCAACTGATTCAATGCAAAACTGTTTATGTACTGCTTTTGCTGACAGTACAAGTACTTACTCGTGTAATGAAATATAAAATAAACAATTTCATTGTCGTACATTACAATGCAATAAAAATCGCATAATCAAACTGCTGTGCGTGATTCCTTAGCGCGTAAAAATCTCTAACTCCGTCCTAAATCAATAAATTGGATGTTAACAAATTTATGTGATATGGTGCATTATTTTATTGAAAAAATGTTAAATATATTTGTGCGAAAATTAAGGATAATCTTAAGAAAATCTGGATTGACTTTTAGTGCCTAAGAATTTAATGCTTTGAATATCCATAAAGCTATTTTTATATTCTTTATTTCGAAAACAATCTTTGGAGTGCCTGTACTTACTATGTTTCCATATAGAAATTATCTAAACGAGATTAACGTAGTCGAGATACCCGTTTACGCTGTAAGATTGACTGGGAACGCAATTAAATTTGACATTTCATCCGCTTTCCAGTATTGGTAAGGCACTTCGAATAAATTAGAATTGTCCACACAAAATTTAGAGATTAATTTATAATCTGACTCTGTTTGACTCATTTGTGGGGAGCCGATAAAGATACGTGCTACGCTAACCATCCAGCAACGATTGATGCTCTTAAAGACGCATTAGGTGCAGCCATCGGTCAAAAAGAGGTCCTAACTAGTGCCTAAAAACTAGTGAAAAAATTATTTTTTATATATTTTTTGAATTATAGTTCTTAAAAGTATATAATAACAACATAACCATATGTGTGTATTTCTACAGCCGCATGTCACGCACATTTTCGTTTGCTTAAAAAAAACCAAAAATGATTTTCTCTTAAAAAATTATTGCATTATATATATAAGTGTGCAGTTCACACGTGGTAGAAATGTTGACGGGATCTAGAATGAGTACAGCAACTCACTTTGGCAAGGCTTTGGTAGTTTTTCAGTGCATTGCTTGAAAAAATTTAAAATAATAGCAAATCTTTCTACGCTTATGTCTCAGCTTTTGGTTAACCGATTTCGAAACTAATAGCCTCAACACACTCTGCTCGATGAGTACTTTAATTTGATATATAACTTTTTGCTGTAGATATTCGAGATCCCGATTTAAAAAAATTGTGTCAATGTTTTTGCGTTTCATTTTACATACCTAATTTTTCAAATCACCCTTCGCTAGAGAAGTTTCACTTCAAAAAGTGTTCTTTCATATTTCGCATATAAGTAAGCACTGTCCTAGAAAAAACTTACGTTTTTTATTTTTTGTATTATGCTCTACCTGATAATCTTATAGGTCTAAAAAGACACAATATTTTTTCATTATAAATTGACGTTTAATATGATGTATACCACTTGAAGATAGCACTTTTGACGGAAAAGATGTCTAGCAAGCAACAAAATGTCCGCAAACTGATTTTGTCCACATACCTGCAAAATCCAAAATTAAAATATTCAGCTATAGCAAAAATAGTTGGTGCATCAGAAAAATCTGTCTTTATGGTTATTTCTAATAACTACCTGTTTTACGAAAAAAAGGTTCAGGCAATAAACCAGAACTTTCTAACCCAAAGGTAGCGACGAAGGTGAAGCGCCTTTTTAAGCAAAATCCCAACACCTTAGTGCGGGATATGACATCAAAATCTACTGTACAAAGTGTAAAGGAGAAAAGCAAGCTAAAGACATACAAAGTTCAAAAAGTACCAGACCGTTCTAATGAAAAGCAGTTGGTGGCTCAGATGCGAGCCCGAAAATTGTATGAAAGGTACCTGACTAAATTTGATTGCTGTGTTATGGAAGACGAAACTTACGTCAAAGCAGATTTTAAGCAGCTAACTGGGCACAAATATTATACATCACCGAAAAGGGGTCATGTGTCTAGTAAATTCAAAGAACAAAAATTTCGAAATTTCCGACGCAATGTATGGTTTGGCAGGCCATATGCACTTGTGGTCTCAGAAGCACATTTTATGTTACGCAAGGCACAATCAATTCCAAAGTTTATGTTGACGAGTGCCTTGAACAACGTCTAATGAAAAGAGATTTTCGAAGGAGTGGTAAGAATGTAAAAAATTCACAAGACTTCAGACTTAATTGGAAAAAATCGTGCCATACTGTCGATGAAACGACTGGACAAAATTTAATGAAGGGCCTTACGAAAAAAGTAAGAAATTTTTATAAAAAAAAGTTGTTACTTAGTTTTTAGTTATTTATATTCTGAACATTAGCCATTATTGGTAAAAAACGAAAAAAGACCAAAAAAATTACTGGGTATTTTTTTATAACTAAAAAGCAAAACGTAAGTTTTATCTGGGACAGTCCTTATGTGTATGCGCCTCAAAATCGCAACATGTCACTTCCGTATCGCTTTATATCAGAACTGCATTCTCAGTCGAGCCCGTTATTTTTCTTAAATATAGTCCTCTACAAGTACTGCACTGTAAGCTAAGTTTACAACATAGCTTTCCATTGTACTTTGTTTTGTTTCTTTAAATCATGCTTTTTTCTTTTTTTGTGGGCCTTGTAATAAAAAATACTTTTCTTTACGAACTTCATAGCCTGAAATGAAACATCCGACTTAAGCCCCCCCTTGGATGGTTTCTGCGCACGAGCCTGCGATCACTCATTTATGTATTTGCTTCACGAAAATGTGAAAAGTATTTATTTGATCAATACTCGAACTATTTAGCCTGTCGCTTCTGGATATATGGCTTCAAATTCCAGTTTTGTTGAATCTATTGAGGAGCATATTAATCAGAACTTCGAATGGGATCAACTGCACCATAATGCCCTTGTAATTCTGAGCTTAGTGATAAGTCTTTTTCTGTTGAAATTTTGGCCAAAACTCTTATGAGCCAGCCTTCACGTGTGCGTTTCTTACCAAATTTGAACAAGGACAGAATACATAAATGCTTCGGTGAACTTCAGGGTTGGTCTCAAATTCGATTTTCCTCCGTTGCTTTGTTGTTCTTAAGAGATCTTGAGACTTGCTCTAATTTCGATTGAGCTCTGATGGTTAATACTGTCGAGCCTTTTTACTTCGCTGTTGAAGTTTTCGCGAAGGCAGTCATCCTTGAGTTCATACAGAGCGAGCTTTTGGGTTGTTGCGCCTTAATACAAAAACAGTCTACCTATTTATGGTGAAACAATGTGCTTCCAATCATAACGACAAAAAGTATCGACTTTTATGTGAAGAGTGAATTCGAGATGCGAGTGCGAGAAAAAACAACGAGATATCATAATTTTTTTATTTTTTTTTTTTGATACGCAATAGAGCTTTCTTTGAGCTTCCATTGCTGATCTTGCTCTGACATATAGAAAATATCCTGCTATCTCGTTTTGTTTTTTTCTCGCATTCATTTTTTAATCGTAATGACAGTAGTTTCTTTCGTGGTATATACACTGGGGTCCTAATTTTGAAAATTTTGTCGGTTTTTTGTTTGCAAAATTTTATCGAAATCCGACACAAATTCTGTCCGCGCCGCAATTTTGAGACAATTATTTTCAAAACCCATGCGAAAACATTGACAAAAAGAATTAAAAACAATGAACAAAATTTTCAAAATATATGCCATAGCATACATACGAGTAGTCTATCAATTTCCACAGCAACAGCAGAAAAGTGAAAACTGAAGAAACAAAGAACAAAAAGACATTTAAATGTTATGGCACTGCGGACATTTAACAAACAGAACTCATGGTTGCCCGCACCAGGTGAAAGAATCCATAAAAAAAATTCTCGATGTAAAATTTAAATTTTGTATATTTTTTTCCAGAGACATGTGAATAAATTTTATTTAAATTGGAAAGCAATTGTTAGGCAGAGTTTATGGTATTCAGCTAACCTTAAAGTAGTGGGGAGAAGTTCGCGCCAAACATCAAATGTTTGTATGATAAAGTGTCACGTCAGCACATCTGCACATCCATTCGTTGGTGGGAGTTCTTGTAGTTTCATTGAGGATTAAATGATTTTTAATTCACATGTCTACTTTATGTTGTTCAACGTTTTTTCATGTCCAGTGTAACCGATGTAATTAATTTATCCTAACGCTTTGCGAATCTAACAAGTGTTGCAAGTTTGCAATATATTTTGAAGAGCCAAAAATCCTTTAATCCTGCGACAATTGAAATTTATGTTTTTCTTTTTGTGGTCACGAATTTAAAAATAAATCAAAAAAAGCTTATCATTGGAATTGTCCTTAAATAATAAATACAGAATTTAATTATTAAAAGTTTCATACTTCATGAACCTTTTTGTTGTGGCATGACATTAAAAGATTGGAATAGATAGAGAAAATAATTTTCTTTCATTCTGCAAACATGAAAACATCATATTAAAGTTCAGAAAATGTGCCATACAAATGGTTAAGTACCCACTTTTATTTACCTACACCCGAGTTCGTAGTTGGAGGTTGAAATTTTAAAACTTTATTGTAGCATTAAATTTAAACTAAAAATATTCTTTTATTGCGATTACGTGATCATTTCAATTCTGAGCGAAAAAATAAATTGGATGATGTCCCGAATGTTATTTTGTTAACTTGCATGCAGCATAGGGCGGTTCAAAAAAATAAGCATTCAGATTTTCTCACCCTTTTCAAGGCTAGAACTTAATATACCCAAAAATCGAACTTATTTGCTCAACATTTAGAGGTGGCGAATAATTCTATCAATACAAATTAAAAAAAGAACTTTCATAAAAAAGACCTGCCATTTCCTAAGAAAAGAAATGTTCGATTTATGTGAACCGCCTTAATGTACCCTTTCTTAAACGCGTACTTTCATGATTCATATTTTTATGTTGCTCATATTGAACTAAAAGTTTCTATGACGGAGCACGATTTCATAGTTTAACTTAATGCAAGTGAACTGCTACTGCCAATGATATTTATAGAAACTACTTATGCATGTGTGTATGTGTAAGTACACACATATGTATTTACTATCATCAGTCAGTATTTCTATTTGGGTACTAACGACTTTCAACATTTTTATACCCTACACAGAGGGTATATTCACTTTGTCATTCCGTTTGTAACGCATAGAAGGGGGCGTGGCAGGTATGGAAAAGTATATATATTCTTGATCAGCGTCACAACCTGAGTCGATATAGCTATGTCCGTCTGTCTGTCTGTCTGTCTGTCTGTCTGTCTGTCTGTCTGTCTGTCTGTCTGTCTGTCTGTCTGTCTGTCTGTCTGTCTGTCTGTCTGTCTGTTGAAATCAGGTTTACGAGGAAACTAAGCAAGCTAACTCAATGAAATTTGGCACACAGGTCAAACCTTCTTGCAAGCTGCTAGCATATAAAAATTGGTGAAATCGGTTCACGGCCATGCCTTCTGCCAATACTCTATGTAAATATACCCAAGTCCATTCTGAAAAAAAGTTGCTGCGATTTTGATGAAACTTGGTGATTTAGTGAAGATAAGAACAAAATTAAGATTAGGCTAGGTTTGAAGTATGCAAAGGCTCTTAAAGAGGCGTGGCACAGCCCTAAATTTTAACTTTCATAACGCCTTAGCTCGTAAACAGTGCAAGATATTATGATGAAATTTGATACACGAATGCAGATCTTATAAATCTTGAATTGCGCATAAAGTGGGCGGAATTGTAGAAGTGGGCGTGGAACTTTTTAGCAATTGAAAATTTGGATTTCGTATAACTCTAAATTGGCACATTCGATTTTCATTAAAATTTTAGGGATGATACCACTGAAAGCAGTCGTCAATACAAGTTTATTTAATATTCAGGAAAATTTTGTTGAAGGGCGTGGCACAGCCTACAATATTTATAAACGTTGTAAAAAGAGAACTAACAACGCAATCGCTATGAAATTTAATATGGCAGATATATTCGCTAAAAGGTGTCTTCTTGCAAGATTTTGGTACAATAGTGCCTGTGGGTGTGGCACCTCCCATATAAGCGAAATACGTTTAATGCTATAGATAGTGTGCTATGAGAGTAATCTTCATAAAATTTTGTGTAGAGGTGTCAGTTATTATATGCTTCGGAATTAAATGAAACTTGACAAGATTGCATCAGTGGGCGGAGCACCTCCCTCATTAAAATAAAGCTGTAAGTGCCATTTTAAGTAAACTATTGGAGCAATTGATCTGAAATTTAATGTAAGTGGTTTACTGGGTATAAGGTACATATGAATCAAAAGCTTTTGAAATAGCAACAGTGGGCGTGGCACCTCCCATACAATTAAAATACCTTAAGTGGCATAACTATCGAAATATATGAGCAATCATACTGAAATTTGGTGTGAGAGGTTTGTTTATGGAAGGCTACTTTTGGATCAAAATCTGAGTGGACTGTACCGGTGGGTGTGCCACCACCCTAAATTTTAAGAATAATTACGGCACATATCGCAAACTATACAAGCTATTATGCTAAAATTTGGTTTGTGCATGTCAATCAAGAATATCATTTATTGAAACAAAAGTGGGCGTGACATATTTCGTGTTTTTATTTCTATTCTAGTTTTTTCAACATTTCCCATATTCTTTTGACATTTTCAGTTTTTTCCAACACTTTTCAACATTTTTAAGCCTTTTTACATTATTTTCGACTTATTCAACCTCCTCAACATTTATTTAAAAAGTACTTTTACTGCAGTGTAGGGTATGTGAGTTTCGGCCTGGCCGAAGATAACACCTTTACTAGTTTGACTTTCATCCGTCATAGGCACTAAGTTCTATTTAAAGAAGTATTCTTAAATTTTAGGTAAAGAACTGAACTTTTTCTAATAAATTTCTTGCACAAAATGTTTTCTGACGCATTTTCTACAAGGAAAATAAGTCTAGTAATGAAAATTAATGAATTCTATTCCACATTTTCCACAATGAAAATATTTAGTGTAAAGAAAAATTTTTATTAACATTGCCGAAAGTTTTTCGGACACATTTTCGGCAAGAGAAATATTTTTTGCAATGAAAAATTATTATTTCGATTGCTCAAAATGTTTTCTGGCAAGGAAATTATTGGTTTTAATGAAAAATACTTATTTTCATGGCACAAAATATTTTGAAACACACTTTCTATAATGGAAACATTTTAAATTTCCATAGCAAAATTGTTTTCGGAAATATTTTCTACTAGGCAAATATTTTTGAAAATAGAAAATAATAATTTTTGCCTAGAAAATTTTTATTTATTATTTTTAAAAGTTGTACATCACTATATATACAGCACATTTAATTTTGAAACAGGCTGTGTTTTTTTGACGCATTTCGCCTTAGGGTTAAAGATAAAAATATGAAAAAACTTCTAAAATTATTTTTATACGATCTAGAACCATTTTGGGGCGTCCTTATTTGTTCCTCCAAGAACCACCTAATCTACATACATATATAAAATTACTTGACACTTATATTAGCATTTTGCTGAAAGATGCAGGGAAAAAATATCACACTTGAAGTCGAATTTTTTTTTTCATGAAATTCGAGCGGTTTGTAAAAGAATGACTCGTACTTCGGGAACGGCCTTTTGCCGAAGAGTACTACCTTAGATGTGGAGTGGGCGAACAGAACGGTCCATGTCCATGGCAGGTCGATTTAAGTTTTTTCTTGGAATCGTGTTCATCACACTAAACTTCAAGTAATCTCAATCTCAGACTCTTCAAAAGGGTACTATGTAGATTTCATATATTTTCGATATCAAAGTAAAAGTTTTCCTGTGATTAATTTTTTTAGCAACCTGCCATGTGTCATTCCATTCGCACACTCCTCAGTTACTGTCGATGTTTGTGTATCAGTTCATCAAGGTATTGGTCTGTCGCCAACTTATAATGTACTTGCTTTATCTTAAAAATTATTTTGTTAGAGTTTTGTTTAAAGTGCGGAAACTAAAAGTTCTTTGAAACTAAAAAACTTGTAAAATAGTGGACTTTAAGGATTTTTTAATATTCTTTCAGATTATTCTAAATTTTAAAATAAGTCCAATATTTTTCTTGGAAAAAAATTAATTTTTTATCGCTAATTCTGATTGACACGCAGGCATATTAAATATCATATATTCTCTTTGTCTTTCAAATATCATTCTGGGGAATTTCCTGGCCCGTTCAGTCAGTCGAGATACGAGCAACGCGTAAGTCGATGTTATTGTGTTCAGGAATTGTTGGGCTGCCGAACACACCGAATTGATATGATAGTCTGCTTTAATAATGTATACTCTCTGCATTAAAAAGTTGACGTAAGATTTTCATTGACCACCCCTCCCTCTTGGCGAGATTCAATGAGAATTTGCCTTACCCCCTCCCCCTGTTTTGACTCACGTAATTAATTGACGCCCCCTTAGACAATAAATTTAATAAGAAAAATTATTTTCCCTGAAAGCCAGAGATGCACACAAAATCTGCTTCGGGAGCTGATTACAACAACGTCAATTCGGGTGAAAACAAAATCACACAAACAAAGAAAGTGCGTTAAAGACAAAATAACAAAAACAAAACACGTGCAACGATAGCGAACCGAAATTGTTTAACTTGAGCAACAGCAAGAGCTGAACGACACGATGCGTTGAAGAAAAAAATTACAGAAACGATGATTGCGAACCAAACTGATTTAGCTCGAATAACGGAAAGAGCTCGAGATGAGCTCGACATTTTTTTGATATTATCGTTAGAGCTGAAAGAGCTAAAAGAGCTTCGAGCTGTATATCCTTGAACTAAGCGATAAAAGTAAGGTTTCGGTGAAATAGAATAGAAATCTTCTCGGTGATGAATTGACAACTCTTTCGATCATCATCTACGCTGTAGTTCGAAGAGTTTACGATGCATTTACGTTTGTTTCTTTCATAAATCACCATCCATATGCTTAAATAGCGATAAAACTTTAAGTTTTCGTTTTCTTATTTCTTCTTTTTGTAGAAATTTTCTAAATACTTAAAAACAAAACCGGCGGGTTGCACTCTGGGAGTGCCGACTGAAGTGAAAACTTGAAATAATATTTTGGAATTTTTTTTTATGATGTTTTGTATGGAATAATTTTCCACGAATTGTTTTATTTATCAATATAAAGTATTATCATGTTTTTGGTAAATTACAATATTTATTTATTGCGCTATCTTACACAATTGTTTTTTTAATAACTTTATACAAAATAAAAAAATTACATTTCAGTATTACTCCAATTACTTTACAAAAATAAGTTAAGTACACTGGGAAAATCAATTTTCATCTATAATTTCAACATCTCTTGCACCATCATCACTGCCAGCGTTGTTGCCAATTTCTAAAACTGATACGATTGGTTTATGGTAGCTGAAGTAGGATACGAACAGTTTTGATTCGAATTTATTTAAATTTCTTGAAAAAACCGCATCAATAGTAGTTTTGTATTTTGTTGTGCTAAGATTGTGATCATTGCGGAAAAAGTCAATTAATGGAATATTTTTATCATCTGCAAAGTTTATATTGAAATCCCCACTCAAAATCATTAGTACATCATCGAATCTTTTCCCAATATTTCATTGCTATTGCATTTGATATTTTAGTAACAACAACCAGGGGCGGATTTACCTAATAGGCAACATAGGCAGCTGCCTAGGGCGGCAAATTCCGACCGTTTACACTAGACAAAATGCTATTTTTAAGTGCGAAACTACTATACTTTTTACCCAAAAGTGTTCAAGTCTAACATATTGTTGAATATTCTTTTTTTTCTTTCCGTATGATGAAATATAGCATATTTACAAGTATTTTTACGAAAATGAATACTGTGAAGTTTCATTTACCGGAACCTCGCGGTTTTGCAAAAAAACCCAAAAAAATCATATAAGTACACGGAGAGAAAAATGCAGCTCGAGTAGCATGAAAGTTCCCACTTAGCGGGCATGGCGGAAACTGACGCTTCACTATCGTAAATTTCATGCGTAAGTTCCCCCAATTCCTGCTTTTAAAGCGTAACCGTCTCCCCATGATTTTTCCGAACAAAGTGTCTATTAATAGGAAGCTCTGTTTACTACACAGCGTAAACGCGTGTCCTAAAAATATGAAGAAGTTTACGAAAAATTTGCTGTTTTGATTGATTTGAGAAACTTGAACAATGCTGACATTCGGGAAAAAGCAAAAATTTTACAAGAAGCATTCAATGAAGATTTGGAGACTTCATTGGATGATGAATTGATTCATTTCAAAGCATATCTTGCATGTGATCTGGATTCAAAAACAGTCACACCCATTGAAACTATCAAATTTTTCAGAAGTAAAGATCTTGACGCAGTTTTTCCAAATGTCGACATTGCTTTCACAATTTTTCTTTCCTTAGCTGTCACAAACTGCAGCGGTGCGAGATCGTTTTCTTGTTTGAAACGAGTTAAAAATTATTTTAGATCAACTATTGGACAAAATCGCTTGAATTCTTTGGCCTTGTTGACTATAGAAGCAGAAGTTTTGCGTCACATAGAGTGCTGCTGTCTGAGGCGGCAAAATCGCAACTGCCTAGGGCGGCAGATGACCTTAATCCGCCCCTGACAACAACGCTTAATTCGAAAACAATATCAAATAGAGAGAGAGAGCATAGTAGGCATATAGATATTTTTCTCCTCGCTATGGCGAGGAATTTGCAGTTAATGCTCGAAAGAGTTGAAAAAAAATGGAATCTCTCCACGCTTATAACTCCGCTTCTGGTCAACGGATTTTGGATCCAATATTGTTGCTGTAGCTGTTCTAGATCGCGTCAACTAAGCCTTACCTTTTAGCCTTAGGAATAAATATATAGATTATTATGCGGTGACGGCTGCGGTTACGGTTACGGTAGCGCGGGTTTATACATTTTTCCTCAGCAGCGAATGTTTTCATATGGAGGTGCACAACGTACCATAAGAAGTTTTCACTTCAAAAACTTCATTCGATGGCTGTTTTTTTTTAATGTTAAATGAAAGCCATAGGACTTCAAACCATTTAAGCGGTAAGTTGCCTCAGTACATTTATTTTATGAAATTTTTCACTTTTTTTCATTACATGTACTCGCTTTTTAACTCTAGTGTACTTCTTGATTCAAGTGTAATAAAGGACAACAGTATGTTGTTGAAGTAATTGCACTCATACCTTACACTGCTGCTAGCAAAGCTTAATAACGCTATACTGAGGGTGTTAATTAAGGTAATTTTGCCTAATTCAAATAATTCATTGTTATTATTCACAGCAGTCAAATGGAGGACTAAAATTAAAAGTTCAACAACATCAGCTTTTTTTAACGCTAAGAATCACGTTTACATTGGTAAAAATTTTAAATGGAAATTTGAAAATTTTTTTGATTGTTTTTAATTTATTTTTTTTTGCCAATAATTTAGCTTGAGGTTTAAAAATAATTGTTGCAAATTTGAGCTTCCTCGCTCAATGGCGAGGAACCTGTAAATGGCGCGGACAGAGTTTCTGTACAATTTCGTTAAAACTTTACGAAAAAACTGACTTACTTATGTTTTAGGTATTTTAGTGGCATAGGAGGTACCACCCACTGTTGTCAAACAACGCCATTTCATCTCCTTGGGAATACAACAGGAAAGATAAGCAAAAACACGGGTTTCTTCAATGACTTGAAAACTGTAAAAGATATTTCACAATTTTTAGCATTTTTATATAGGCATTGCAAATTAATCGAAATTAATACACATTTTCAGGGAAAACGCTCCCACCTTTGTATGGGATGTCGACGTATCCGTGAGAGGTTTTGTTTCATATTCGCTTATTTTTGTTTTTTTTAACCTAGAAAACAAATGTGCCGAGTTTCAAGAGTCTAGCGCAATCATTACTATTTATGACCGGCCTTCCATACTATGTACGCTGTGAGAGTTAAGGCTGATTTCCAATGGGCGCTATGAGCGATTCGATGCTTAAAGCGTTGCTACTTCGTGTTGTGAGCAATGCTATGAGATGACAGAGTAAAACCGATATTTAGTCGTTCGTTATTATTTTGTTGCGAAGAATGCACTCATCAGAGGTTGTGTTAACTGCTATTTTTGATTTCGCTACAAAGCTGGAAGTAAAGAAATTTCAGCTAATAATATTTCTAAAATAATTTCCATATATGTAACTGGAGTTCAGAAAATCGTTGGAGTAAACACAATTGCGGCGGACGACAAACGATGGAAAATTCAGCTGCCATTTTGTTTTCACAAACGTAAACAATAAAATTGACACAAGCTGATTCGAAATGCTAAACTGGTCATCATCGCCCGACGGTGAAAATAAAATTAAATCTAAATCAACGGGTACCCATCGGTAGGTTTCCAGTCGTACGCCGCAATTCTGTTCCATTTCATACGGCCAAGTGTGTTATAATTTTTGACAGCGAGTATTCGTTGACGATTTCCCGACCCCGTTTGTATTCTGTTCAACGCATAAGAACGCACACGCAGAGGCTTGTAGCGCGAAGTAGCGCCATAGCATCGCATCGCTTATAGCGCCCACTCTGATATCAGCCTAAGAGTTTGGAAAGTGACCACCGGTTTTGTTTTTTCGCCCATCAATTTAAGAATGCTGAGAAAGAAAACAGGCTGTTACAACCAAAAATTAAAAAATAAAATTCCTTCACCTCGAGCCAAGCACTTCAACGGTAGGGCCCTGTGTGTAGACACAGTGTTCACAATTGTATATGTATTGTTAAAAAGCGCTACACTTTGATTCCAAGAGGTACTATATATAATAATGAAACACTTTTTTCGCCACTTTATTTTTGTTGATATTTTAGTATCGCAGCGTTTGCATTACTAATGATAAAACATTGCATCAGTTAGATGTGGACAGAACTAAAGTTAATTATATGCCTTTTCTCCACTTAAGTTCGTTATTTATGCTGAGGTTAACAACTTAAAGGACCTTTCGTGCATGGGATTTCTCTTCCGGTTTAATTACCGAATTGCTTGCTAAAATTCATTGTCCCCAGGCTGAGGATAATAAAACATTTTAGGAGTAGTCGTATTAGTTATTCATGGGGTGCCTAATTAAGTAGCAAAGACTTCTATATCAAATCTGATGTGTTTTGAAATTTAATTAATAAATATGCTGATAAAAATTTTATTAAAATTTAATGCTGCCATTAAACTTTAAGAAAATATTTCATAAATATTGGACAGAGCTTATTCATACACATAAATACTACCTGTATGTATGTGTGGGACGTTATTTTTTAATATATTTTCATTTATTTAAATTTAATTTTAACATTAAAAGTTTGTTATGTGTTTCCAGCTTTTTATTTTTAAAAATTCTAATGAAAATTTTTGACAAACCAAAACTTAAAACTATTTGATTATTTATAAAAATTATTGAAGTTATAATTCAAAGTAAAATTAATAAAGTGTTGACGCTACATCACTCCCCCTCCAATTAAATGAATTAATATTAGTTAAAATTAATGAAATCGAATTTATTAGTTAATGTTGTAAGTAACTAATCTTTTGTTTATAGAAGTGTGAGGTGTTGTATAATTGTTGTTTTGAAATTTGTGTATGTATGCTGGTTTAAGATTATCAATTGAAACAGTTTTAATAAAATTACCAATTCTAATTCTGAATGTTTTATTTTGTTTTTAAATTACTTTGTAGGGACCTTCATAAGGTTGTTGGAGCCCTGAAGTACGATTTATTTTCAAAAAAACATACTCACAAGTTTTTAATCCTCTAGGAATAAAAGACTTTGCTGAGTTATTGTGGTGAATAATATTGGATCTAGTGTGAGCGAAATGTTTTCTAAGCTTAGAAAGCATTTCGTCTTCTCTCAGTGGCACAGAACATGATGTGATTAATTCACCTGGCAATCTTAATGTTTGTCCATATACTAGTTCTGCTGGACAACATTTAAGATCTTCCTTAACCGTGCATCGTAAACCAAGTAAAATAAAAGGAAGCTCGTCGGACCAATATATTGAATTTTTAATATTGCAGTTTTAAGTTGACGATGGAAACGTTCGATTATTCCATTGGCTTGCGGATGATAAACTGTACTATGAATTTTATGTGATCCAAGTAGTTTTGTCAGTTCTTGAAATAGTGTGCTTGTAAATTGGGTACCTTGATCAACGGTTATGTTTAAAGGTACTCCAAATCCTGGAATGTACTGGTATGCAAAAGTTTTAGCCACTGTTTGAGCTGATATGTCCCTTAACGGAAAGGCTTCTGGCCATCTTGTGTGCCTGTCGATTATCGTCAGGATGTATCTATTGCCATTAGAAATTGGAATTATGTTAGTTGGTGATTTGGTATATCGTTGAACTTTTGACTTTTGACATTCTATGCAGTTTGTGGACCAAACGTTTAAGTCTTTTCGCATCTCTGGCCAGAAATATTTTGATTGAATCAATTTTCTAGTTGGTCTAGTTCCAGAGTGTGAAATTGAATGCAGCTTATCAAAAATTGTTTTTCTCATAGAAAGAGGTACGTATGGACGTGGAGAATGATACGACATATCACACCAAATTTTAAATTTTAAAATAGGAACAGATATTTCTTTTAGATTAAATTTAGAATTAGGGGTCGAAATAAGTGTCTTCAGTGCATCGTCTGAACTTTGTTCTATGTACAATTTTTCAAAATTTATATCATTAGATGATATTGCATCAATTTCTGGAATTCGTGATAGTATATCAGCGACAATATTATTTTTACCCGAAATGTATTGAATGTCGTTTGTAAATTGTGCAATATATTCGAGGTGTCGTGTCTGTCGAGGTGATCTGTCGGCTTTCGAATCAATGACATAGGTAAGAGGTTTGTGGTCCGTGAAAATAGTAAATTGTCTACCTTGTATATGGCTAAAAGTTCCCGATCAAATGTTAAATATTTGATTTCGGTTGGACTTAATTTGCGTGAAAAGTATGATAAAGGTTCAATAGTTTTTCCATTTGATTGCTGCAATACTGATCCAATTGCAATGTTTGAAACGTCGACAGACAATGACAATTTTGATTTTTTACGAAAGTGGTTTAATAACGTGTTTTTGGCGAATTTGGTTCGTACATTTATAAACGCGTCCTCTGCTTCTTTAGTCCAAGCTAGTTTTTTTTCTTTATTTTTGATAGCTTTCGTTAGAATATCATGAAGTGGACTAAATGATTCGGCTAAAAGTCGTACAAATCTGTGATAATAATTTATCATGCCTAAAAATTTTTGCAATTTAGTAATTGAATTAGGTTTTTCAAATGTTAGAATTACTTTGGATCTGTCTGCAGATGGTTGAATTCCTTTTGCTGAAATTTGGTTACTTAGGAATTCAAGAGATGTGACGCCAAGTACACATTTGGAAGGTTTAATATTGATTCCATATTCATCAAGTTTTTTAGTCTGAGCACTATTTCGTAATCCAAATGGCATCCTTACAAATTCATACATGACAAATGGTGTGGTAATAGCAGTTTTATGTATATCACCTTCAGCCATAGGAATTTGGTGATAAGCTCTAACGAGGTCTATTTTAGAAAAAATAGTTTTGTTTCTCAGATTTATATTAAGGTCTTGAATATGGGGTAGTGGATAACGATCAGGTATGGTGATATTGTTTAACCTATGGGTAATCGCCACAAGGTCTCCAATCATTGGGTTCCTTTTTGGCAACTAAGTGTAGCGCAGATGTAACGTGAGATAAAGATGGACGAAAAACACCGATTTTAACTAAATAGTCGAATTCTGCTTTCGCTATGCTATATTTTAGTGGATCAAGTCTACAAGGTTTAGAAAAAGGTAATGATCCATTAGTTTCAATCCTGTGAACTGTGGTATGTTTAACAGGTTTATTATAGTCAGGTTCCGATATTATACTAGGATATTCGTTTAATAATTTTTTAAATTTATTTTCTATTATATGAATTTTTAACTCTGAAATTTTGGAATAACCTGATTTACCAGAATTAATTAATTTCGTTGTTGGATCAATAATTTGTTTTTTTTTAATATCCACCAAAATTTCAAATTTTTTAAGAAAATTTGCGCCATTAATTGGTGTTTGAATATCTGCGAGAATGAAAGCAAAATAAAAGTCACGTCTTAAACCGAGGTCTACATTGAATAATTTTGAGCCATAAGTCTTTATTGTAGTACCGTTAGCTGCTGCTAAAACTATGTCTGAGTTTCTTTTAAAATTATTAAATTTGGTGACAGGTACAACGGAAACGACGGCTCCTGTGTCTATTAAAAAATTAAGTTTATTTCTTTTGTCGAAAATGAAAAGACGACAGGTTGGGTTGAAATGCATTCTATTATGTGTCGTCATCATAATAGATGTATTTAGTTTAAATTGTTATCATATTTTTTAGTAGCTCTAGTGTTTTTAGAAAAAGAACAAGGTTGAATGCATTTACGTGCTTTAATGCCAAAGTTATCATGATACCAGCAAAAGTTTTTTTAAAATTGATTTGAAAAGGTTGTTTGTGGTATGATCTTGGATAAGATTTTAGTTCAGCCATTTCATCGGATAAATTATTTACTTTCTCAAACATTGTCGACGTTAATTGGACCAGATTTTGTATGACATTTTCTGTGTTTTGGTGTGTTGACATGGCACATACTTCCGATTTATGAGACAGTTGGAATATTTTATGTGAATTTAAAATTGTTGAGGTAGTTTTCTAATCCACAATTTTTGTAAAAATTCATGACTAATGATGGATAATGGTCCTGCGAGTATTTTTATATCACGATAAAATTCCGATGGCTTACGATCACCAAGTTCTACGTGACTCAAAATTTTTTCGAAACGTAAATCTTCGCTAAGCGAAAACCGTTGACATATATTTTTTTTTATGTTTGCGTAAAGATCAGTAGGTGGAGGAAATTGTATTACATCTAATAATTTTGATACTACTTCTTGTTGAAGTACAATTATCACATTTTGGTATTTGATAATATCATCTGTTATATTATTAAGAGAAAATTGCATTTCAATTTGTAAAAACCATGCTTCTGGGTTCTCAAACCAGAATTGTGGTAATTTTATTAAAGTTTTTATGGGTGTAGAAGTCATTGGTATGTATGTTTGGTTAATGGTGTTAGTGTTTGTGGAAATTGAAGGATCAGTGTTGTCACTTGAAACATTTAAACTGGGATTAATTTCGCGACGAGGTGAACGAGAACGAGTGGTAGGCATTTTCAGATATTACAAATTAATTGGAAGGAAAGGACTTACAAATTTGATATTGCTTAGAAAGAAAGCTGTTATTAAATTATTAAAAGGTTAAAAGTGATAAAAGAAATTTAAATTAAATAGTTGATAAATATTTTTGGAATGGATAAAAAAATGTGTGTGTTTTATATATGTATGCATTTATATTTTATTTATAGAAAATATTTTTTGAACTTGCGATTATACGTCTTTTGGATATTCTTCATCAACTTTGTGATAGTTCATCCGTGTACACATATGGATATGGAAATGTATTCGTAGATGATTTTTTGTTCGTAACTGGATTGAAGATGATAAATATGATGATGAATTAATTGATGAATTGATTGTTGAATTTAGTTTATATTTCGCAGGATCGCCAATTTGTGGGACGTTAGTTTTTAATATATTTTCATTTATTTAAATTTAATTTTAACATTAAAATTTTTAAAAATTCTAATGAAATTTTTTGACAAACCAAAACTTAAAACTATTTGGTTATTTATAAAAATTATTAAAGTTCTAATTCAAAGTAAAATTAATAAAGTGTTGATGCTACAGTATGTATGTACGTAGATGCTGATTTTTATTTAAAATAATTTCATTTGATTCAATATGACGTATTTTGAAACAATGTTTTGCATACAAAGGATTAAAAAGCTTGGACTCCACTCCTTAGCAAAACTAGCGACCTAGGAAGTCACTTGTCAAAAAAAAAATGTTACACATAGAATGATTTTTTCCACATTTGAGTTTAAATTCCTATTTCAAAGCAAATAAGTAGATTTTATTTATTTTCCAACTTGAAAATAAAACTTACCGAACATAAAATTATTCTTTGCACCATAAAAATGAGCTGTATCCATAAATATTTTTGTGGACTTACTTTATTATGTTACGTTGTTTGCGTTGTTACGTAAACAGTGGCAAATCTAGAATTCAATGGCTTAGTTGTCAAGCTATGAACTTCGAAAAAATTAAGTAATATGAAAATGGATTTTTCGGAAGCAGATTTTCGAACTTGATAAATTTTCAATAAAATATTTAAGATTGTGATTCCTGTAGGAAACACACTGCTCTTTTCAACTATGAAATCAGAAGTGAAATATGATGTTTTTTTCTTGTGGAAAACCGGAAGTAACATTTCATCTCAGAGTTTAATCAATTTCGACATATTTTATTTTTCTTTAACTTTAAAATATAGCTTAAAATATACCGATAATAAACTAAAAAATTTAAATATGATCTACATGAGTTTACGAGATATGTATATGAATTGAAGTGCATACGTGCCGCACTTTTTATGTGACGTGGCACATTCTCAAGTACTTTAATTTAAATATCTCCTTAACTAATAACGCTCACGTTAAATTTTTTTGTGAAACATCTATATACGGCTTTTTTCAGAAAATAAAATATTTAAATAATATTATGTCGAAATTACCGAAAAATTTATTTCAAAATTTTACTAACTTTTTCACATACATAAAAAAAGTTTTAAATTCAAATTTGATTAAAAATCTAAAAAAAGCCTCCTTTGACTAGTTAAAGCAATATTGACTATATATTATTATATAAATTCCTTGATTCCAATAAAAGCGTTCAATTGACGGTCCTTAAGCTTCTCCAATTCATAAGGAGTCCATAGCTCGACAATTAAGCCTAGATGTATAACTAACCGAAATGGAAGCAAATTTCAGGACCTAATTTTATTTTCATTGTCCGCTTCGCCTGAAATGTCCCATATATTAAAAACGGCAACACTAACATTAATTTTTGTTTACCATAATTATAGCCCCTATGATTATCTAAAGTATCGCGTCATCTTCTACCTCGACTAATCCAATGCATAAGATTGTTTGTTGTTTTGCATTTCGAATAGAGATGTACTTAGTGAGTTAACTTGTTAATCCTTTTTATGATAAGCTATCGAATTGGATGAATACTTTTAGAGTTTTGATCTTGTTGTATTATTCATTTTTTCATCTAGCTACGAAATTTCACATTGCGTGGTTCAATACTGTTAGGAACAAGGCCCTTAGTTTTGTATTGAATTTTCAATTAACTAAAGAAGTAACCTAATGGGCCTGTAAAATGTTGTTACTCTAATTTTTTTACATGACTTCAACCCATCTCTTGCGTCTCATATGGTTAATCAATTACTCTAACCATTTAGAAGATATTTGGAGTAGAATCCCAATGCCTATTGATTTTAATAGTTTTTCAATAAATATTAAAATGAAAAAAGTGTATGAGATCATTTTTGTAGAGCTTTCAATTTTCTATAAATATTGACAATGCAACTGATTAAACAATCTATAGGTGATAAGATATGACTATTTTTATATGAGACTAAATTAAAAATGGAAAACTATGATGAGCATAATCTTCCCATTAATATTAAGAGCTCAGATTTTGTAAGTACTTTCTAGAGGTACATAGGAACTAGTTTTCGTGTGTCGGATCCAAAAAAAAAATATTTGACTTTTTTGACCCATCCTAATGTATATATAAAAAATGCAAAGGAAACGTGGCAACACCCAATTGATGGTTAAAGTTTAAGTCCTAACCCTCGAAAAATATCGTTGCATCGAATAATCAAATATCATTAGCTTACATTTTATTTTATTTTATTTTTTAATTTGATATATGTTCTATTAATTTCGCTTCCCAAATTCCTTTGATAATTTCAAGGGCTTAACCTATAACTCTCGTTTTCAGCAAAAGAACGTTATTTTCCAAACATTTTTACGAGAAATTACAGTCTGTAACTGAATATTTTTTATTGACTTGTATGCAATTTAACCTGGGTATATTTTTACACGATTGAGATATGTCTCTAAAGATTACGCATAAATAGAATCACCGTAAGAGTACATGCATGTGTCTCCTCGGGTGCGTGTATAAGTGTCCTCGTGAGCTTGAAAAGTGTAAGTGTATCCTCGATGTTAATAACTGAGTACCTTTTTTTCAACAGTTTTGTACAATAGTTGAGAGAGATCAGTCATTTCCTTATAGTATATAAAACTGCTGGCAAGGGGGGACTTTAGCCTCTATAGCGCCCCTCCCTTGACCTACCATTGAACGTAACTGTTAGGTAAGTGTTTTTAAGTAAAATTTCTTAAGCCAAATGGTTTGTTGTCTGCTGGACTTAAGAAAGTGCCATCGTAAAATGTAAAAAACTTGAAAGTAAATAACTTTGCAAAGTTTTCTTTCGTACAGCACATGTTTGCCAAATGACCTTTACAACTTTCAAAATGCAGAAACTACTAGCCACATACCTTGATTTGATTGGTACTATGTAGAAAGCGACAGATGGGACAGCAAAGTTTATAAGTTTTAGCACTTTGTAGGGTTTTTTTTTTTTGTATTTGAGAACTTATCATGCAAATATCACACGGTGAGCTTTAACCAAATTTAAATGCAAAGTTGAGTTACAAAAAGAACTGGAATCGGTAATTATTTGAGATGTAACTTTGAGTCGTTATATGTACATAAAAAGGGGGGAAAAAGAAACCCAGACATAAGTATGAAATTTAAAAAACATCCGATTTTGCTTTGATATGTTGAAGTACTTTAAAAGATAGCACCATAACCCAAACATCAGTATCCTAGGTGGACGAGTCCTTACTACTGTATGCAAAGAACGCTTTTAACGAAAACAGCAGCATTCGATTTCTAATGTCTCTGGGATTGGTTAACCACTTTTACTACGAGGTAGCATTATGAATAAACATTTGATTTGCGGCACCATTTTCAAAGTTGTCGTATTTTACTAAAACCTAAATAATTTCCTACGGTATAAAATACAGAAGATATGATCACCATAATATTAAATTTGAATTTGTGTGCTCAGGATCCCAACCACCAGAAGTTTGAAATTTGGACTGTGGTCAGCCTTGCCGCTTTTGACGGTTACTCCGTTAATTGTATATCAAAGCTATGGGCCTTGTAGGAATTAAAAATTTCGGAAAAAGCCGTTAATTCTTGAATTTTTGTTGTACATAAATTTTTTTAAATTTGGTGACAAAAAAAAGTTCATCAAACAAATTTTTATCAAGTTTTTGTCAAAAAAAAAAAAGTGATTTTTTCAGGAAAACCAATTTTATTTTGGGAAAGCCGTTAATGCCTTGTTTTCAACTTGGTTGGTTAACCTGGCTGTGGTCCTATCTTTGAAGGTACTATAAGAAGTCAAAATCTTATCGAATTCATTTCTTTTGGCATATGCGGACACTAAATTACATCCCAAATAATCCCCAATTCAGGTTTTACTTATAGCTCGAACTTTCATTTGAACTTTGTTAAAGCCCACCGTGATCAAAATGCATAGAAGTATACATATGCAGAAGAAATAAAGTTGTGTTGGAAAAAACTAGCCTCTATACAAACATAACAGCGTTTAACCTTTACTTTGGCATTGTTTGCATATGTTAATATCGCAATTTAAAGATGCTGAACTTTTTTATTTATAGTCCGGATTTGTTATAAATTTGAATTTCTCCGTCAATTTTTCAAAATTTGCTCCTCTTTTTGGCACTATTTAAATGCAATTTTTTTAGGAATTTAGTTGGTTTAGGTCATGATGGGCACCATCTACAGAGTATTTAGAATTCACATAAATACATGCTTTCGGATATGTAAAGGGTGTTTTTTTTAGAGGTATAGAGCTTCGAATTGAAATAAAACACAAGAAAATCGTTTTAATGTCCATCAATTTGGCTTTATTGGAAGGATAATTTTATGCCATTAATGTTTAAATATGATTTCGGGCATGTGTCCGCCGCGGCTGGCTCGAATAAAGCCAATTCTACAGGTCCAATTTTGAACCACTTTTTCGAGCATATGGGGCCGTATGTCGGCAATAACGCCACGAATGTTGGCTTCCAAGTCCCCTAACGTTTCTGGTTTGTTGGCGTAGACGAGCGACTTCACATATCCCCAAAGAAAATAATCCAATGGTGTCAAATCACACGATCTTGGTGGCCAATTGACAGGTCCATTCCGCGAAATTATGGGCTCATCGAATGTTTCCTTCAATAAATCGATTGTGACGTGCGCTGTGTGGCATGTAGCGCCGTCTTGTTGGAACCACAACTCATCCACATTCATGCCATCCAATTCGGGAACAAAATAGTCGGTTATCATGGCTCTATACCGGTCTCCATTAACGGTAACTGACTCTCCAGCATTATTTCGGAAGAAGTATGGCCCAATGACTCCACCAGCCCATAGAGCACACCAAACAGTCAGTTTTTGTGGATGTAATGGCGTCTCAAGGGTCTCATGTGGATTCTCTTCACTCCAAATGCGGCAATTTTGCTTGTTGACGTAGCCATTCAACCAAAAATGAGCCTCATCACTGAACAAAATTTTGCGATGAAAATCAGCATCGAGATCAATCTCATTTTCGGCCCATACACCAAAATCACGACGCATTGCATGGTCTTGCGGCTTTAATTCTTGCACAAGCTGGATCTTGTAAGGTCGCAAGCCAAGATCTTTGCGCAAAATCTTCCATAAAGTTGATGAACAAAGCTCCAATTGCTGTGCACGGTGGCGAATCGATTCATTCGGGTCCTCTTCAACATTTTGCTCTACAGCGGCAATTGTTTCTTCGGTGCGCACTGTTCGACGTCTCTGCGGATGCGTATTATCACATAGAGTAAACGTAGTGCGAAAACGATCCATGGTTAACCGAATTAATTGCTCTGATGGACGATTATGTCGACCATAAAATGGACGGAGCTTGCGGTAAACTTCGCGAACTGAACCATTATTTTCGAAATAAATTTGCACAATTTGCAAGCGTTGTTCATTTGTCAACCTGTTCATGATGAACTGGCAAACCAAACTGAACATAAATGACATTAGAGTTGCCAGATTTGACCATAAAATGCCAGTTTTATCTCTATTCGAAAAACAAACCTCTAAAAAAAACATCCTGTATGTGCAATTACACTGCGAGAAACAAAATGACTAGTTAGTTTCATTTATGAATATATAGTACAGTTTTTAGTTTTGGCCGAACTGTAGAGGCACAATTTCAAAAATTTTCGAGTCGTAGAAATGTCCGAATAACTGGGAAGTCTGTACTGTAAATGTTTAGTGTAAAGAAAAATTGGTGGGAAAAAATACAGCTTGTGGAGGCAGAGCATAAATCAACCATTAAAGTTCGACCGATTTGTTAAACCAGAAAGCAAATTTTGTTGAATCATATGGTGTTAAGAAAATAACACCACATAACGAACATAAGTTCTTTTGTAATATATTTTTATGTTAAGGAAAAATATCGTGTGGCCGAGTAAGCACGGTGGGCCTTAACAAAGTTGAAATGACAAGTTGAGTTACTACAAAAACTTGAATGGGCTTTAGAGCTTTTAATTGTAATTCCATGTTTACTAATTTTTAATGATACTACATATGAATGAAATATGTATATGATACGTATTAAATTTGGAAAATATCCGATGTTGCTCACACGTTAAAGAACTATGAAAGATAACCCCACAGCTCCCTAGGTAGTCGGAGTTCTGATTACTGTTAGGTCAAAATTTGAAAAAAAAACGCTATTATTGCGAAAACAGCCGAATTCAATGCCTAATATCTCTGAACTTGGTCAATCATTTTCACTGTGATATCCGTTTTTAGAGGGTATAAAAATGTTAACAATACTAATTATAATTTAAGTATCATGAGTAAGACCTCGATTTGGGGCACCATTTTTAAAGATTTCATATTGCACTAAGACCTTTTTCACTTAATCTGCTCGCAAATAAAGGTCTTAAGGTCTAGAAGTTTCAAATTATTTTTTGTGTATAGAAGATGACATAACAAAATAAAAGCGATATCCATAGCTTTAAGCTTTGATTTGTGGGCGTTTAGAACTAACTCATATATCGACTCCAAATCACATCCAAAATAATCCCTAAAATTTACTTTTGAGGTGTTGCCCAACGGAACAATCGATTTTGTTATATCGAACTTACCCACTCTACATCTTATTTCTTCAGAAAATTCGATCCTGAAAACTACTCCAGGTTGATGGTTACCCAAAACATTTCATATCCTGCAATTTGACGATATAACATAAAATGAACAAACAGCATTTCCTGCCTTTTTGGAATTATATTCATATAAGAAAATTATCTGATTCAGTTTGGATTTTGATTAACCTATTTTATTGCAGGCGGCCCGAGACAAGCTATGTTTAGATATACAAAAGTAGAGACAAGCATTTAAATTTTGATCATCTTCCATTTCTAATTTATTAAAAAAAATGTTTTTTTTTAACTTTATTTTCTGGAAATTTTGTGACTCGTTTGCGTTTTTAACCACAAAGGCTGCATTTTAAATAAGATTTTTTTAAGATATATTAAAATTGTATTGTTGCATTTTCTCCAAAAAAAATTTAAAGAAGTTAACGTGGGGTGTCCATGTATTTTCGCTCCTTTTATACATTTATAGAACATATACACCCCATTCGAAAGAAATTTTTTGGCACTATAATATATACCTGACTAGAAAGCACATAAATCCTACATCAGACGTTCAAATATTTAAATTTCATCTGTCGACATTTATGACCCAGTCGGCATGTGACGTCTCAGAAATAGTACGTAACATACCAGAAATATTTCATTTCTAATATTGCAAACGGAACGTTACAGAAATATTTTTTATGTACTTCAATGTTATGCTTCATTGCAATCAAGATTCAACGTTGTGGCCAAACTATATTTTTAAATAATGAGTAAAAAGGCCCACTTCCTTGCTTGATGCTTCCACAAAAAAAAAAAGAATTATGTTCAAATTTTTAAATGGCATATACCAGGAGGAAACTCCTAACCTTTAGACCAACCATTTTCTTGAAATTGTTATCTGCTGCAAAAATGTTGAGTGTTGCTGTGAGCAAACATATATTTTTGAGATTTTCAAAATTGTTAGGGAATTGTGAAACATTGTCAAAATCGAAAAGTATCGTTGTAAAATTTTTATTTATGGGTGGAAATGCCATCACTAGTTTTTAGTAAAAAAAAAATGAAAAGAATGAGATTGAAATTATTCGCATTATTAACATGTCAAGCACTTCAGCTCGACAATCCAAAAATTTAAGTTAGTTTTTCGAAAACACTTTCAGAATGATATGAATGGAGAATACTATAAATGTTGTTTATCACAATTCTCTCAAAGGTTAAGTTGACAAGGTGGCACTCATTGAAAGCTTATGCAAAATCCCTTTTTAGAGTCGAAATATCAACGCCAGACGATATTTATAAATATACATACCTGAATTTATTCTTCGAACACCGTAGTGAAAACAATACAGGCACATACGCTCGACATACATATATATTTTGAGAAAGTGTTTCAAGTGGTTGTCGCACAGACAACAACAGATCGTCACCCAACGTTTGTGGATCAACTGATCAACTAATTTCGGTGTTATCAGTTTCGTCGTGCTAAATCAGTAGCGCGATGCGTACTCAGCATTTGTTCTTAATAATTTTTAAGCACGCGTTAAGTGTATTAAAAAATGTTACGATATGCGGTCGGTCATCGCAGTCAAGGAACCGTTGGCCGAAACTGCAACGCCATCTGCTCGATTTCAGTTTGTAATTCTTTAATACAGTCAGTCGTCGTCCAGATTTCAAATAACACGATACATACCTAGATTAATGTACTTTCGATACAGGTTTCTTTATACTTTTCCTTTAATTATTTTTTTTCTAACAAAAATTAACTTTGCTTCACTTCGTCACAGTAAAATTTATATACGAAACATAAAACATTAGATTAAAAAAGATTTATTTATTATTAAAACATGTGTGTAAAAAACGTAGTATGTAAGTACTATACATATAAATGTATTTATAATATAACATTTGTAAATTCATTTTATAAGGCACATTACGTACATAACATATACATGAAACAAAGAATTTACCAGAAAATAAAAATATAGAATTTTCCATTAAGATAACATTGATAGATACGGCGTTTTTGAAAAACAGTAAGTAATTTTTGGATTAAATGATTGCCTCAAATGTAGATTTAAAATTCAGTTTTTCCTTATGAACTCAATGTACTCATCAGTTAAAAATGTTTTCTCCGTTTTTCCTTCGTGCTTTTTGACTTCAATGCACTGTTTACTGGAATCGAAGTGAAACTCATACGTTGTGTATGGGCAGTTGACATCTCCTACTTCCTCAATTATCTTTGTTAAAATTTTATATAAAAAGGCACAACATACTTTAGGTGACCAACGTTGTTCCTGAAAACATATAAATGAAAATTATAATTTAATCAATTTTAATTTAGTTTTAATCAATAGATAGGATACTATATTCATAAGAAAAAATTTGTAATCATCTAAAAATAAATTTGGACAAAAAAAAATCCTGCTATCTTATGTTATGTATCAGAGAACTGCATCATGAATGGTGAGCGTGTAAGTAGCTCTGGTCTCATGAATGTGAATGCGTGAAAGCTCACAATCGCATGGATTCAGCATTCATGAAGTAGTGTATGGCTTGAGTCACTTGTGTGAACTGTAGTAAAGAAAAACTGTTTTTTTCTCCAATCGATGGGGAAAGGTCAAAAAATTATTTTGGACATCACTTAGGGTGGCTCCAGACCCTGAAAAGGACAGTTTTCGACAGTTTCGAGTTTTTTTTAATTGATAGACAATAGAGAAAGCCCGAAAAATAGTTTTTCAACATCACTAAGGGTGGCTTGGAAAGGACCGTTTTCGGCCCATTTTTTGAAAAATTTATTTTTGTTACAATCGATGTGGAAGCAACATGCATAAAATTTTTTTATTTTTTTGTGAGTTTTTGAGTCGAATGTACTTCAAAAGTCTATAAGGCAATAATATAATTCCAATTTTTTTATTTTTTTTCAATTCTTTTCCATAGAAAATAATGAATACCTCAACATATATAAAAACTTTTTTATTTTTTTCCTATTGGGGACTTTGTAGTCAAAAATACTTTTAAGGCTCGCAGAAGAACAAAAGCTCTTATTAATCAGATTTATACTTAGTCGGTCGTTAAAATACTGATCAGTTACCTACTTGATAATTATCGTTTAGTAAATCGGCCGTATGCGTTTAATATTTCTAAGTTTTCATTAAAACTCATATTAACGACACGTAAATGCCAAAGTCTTGCGACTCTGCCTAAAAAGGATATGACAAAACCAGTCCCATGATTCATTCACGGCTTCTAGTAAATGTCACAGGTAAATTGTTTTTAGTAAAATTTTCTTTTGGTATGGTAAATTTTAGTTGGAAAAAGCAAAAAAAAAATGGGTAAGTAAATAATTTCCTTATTTTGTTTATTATTTTACTTAAAACTAGTTAGTTTTCCCCAATAAGTTTATTTTTTTTTAAATTTTACTAGTTGTATCAAATGAAATTTTTCTTTAATTATGGGGCGAATTTTTCGTATCTTCTTTTTCTGAGATATTATTTCATTGCTTAAGAGAAGCAATTGGATTAATTGAATCTTATTACAAACAAGGATTACTTGGCCGTCAAAATCCCTGGGTAACAGTATGCCAGTTTAATATTAATTAATTAAAAAAGTTGTCATTAGATGAGGGAAAAAATTATTCTTTCAATCAAGTACAATTATATCAGAAACGATAAAGAAACTTCCAAGGTTTTAGTAAATTTCTGCCTTATGACAAAGCACAAAATTAAATAGATAATTTTTTCCTTTTAAGAGGAAATCCGTTTCCTTTAGAACTAAACATTCCCTCTAAAATACAGAAAGTTTATTCAATCAGTTAAGGTACCTTGTCTTTAGATTGAGAAGTAAATTATTTCGTTGTTTTGGTGCCAGGGATTGATTTTCCTTTGCGAAACTTAAGTATCTCTCTAGTTTCGTATATTAATATCTGATCAGATATGATTTTGATTTTGAATTTTTTCTAATTCAATTCAATTTTATTTCATACATAATATAATAACTTAAATTTATATAATTATAATTCAAAGATGAATTTGAAAACTATATTTCTGGAATTATGTTTAGTTGATCGCTATTTTGAAAACAATGCGGAATCATAGAACTTATTACGCGAATTTTTTTAAGACACTATTGAATTTGGTTTCTTTTTAAAAGTTTGTCCTGGAGTCTTTTGTCGTAACACGAACTTAAATTGCTTTGGGAAATATACCAATTTGGAGCGCATTATAACAAAACTTACCATGAAAAATTCGATATGAAATTTTATGTAAAAATTTTAAAATTTATATGAAATACTTACTTGCACAAGCTTATGCAATATAACATGCTCCACAGGTTTTTCGACAAAGCCCAAATCGCTTCTAAATCCTACATAAATGTCATTCACAGCAGAAAAATATGATTTTGCCCACCATCTTTGAATTCTGAAGTTTTTCCGCCAGTTATTAATGGTGTTTTTCATTAATTTGGTATAAACGAATCGACATTGATTAAGTTGCTTGAAGTTTTGCCTTTGGTAATAAATACAGTTAATAACACAGAATAATTCTTAAAAATTTTTACTGACTTCTCAGTTCGGAGGGGTGATTTTGTTCTATGCCAAACATATGCATATATAGGGTGATCGAATTTGAATTTTGCGCCATTTTTTTTTTTAAATAAGTTGGTAGCTTTAAATATTTGATGTACATATAGCTTTTGCCAACATTGCTATTAGTAAATATAGAACATTACACAAAAGGACAACACACCATCATTATTAAAACAAAGTTTTGCTGAGCAATTTTGTTTAAGCGATGATATCCATTTTTACCGCAATGTGGACTCAGTGGGCTGCACGTTTTTGGAAATACTTTTACAGTGAAGGGTTTTGATAAAGAACGATGATAGCAACTGACCGGAATTTATTAATTTGGATACAGAAGCCATATGATTTGAGATACGCGAAAAAAAAAGTCCGACACACTCTATATATGTATGTGTTAGATGTCTGCATGAGTGCACTCGAAACGATCATCATAGAAACTCCCGAATGCAATAAACTTCGTGTGCTTGAACTTGTCGTACATTTCATTTGCGATTTATTTGCAAGTGCAGCACTCGCCTCTTCTGCTTTGTGTTTCGATTTGTTTTGATTTGATGTGTTGTTTTTTGTGCACAAAAACTCGATTGACTCGCAACGTGGCAAGTGCCTTGATTGTTTGTTTCGAGTGCACTCATATGCAGACCTCTGATATGTATACTTTTATCACGTCTCTATTTTTTGGGAAGAGAAATAATCTTATAAACTCAACATTAACTCAAGCTTAATTAATTTATATTTACTTCTTAGGTTTAAAATGGAAGAAAGTTCAAAATGAAAGAAAGTTTTTTAAAGAAAGAGCCAAACATTTACTTCCTAAATACATATTCATATTTTTACGCACACATCTTCCAATTTTTTGTCAGATATAATTCCATTAATCTCTGCCGAATACAGTAAATTTAAATTCTTGAGTTGACTGCGGTATATGCAATACATTTGTTCGTCTTCGTGGATAGGAGCACTGGTATCTGGATCATGATCGGGATTATCTATCAAAGTATTACGGCGAAAAAAATAAATATGTATATGGTAATCACAAAAAATATATTTACATTAGCTTACAAATTACTTCAGCATACTACAAATTCTAAAATAAATAGTGTTTGGAAAATACAATGAAAATTAAATTGACTTTGTTTGAACCTAACAATTGTTAAGTTTCTTATATAGTCTAATGCATTACTGGAACCACTACCAACGAATTTAATACACAGAGATCGAACTAGGCAACTAGTAAGGGGTTTTGTTCAATGAGCTTACATTTGTATTCAGATATTTCTATTTTTGAAGTCAGAAGCGTAAATGCAGGATTTAGACAGTGAAAATTTTTTACAAAAAAAACTAAAAAAAATTTTTTTTCTGTTTATTTTTATTTACTTCAAGTCTTGAAATCATTTTTGTTTTTCGTGTAATTTAAGCCTTCACATTTTAAAAACAAACTCATCTGATGATGATATTGTCTATGGATACATAGTGTAAAAATTAGTTAATAGAAAAAATTTGTTGACAATGTTAAAGAAAATAAATAAAGTTTTCTTAATATGTCAATAAAAATATAGGTTAGTGGCACAATTGCCTATAAAAAATCGGTTCATAATACAGTAGACGTCCAATATAGCGTATAACGATATAACGAATTTCCATTTTAACGAACAGTTTTTCAAATTGGAATTTTCCCAATGATGTCTCTAAATTACGAACACTAAGTCTTCACTATTTCAAATAACGAACGCTGTTTAATTCAACAAAAACTGTTGAACTGGAATAACTTACCAGTAAACCTGATCGCAAGTAAATATAGCAATTCAAAATCTAACTTAACTTTTATGGCTAGAGAGAAGAATGCCTGAAGAAAGGGAATCAGATAATTTAGGGAAGACTCAGTTTTAGTGATATAGCTTGTCTAAAAATCAATATAAGTTAGGAACGGCTTGGATCGATTTTAACCGATGATTTTCTAAAAAACTGAATCTCTATTATTTAATTTGATATTTGTTCCTTATTTCCCTTACTAACATAATTTATACGGGAGAAGAATCTAATGAAATCAAGAAATTTTCTTGAAGGTTTGGAATTTTTAACATCAAATTGGTAATATAAATGTATATGTGGTTGATTAAAGGAAATAAGTTGTACTTTGTAAAAAACTTAATGACAATATTGGTTTACTTAGATAAAGTTTTTCGTACAATGTTTTTTTTTAAATTTGTCTCTTATGTGTCAATCAATCGTCATATATTGTAAGCTACGAGTAAAAAACATATTTCAAACTTTCAACACTAATTTTATGTCTCAATAAATTATTTATCATATTGATCCAGCGGTTCTTAATTTATATTGCTATTTAGAAGTTACATCCGCAACTCAAAAGCCGATTCGAGCGAGCGTTTATTTCTATGCACGGTTTTTTATAAAGAATATCCTATTTTAAAGAGATAAACAAGGTGTCGGCTAAAAGTAAACTAGTTTTGAAATCTTGGATAGAAACTATATATTTTGACTTACCAGAGAAGCAATATTGAACAAACTTAAAGTGATAGTTTTGTCGAACGTCGTTATCTCTATCTTCTAATTTTTTTAGATACAATTTCTTATTAAAACTTGTGGCATATATTGTCCACTCCTGTTTGAAGTGACTTCCAATTTTTAGAGGTGTAATTAATAACACAGCCAATGCTCCACGATGTGAAACAATATCAAATTTTCTATTTAAAAACTCTTTTTCGTCTCTTTCAGTTTCATAAAGATCGTTTGATTCATTTTCGACATCACTACCATCATGGTGAGCTATCAGGTAACGAAATACATTTCGCAGTTTATTTTTGAAATAAATATCACTTCGAAAATTGTAGCTTTCAATGCCAATATTTAAATCCAATGGATAATCTTGCCTTTTAGGCAATTTGAAATATCGAAAACAATCAGGATTAGATTTAATCTTCGATTCCTTGTCTGTTTCCACCAAGCCCACAATAAAGGGTTTTTTTAGATAAACCGGGGTTACATTTTCAGTTTTATTAACTGCGGCAGACAATTTATAAAACACTTTAAAATCACTCATATTAAATGCAATTTTGTTTTATTAACTTTGATTTTATCAAAAACACAACACACATTAAGCAATTGTGCACAATTATACAGAACAGTTCACACGATCTAGAGTATTTGACAGCTCCGGGTAAAAACATCAATACTTGAGCATGTAACGCATAACTTTTTAGTTTTCCTGGCTTATCCAACCGTAAGTCAGAGCTAATTGTCAAGTCTATGCTAATTTTCATTTCACATAAAAATATTCAAAGTTTTCTCTATGCTTAGAACATGAAAAGTGCTAATGAAAATATTCAAAGAAAACGTTCGAAATGCTAAGGTTGCTGTGATTTTAGCGACTCTATTTGATAATTTTACTGTAGAGAACTTAAAATAACATCCCAAGTTGTTGATATTACAATCAGTGAATGAAAACAAACAGCATGATTGAATAAGCAATACAATATAATAAATTGAATACATGGTATAATAAAGCTTTCTTTATATGTCAAAAAAATAAAGGTTAGTAGGAAATTTAACAAAAAATACCGCTTTTAAAAAAAAGCGACCAAAATATATGAAACTTTGTTATATCTCATATATATCTATTGATTTCAAAGTTTGATGATGATGGACATATGAATGTATATTTGGAACAGGTTAACCAAATTTTATGAATTGAGAAGAGATCCTAGAGAAAAAAGCATATAAGTTATTTTAAGATTTAGCTTTAGGGATATAGTAATCGGGATATAATGATGTTAAGTCTTAGATATCACTTGTCTAAAAATCGATATAAGTTTAAAACGATCGATTTCTAAAATATGGATGTCTTATGAAATAAGTTTTAAGTAAAGTTGGTATGCAAAGATATGTATATTAAGATTTGCGCCATAATTTTGGAGATACTTAGAACGATTTTAGTATTTTTTTTGGACAAATTTATTTAAAAGGTCCGTTTTTTTTCAATTTATACCATTAACTTATATCTGTACTGGCTCAACTTATATTATTGAATTTGATAAATCATTTATTCCTATTTTTTCTTACTAACCTTTTTCCTTAGAGCTCAAGAAATTGTCATAAAGGTTTGGAAATTGCACCTTCATATTTTTATTAAGGTTTATTGAAAGAAATAAATTGTGCTTTGTAAATATCCTAACGAAATTATTGGTTTACTTAGATTACATTTTTCGAGATGTTTGAAAAATAAATATATCCCTCATGTTTCGAGATCAAGATATGATGTCTCTGAACTACGCATATAAAACAGGTTTCAGACCGAGCAACCATTTTTTATGTAATTTTTTATTCAGAATATGTCATTTTGGGGGGAAAAACAAGTTGTCGGCAAAAGTAAACTTGTTAGAAAATCTTGAACGGAAGGTATAATGATTTACCTGTGAAACAATGTTGAACAAACTTAAAGTGATAGTTTTGTCGAACGTCGTTATCTCTTTCTTCTAATTTTTTTAGATACAATTTCTTATTAAAACATGTGGCACATATTGTCCACTCCTGTTTGATGTGATTTCCAAATTTTAAAGGTGTAATTAACAATTCTGCCAATGCTGTACGATGTGAAATAATATCAAATTTTCTATCAAAATCACCTCCTTCGGCTTTGTCACTTTCATGAAGGTCGTTTGATTCATTTTCGACATAACTACCATCATGGTGAGCTATCAAGTAGTGAAATACATTTCGCAGTTTATATTTGTAAAATGTATCACTACGACAACAGTAGTTTTCTATGCCAATATTTAAATCCAATGGATAATCTTGCCTTTTAGGCAATTTGAAATATCGAAACCAATCAGGATTAGTAAACTTCGATTCCTTATCTGTTTCCACCAAACCCACAATAATAGGTTTTTTGAGATAAATCGGGGTTACATTTTCACTTTTATCAACTGCAGCAGACAATCTATAAAACACTTTAAAATCACTCATATTAAATGCAAGCTTGTTTTATCAATTTTAATTTCATTTAAACACAACGAAAATCAAGCGACAGATGCACAATTGTGCACAATTACACAGAACAGTTCACACGATCATGCTTGTTTGACAACACGGATAAAAAAAATAATTGACCATAACTTTTTGGTTTTCCAGCTGGCATAAGGCCCAACTAAACTATGCATGCTTTGAGTGAAGTCAGCTAATTCAACTGTGCGAATACACACAAATATTATATTAAAACTTCAGCGCACTTAACACGAAGTTTCGTTCAATTTCCACATGTGTTTTTACCTTAAACAAAAGGGCCGTACACACCATCCTTCATACTGTCCAACATGGCTTGACAAACACGAATAACTGTAAATATCATTTTGCGTTCACATACACAGCACTCGCATTACTCACTTTTCTTCTTTGCTTTTTATTTTGCGGAGGTGTTGCTTCCTGTAACAATAAAAAATAATTGTTTTCAGCTCCCCAAAAACGAATAAATATGTCTTAAGAAATTTAAATTGGAGAAAATGCCAAAGGCTCGGGACATAGATGTTGTGAAGAAAAGTAACCTCTTATATATGGAACATAAAAAAATATCTTTTTGTAAACTAGTGCTATGATTCTAGACGCCGTCGATGTTCACTCGATGAAATCTTATTTGAAAGGAAAAATTTGCACTAGGCTTAACAGCCAGCGTTCACACAAGTTATACGGATAAACAACCCAGCAGAGAAATCAAATAAATTTGAAATCCATTCATCCATAAATCCTACATGAGTGTCAAGCGGCTTGTCAAACCGTTCAATTGATCAAATAGTGATGTTTGTTAAGCATGATGGAGAGCATTAAGGATGGTGTGTACGGCCCTAAAGAAAAAGCATCGGATCAACCATCAAACCTATGTAGTCATTTTTTGACATTGTCAGATTTTTTGACATTCTCTTTTAAACTTCTCCTACTCCTACATGATGAACATTTTCGTGATACTCGAGCAATTTTCCATCTTACTTTCACACTTATTTTTGTTGCAATTTTAGCTCTTCGTACATTTAATTGAATCGGCTGTTTATTGTATACATTTGTAGTCTGGCAAAACTTTACTTTGTGGATTAATTTTTATCTTGTTGGGTTGAGAATTTTGTTAGTTGTGTATATCGTGTCCATTAACATCATTAAATATTTTCCTTATGAATAAACAAGAGCCAATAAATGCAATCGCAGCGGAAAAAGTAGCTTCAAAAAATGCTAGCACAAATTCGTTGGACAGTGACTCCAAATCAAGTTCTATCAATTCAAAACAAGGAAATGACGCAGCGGTATAATAAAATGGAATTAAATAAAATTAAAAAATTATGGTTTCTTTAATTCAGACTACAAGAGACACTCCGTTTGTTTATCTGAATGGAGAAGAGGACCAAGACCAAAAGAATGACGTCACCTATGTGTGCCCATATCGAGGACCCGCTTTTGGTTCGTTGACCATAACCAACTATAGACTTTATTTCCGTTCACTCCCCTTACGGGACAATGATCAACCGGTAGTTGTGGACGTGCCTTTGGGTATAATTTCGCGTGTTGAGAAGATTGGCGGCTCAACGTCACGCGGCGAAAACTCGTATGGTATTGAAATTTTCTGCAAGGACATGAGGAATTTGCGATTTGCTCACAAACAACAAAATCATTCTCGTCGTACGGTTTTTGAAAAGATACAGTCGTATGCGTTTCCTCTTTCTTTTAGTGGAAAACTTTTTGCCTTTGCTTATGGAGAGCAATTCACCGAGAATGGATGGAATATCTATGAGCCACTGGCAGAAATGCGTCGCATGGGCGTGCCCAATGATATGTGGCGTATAACAAAAATAAATGAGTTGTATGCGGTGTGTGATAGCTATCCAGCTGTGTGGGCCGTACCGAAAGCTGCTTCCGACGAATTCTTACGCAAGGTGAGAACATTTTTTTGGGTCGCAATATATAGTTCCAGGAGATTGACAATTTTTCCGTTGTCATCCTATGATTAAGACTATAATTAAAATTACTTCCCATGGAAGGTGTCACTCCTAGTTATACAATCTCACTAACGTTTGGCCCAGTGATTTTTTATTACATTATTTGGTCATACAAACACTACAATTGCTTACCTCTTTTTTTCTAACGTAACTTGAAAAACATTTATGCCAGAATAGAATTTGACACGCTTTCTGGTGTATATCGGATCAGTGTTATTCCAGTTATAGCCTATCTACGTAATATATGAACAGCCCCTTACGTCGTACTGAAGATACATAATAAATGCAAGAATCTTGCTCTTTCTACTTAGCTCCGTCATTCTTCCATTTTGTTTGTTGAATTTTTGATCCAAAGTTAAACTATTCATTAACATACTAACAATTTCGTATAAATTAAGTGGAAACTTGGAGTGTACTCTTTAAAACTGAGGAGAAGTTTTGGTAATAGTTAAGGGACTCTTTTCCGATTTTCTTGAAATTTTAATATGTTGTAGAATTCAGCTGTTCAAGAATGTTTGCATGTGTTGAGCGCGGAAATGCTTCCATCATATTTATTTGAGCTTCGAAATCGCATTCTTCACTATAGTAGCTAGCCATAGTAATTCTAGATAAAATTTAGGGTAAGTGGGTGATCATCGGCCGCGTTCACTATAGTATGCACTAGCATCAGTGTTGGATATACCAGTGAACCGGGGACGAAAGCTGTCGCAAAGCCGGTATTGGAGGATTCTAAGCCGCGGCCGAAAGCCGCCTACTTACCCTAACTTTTATGTAGAATTATTGTAGCTGAAATGAAATAGGGTGAAAAAAAATGATTGAAATTTTCAGAGATGGTACTCATGTATGTTCTGAAAATTTTGATCTTAAAAAGGCTGAAATCAATTCAAGTTTTATTCTCTCGGACCCATTTTCAATGTTTCAATTTACATTGCAAATCATATATCTTAGCTTTAAATGCTTGTAAAATCAAATAGGGTGGAAAAACATGGATAAAATGTTCTGAAAATTTTGTGCCTAAAAAGGCTGAAATCGATAATGGAGTATTTGGGAAATTGATGTTTTCTTGGAAAGTCAATTTTTTTATCTTTTACCACATAGAAACCGTTCAGGCCTTCATTTATTCAGATTTGCAATTTTTTTGTCATCTACTAGTACACAACTACCTAAAAATTATTTAAAAGCTAATATGAATTGTGTTGGTTTGTTTATATTCATTAATGAATTTTTTCGTTTTACTTACGAGCTTTTTTGAACACAATTTAAAACTTTTTTTTTTAAGTAATAATACTGGTCAAAAAAATTTTAGCCTATTTAAAGAACATGAGGGTAATGATAGGCCCATTATAGATGGAATGACCCGTATGTAAATATCGGCGAGCTCAGCGAGAGAAATTTCTTAATTTGTGTGTTTGGAACAAAGCAAAATTTAATATATATTTTACTGAGAGCTTTATGTTTAGTACTTTTTAGTGCAAATACATATTAAAGTGGAAATGTGTGACGTTACTAGAGGGGTGCTTTTTGGCACTTTATGACATAAGTGGGAGGTGTCCAAATATTCGAAAAAATGGGAAATTCATTTAGCAGAAATATCAGAAACGTTTTCCTCTGTCAAATGTGTGCAAGATTAGACATACCAAGAAATTAAATGTTTAAAAAATAATGCTCTAAAATGTCCATATTACCTGAATTTTGCAGAATAACTGAACTTTTTCCACCATATTAGCATTGAGTTCTTTTATCAACAGGTTGCTCAATTTCGTTCGCGCAACAGGTTACCGGTTTTATCTTGGATTCACCAAAAATCACAAGCTACGATTACGCGCTGCTCACAGCCATTGGTAGGCGTTAGCGGGAAACGAAGTCAAGATGATGAAATGTTTCTTAATTATATTATGGAAGCCAATGCTCAATCAGACAAGTTAGCTATAATGGATGCACGTCCTAGTGCAAATGCTATTGCAAATAAAGCCAAAGGTGGTGGCTATGAGTCCGAGGAGACTTACAAGAATGTAGAAATTAATTTTCTTGATATACACAATATTCATGTGATGCGTGAAAGTCTACGTAAAGTTAAGGAGGTGTGTTATCCTACCATCGATGATTCCAAGTGGCTTTCAGCTATCGACAGCAGTCTTTGGTTGAAGCACATTAAGTGTATTTTAGCTGGCGCGGTACGAATTGTAGACAAAGTGGAAATTATGAGTACTTCTGTTGTAGTGCATTGCTCAGACGGTTGGGATCGCACTGCGCAACTAACAGCTCTGTCAATGCTGTTACTAGACCCGTACTATCGCACTCTTAAAGGATTTGAAGTACTTATTGAAAAAGAATGGCTTAGTTTTGGCCATAAATTCCAGCAACGTATCGGGCACGGTGATAACCGACACTCTGATGCTGATCGCTCACCGGTGTTCCTACAATTTATAGACAGTGTCTGGCAGGTTGGCCAGCAATTTCCTAATGCTTTGGAGTTTAATGAACATTTTCTCATCACAATTATTGATCATTTGTACTCTTGTCGTTTCGGCACATTCCTTTGCAATACAGAGGCCGAACGCGTTGGAGAAGGTAATGTTGTATTCAAAAAATGTTGGAAATTATTTTATGATTTCTTTCTGTAATTTAGATTTGAAACACAAAACAGTGTCGCTTTGGTCCTATATTAATTCTTCATTGGATCAGTATTTGAATCCGCTTTATCCGTCGTTTTCACACGGTGCTCAAACTGTTCTGCGACCCATAGCCAGTATGCGTATCGTCAAACTTTGGAAAGGGCTGTATTGTCGTTGGAATCCTAGCATGCGTCCACAAAATAAAATATATCAACGCACTAGGGAGTTACTTGCGCTACAAGAACAGCTGGTAAAACAAGTAAGCGATCAACGCCTGAGAACAAATTCACGACAAACTGTGCAGAATTCGACCCGCCTTGCATCACCAATCCACTAGTTTCGATTATTTTTGGCTTCATGTTAAAAAAAAAACAAACTTGACAGTTTTACCGAAGCTAAATTTGATATTACTTAAAAAAAGTGTATTCAAGCTCTTACATTTATAAAAGTATTATAACCATATTATATTTTGTATGAAAAATATCTAAAAATGTTAATATAACATAAAATATATATTCCAAACATAATAATCGCAGACTGAAAGATTTAAAAAAGTACATTGCTTTTGACTGGAACTTAGTTTTGGGTAGAAAACTGAAAAGATTATAAATTTGGAGGCCAAGGAATGGCTCATTATTAATGGGTCAGAATTCATTCTGCAGTAATTGAGTGAAATTACTAGTGGAAACTGATATTTCTGCGGAATAAACGATTTCATTGTGATTACAGCAAATAATTAGGTTTAAGTTTACTTTAGGGACAACCCTCCGATTTTATTTATTGTTTAAGGAGAAGTAGCGTATTATAAATTAATAATAAATCTTGAAAAAAAAATTATCGCTCGGATCTGGTTCAGGAGATACAGCCATCGGAAGTTGCGAACATTACATTTATAAAAAACGCTATTAGTTAGAATCCACTGGATGGATTTGCAAAACATGGATATCATATGAAAGGTAATTTAATGAGGTATAAGATTGTGATATTAATTTTATTTAATATTTTTTCGAAAAACTTAATTATTAACCTATAGTGCATATATATTTAAAAAGTAAAATTCAATATCTTTGAAATAATTATCACTTAAACTATATTTCTTTATATAAATAAATTTTTTACCGAAAAACAAAAAAAATATTAACGTTTTTTAAAACAAAAAAATATGTATAGACACAACGATACCTATACAACGACTGAACCGTGTTGGATTTTTGAGAGTTTTAAATCCTGAGTTGTCATCGTAGGCCGCCCCCTTACTCTTATGTTAAATTATTGTGGCTAGCAACCCAGGTGTTGGATAAATTATAGACTAATCAGCGGCCGAAGGCCGTCGCGAAGCCGGTATCGGATTTTTGGGAGCTTTAAATCCTCAGCTCCAGCCGTAGACTGCCCACTTAATCTTACTGTTATGTAAAATGACTAGCTAGCAAACCAGGTGTTGGATATATTATACTACTAGGGAGCCGAAGGCCGCCGAGAACCCGATGTCGGATTTTTGGAAGACTGAAGTCCTGAGCAACTTTGTATGGCTATATCTTCCAACATTTTTTTATTTGTAGATTTATGATTTATTTATGATGCCCTACTTCTTAAAAATGAATCAATATAATCGGGGAGTTGCCCTAAAGTAAACCTGTTTCAATAATTAGAATATCTAATTAATTTTTCAAAAACACACAGATGTTACAAATTCGTATTAAATATTTTTTTACGTTCCGCAGTTTTTGAAAATGAAATAAAATGATGTAGGGCTTTCCTAGAGACAATTTTTGAAAAAGAGCCAAGTGAAAATAGAATGATAATGGGCTGTCTCTATCTGACATCGCTAAGGGCTGATCGGATGATAATCAAAATATTTTGGTTTTTCATACAAGCAGCTCTTGGTGCTGTCAGATCAGGTAGTGCACCACCCCCATCGACGAAGAAAATAGAATATGTTGAACAGAATTGGGACGGAGTCGGGAAAGCGGCAACGATTACTCCATGTCAAAAATTATAACACACAAGATCGTACGAAATTGAACAGAACTGCGACGTACGACTGGTAACCTGCCCACGGGTACCCGTCGATATAAATTCAATTTTATTTTCACCTTCGGCGAGGGACGTTCAGTGTATCATTTCCAACCAGTTTGGGTCAATATTTTTTTTACGTTTGAAATGGAATTGAAAACAAAATGGCAGGTGGAATTTCCGTCGATCGTCGTCCGACGCAATAGTGTATATTCGAACGATTTTCCGACAAAGTTTTTTTTGACAGCAAGTTATCGTTGCCGCTTTCCCAACCCCGTCCCAGTTCTTTTCAACGCATGTAAATGGTTTGTGAGTAGATACGCGTTGCTGTCTCGTGATATGTCAGTTTCCATCTTAATTTAAATGTTGGCAGCTCTGCGGTCTGTCAGTAATCAAAAGTGACATCCGATTTTGCATTTGAATTCAGTTTGTTTTCAATTGTAGTTGAATTAATTTCTGTTAGGATTCTATCCTACGAGTGGAAGTGTAAACATTTACTTTTATGTCTACCTGTGTGATATTACAATTGTCATAAACTCTAATTTGTATTTGAAGGAATACATTTGCTTGAAAGGAAATACATGATGAACACCGCGACGTTGATGAGCGCGGGTTCTACCGACAGCAATAACTCAAATGCATTTGCTGTCAATATGGACAAGTGTGAAAATAACGAAAAATTATTAGAGTTAAACAGTTCTTATCGACTTCATCTTTCGCATGGGTCTTCCACGTTTTCAAATGAAAGTGATTTATCGTTTTCTGTCCAATCCATTGATCGCGAACTTTGTTCGTACAGCAGTCGAATTATTGACTCTGATGAATTACCTGCCTTTGAGATCAGACTAATTTCGCCGCAGGGCAGGACCCCATCACCCATTGACAGTGACATGGATTTCAATACGCCAACTAAGGGCAACACAATATCAAAGCCTGATACTTTGATGAACTTTAAGCAAAATAATCCGGATTTTGTGGCGCTACAGGATATCAATGCGCAAATAAGTCCACCCAGCGACCATGAAGGTGCTCTTAACAGTTCAACCAGCTTGGAGACAATATTTGAAGGGGTTTTTCTAAACACACCACCTAAGCAAAGGTGCTCGCGGAAAATCCGCTGTAGTCTATTGGAGAGAGTCGCCATAAATCGAACATATCACGGGAAAGAGAATTCAACACCGCCCCATCAACACGAAGCTATTCCAAAAGACATATTAAAGCCTACAAAAACCAGGCTGCCTAAAGATCTTCGCTTTGAAGTTTAAAAAAAGATTTAAGTATTCTAGTTTGTAGGTTTTGCTCGTTAGTGTCTTAAATACTTGTGTTTTGGTCTAAGCGATACGAAGATTTAAAAATGATTTCAGATTTTCAAAACTTAAATTTTTAAAAATACTAACACATCAATATTGATTGAATGACTTTACTTTTCTAAAGTACTAATTCAAAACCGAATTCTTAATTAATATTTTATGAAAACAATTTATCCTTTCATACGTAGTGACTAACTTCAAGCTCGGTTATGGAAAGGAATAAATTCGCAATCTTTCCAAATTATTTTTCAATTATGAATTTTTTATATTAATGCTAGTATTAGACAAATAAACTGTTTTTGTTATGTTCCATTTTCCAAATCCTCAAAAAAAGAGAGCTTCATCAGTTACATTTTAGTTTCCGAGACGTTGTCTTCTTTTAGAACTTAATTGTGTCTCCTATTAATTGTTTAGGCGCAAGTTAATCGCTTACTTGAAAAAAAATTAATGAGTAAAGACTTATCTTTCCGCCAAATAAATATTTTCTTATTAACCTAATCCATATTGCTGTAGTTGATCAACGATCAAATCGACCGCGGTCGATCTTGTCGATTAAATTTCATGTTAATACATATTGCCAAATTTTGTCTTATTTTGATTTATTGTTTATTGTGACTTCAAAATACTCTATTGTGAACATTGTAGGGTGATGACGGCAGTTGGCGCCTGATAACGAAAGAATGTCCAGTTAGTGGTCAGCGTTTTTTGTCAACTAACAATTACTTTATACGCTAACCAAGGTAAGAGGACGGAGTTGTTTTGTCAGAATTCCGATTTTATTAATGCACTTAAAACTCGCAAAACCATCCTCTTATCAACTCTTATTTTAGTTAATGTAATTTGTCACATTGGCTGAGTTTTTCTTTATTTGTCATTTAAGAAATTAATAAAGTTCTACAGCTTCCCATTGCGAGTAAGCCTGCGGCTTTGCACAAATTCTTTTTGCATTTCAATAATTTCCCCCCTCAACTGCGGAAACCATTCTATAGTGATTGCCTTTTTTATTAACTTTTGCTTTTAATATTAGGCAAACACTCATTATTTTAAAATAATTTCTTATCGAAATATGCTTACATTTTTTATAAATGTCACAACACAAGAATTAAAATTTGTTGACTAAAAAAGCGGTAAAATATCTCAAATATCATTCAGTAGACAAACCATAGATACATGACAAATGATAGTCTATAATAGGCAAAATTTTTTTATTTATTGTTAATCAACTACAGCAATATGGCTACGCAATACGTATTATTAGTACGTAATACGTAGTACGTGTTGTTTGACAATCTCTGTTAATAGTTCGAAAAGTTGCACATTATTTAACTTGATAATTGTATAAAAAAAGATGTTAAAATTTCTGATCAGTAGGGTTCGCTCTTATATTAAAAAATAGTTGAAAACAAGCGTACCAGAAACTAGACTCATCCCAAGCCCTTTTAAATAATACTTCACATTAAATATCCAAATAAATAAATTCTTCACAATAATGCGTTAATTTATTTACGTGAACATGAATATTTCTCAAGAAAGGTTTATATCTTGTTTATGTCAAAAGCTTTAAAAAACATTTTTAAATCTTCATTTCGTTCCCTTATGGCTTCTAACTCTGCAAGTAGATTGAATTGAATTTGTTTTCTGTGAGTTATTATTTTTATCATTATATGAATCTTGTTCTTGCTATATACCACTGCGCAATCGGGTAACATATTTTTTGTCAAATAAATAAAATTTTCACGCAACTTTATGCTTTTATTAAAACCGTGAACTCGAATAAAAAAGATTATACTTTTGAATGGACTCATTTTGTTCGATTTTAAGTGAACATGTATTCATAAATTTTCCCCATGCAATTACTGGTTTATATTCATATGTGGGTCAAAAAAGCCACACATTTCCTTTTGACAAAAAAAAATTAAAAAAATTGACAAAAGAACCTTCGAATATATTTGACTTCAGTTAATACATGCAGTAATTTAAGGAAAAGGAAAAAAGAAATGGTTAAAAATGCAATTTACAGCTTAAAGCTTTTGTTTGTCCAACGAGCATTTAGAAACATAAATCATCATTTTATACTCTTGTTTTGCTTAATTTGATATATTAAAGAAAATTAACTTTTAGGTTTACACTTGGGTTGAAGGATGATATGTGTATGACCCTCAAAAACTATAGGGAATAGAACAAAAAATCTGGAAGTTTTTTTTTTGTTTAATGAAATAAAATAAAAAACTTTAAATAAGTTTGTTTAAACATTAAATTTTTTATTCATAAAAATCCGAACACTTTTCTGACAACGCATTTTCGATGTGGTTTAAATTTTTTTTACAGGTTCTGGATCAAAAAAGAAGAGGTACATGTTCGAGGATTTTTTTTGAAAAATTTTTTTTTCTTCAAAATAGAGCGAATTTAAATTTTGAGAATTCCGTGATTTTTGGCGTGGAGCCTCACTTTCAAAAATTCATAACTCCGGTTCTGTTGAAGCTAGAAAATTGATTTTTTTTTTAGTTTAATGTTAAGAGAACAAGCTTCAATGAATAAATTTACTAGCAAATCAATATTTTTAGAAGCAATTTAAATATTTAAATCGATTTTTAACAAAGAAAAGAAACAAACAAAGAAAAATGCATGTCTAAAAATCCACGACTCTGACCACTCTAAACTAAATAGCAAAATTATTGCTAAAATTTTACTTTCTCTGAAAAAAAATCAATAAAATGAAACATACCGATAGACGAAAATTTACGATTTTAATTTTTAAATTGCAAAATTATTGCTTATAACTTAAGAGAAGAAAGTTTTCAATACAACAATTAGAAAATAGACGTAAAATTCTAACTTTTATGCCCTAGCGGTTTTTCGACCTGACGTGTACATTTTGAGATACAATCGTTCGAAAATTCATGTTTTTTAAATTTTGCGATTTTCAAAAATAAGTCTGGAAAAACTATTTCTAAAAACACGTATCGAATATTTTTTGACAATGTATCGAAAAATGATTGATTTTGAGAAATCTAAATTTAAATGTAAAATATGTATATATGACCCATATATAAAAATTTTTTATATTTGTTTTCTCTTTGTGGGTTTTGTAGTCAAAAATACTTTTAAAGCCCACAAAAGAACATAAAAAAAAATTTTTTTTCACTAGATTTAAGACCAAAAAACAAAGCTGTTTTTTGTATCGATTTTTTTTCATGAAAATGGTGAATAACACAAAAACATTTGTGTTCAGCGACTCAAAATACATAAAAAAATTTGTCATAGCATATTTTAAAAGTAACTATACATTTCACTTTATCTTAAAAACATCAAAAACTGTACATGGTTCGCTTCATGATTTTATTAAAATTTAATTAAAATGGCCATAAAACGAGTAAGTGATCAGATACGATTTTGCGGGTCATGTTTTTGGATTTTCCGGACACTAAATAATTGTGCATTGTCAGATTTGGTTGACAATTTTTTCGATCTTGATCTTGCTTGCAGCGAACCCTGTCGATAGTGGTTTGGTTTTGATTTTGCACACTTTAGTTGTTCAATTTTATACAGCTCAATTAGGAATAAACATTCGCTTGTAATTTTTCTCGTACTCCGTAATCAATCGTAAAATGTGAAGAAATGCACTGCAAAGGTCGTGCGTAAAACATCAGACCCCGTTTCTCTTCGTATAATCAAATCATATCATAAACACTGAAAAAAATTGTATTATTATTGATGGAAGAAATTTCCATTTTGGAAATATTTTCGACTGTAAATGATTTTAGCTCTTTCTATAATTTTTTTCGTCGTCTCTATAGTTTGTATGAGGCACATTTGTTCTGCTTTGTAGTTCACACATAATAATGGACGCTGGCGTTATTTTATTTTATTCTCATATTCGTCGGCACCATATATCAGATCTCGATCGTACAATACTACAAGGTCGAAATGATTTTACATATTCGTTGCTACTGAGGGAATAATAATTCCAAATGCAATAGTATATAATACAAAAAAATACGTTTTTATTGAAAACTATTCTTGAAAACAAATACCAATTTATAAAATTAGACAATTCGTTGCGTTACCGTTAAAAAATACTTAACATATTTTAAAAAGAGTACATATCAGTACCAGAAATATCAATTAATATATCGTTACCTTAATATAGAAAGGCAATAACCAATATTTTTTTTAAATCGAGTATTTTGTAGTATAGGTCACCAACTAATACACCATTGATAAAAAAATATGTGTGCTACGATTGAAAATAAAGCATTTACAAGCAACTAAAACAAAAAACATAACTAACTTCAATACTACAAAACATTAATTTCTATTAAGTTTTTTCGTTCTACTGTAAAGAAACAAAATTGATAATGAAAATATAAGGACATTCCATATTAAGGTAACGATATGGAAGTTTTACAGAAGAGCGAAAATAAGATTTCCTTAACAAAAAAAGAGGTTTATTTTTTGGGTGATCCTATTTAAATGTTATCATTTATACCTTCGAAATTTTTGAAGATATTGGTGAGTTCATGTTTTTGCAGAAATCAAAATTTTAAATGTATGTACCATTCAATAGCGCAGAAAATTCTGTATACAGCCATACTTATAAATTATTTCTGACAATATGTCCCTTAATTAATTGACACTTCCGGTAACGATATTTTATACATAAAAATTAATTATTTGCACTTTTTTAAATATTTTTGGAATACCTCGATGCCGAAAATATTTTCACTTTAAGCAATCCTGGATTAACCTCGCTCCATCTAAACAAAAAAAAAAAGGATAAAGCATATTTTTCATTTATGTAGTTATATGTACGAGTATCGTAAAAGTTTACCTAAGGCTGCGCTCCTTGAGACGACTTTTAACTTTACTTTTAATAGTGGAAACACCTCCAGCGCTGTGCAAGCCACGGCCAGTTATAATGAAGACATGTTTATAGCTTTTGGACAGGCTGTGCAAATTTGTTATGTGCCGATCTAAAAACAGATCTAGGCACCCGACTGCCTCCTGCACATACAAATAGTGCAAATCAAGTAACTCAGGATTATTTTGAGTATACTTGTGCACCTCCATGATGCAATTGGCTGCACGGTGATTGTACATGTCAACTTTCTTTTTATGTAAATTAGCAATTTGTGAATAATAAACGGCAATAGCACTGTTGCCTTTCTGAATGGCGTCCTTAGCTTTTTGATAACATTCAGCCTTTAGTTGACAGTGATGCGCTGCAAAGTTGCGAGTATCTTCAAATTCATGTAGAGCGATTCGTTTTGATTCATCTGGTAAAAGCGGTGACTTTACAGGTTTTTGGTAATCGTTAAGGGAATGCATGGTATATTGGTTTTTATATTGGTGTTTTTGTTGTGCTTCTACTTGATTATTTAGCTGCAAAGGGAAAGATCATTTAGGTATTAAAAAACCATAGTGAATATTAAACTAAAACTTACCAATTCATTTTCCTGTATTGCACGTTCCAACAATTTTTCCTGAGTTGTAGTTGTACATTCTTCAGTATTCATGCTACTTTGAAGCACTTCAATTGTTTCTTTGAATTTGTTGCCATGAGCTGCGAAAATATCTAAGAGGGTATCGCGTGGAATGTTTGGAAATAGTTCGCACAGCTTCATTTGAGTTAAATGCGATGCTATATCTGTAGGAAAATTCCTGGTTTCCAGTTGTTTTTGTTCATCATGTTCGTTTTTGTAAATCATCCAGGCTAACTCCATGTCAAGAATTTCTTTGATATTTTTCGGAGTCTCTTTAAAATGCTCATACTTTGGGTTTTTTAGTAAATGTGCAAATTCTTCATCTTCCCGTAACGTACTTTGACGTTTTTCCTCGATTTGATTATATGCCGATTCCATCCATAACATAAATAACTCTTTTGCCAAAGTCTTGGGCATAAAAACATTAGTTTTTAAATTTTCTGGTAGTTGCGAATTAAATGTTTCGGTAGAAAAAATTCCACGTAATTGCTTCACAAAATCTTCACCCAAATTAATTTCTAATAAATCGTTGCCATCATCAATTTCCATCTCGTCTTCAGCATCTACTATCGTAACTGGGTCGGTTTGTACTTCAATGTCAGTGTAACTTCTGGGTGATAAAAACGGTTGTGTATTTTCAATGTTTCCACTGCGTAAATTTTTTATTTTTCGCACATGGTTTGAATAAAACTCTTCTCCAAGCACAAAATTATTTTCTATGGCTTCTTTAACTTCACGTTGTACACTAGAGGCGTTTTGGCCAAAGCGTTGTGCACGTACCTTTTGTAGACGTTGTGGTTTTATGTTTCCACCAGTATTTTGCGGTGGCAGTTTTAGCAAGTTTATAATTTCATTAGTTGGACGAGGATCACCAAAACTAGTACAGCTGCACGTTAGTACGCATTCGTTGTCTTCATCGTTTGCTGCATTATAGTGACTATCGATAGTTGAAAGTTCATCTTCTTTGAGCAGAATATCAACAGCCCAATCGATATCACCGTTACATTTAACAAACAGGTCCCACAAGCCGGTAAGCTGTTTGTTTGGGTATATTTGTCGAAGAGATACAAATGATTTATTTTCGTTTAGACAGTTTACCTTATGTCGTTGGAAAGAAGTTTGTTCTTCTGGTTCGTTATCGACATCGGCCTTGCTTGGCGGAAATTCATTAACGCCTTCTTTCAAGAGATCTAAAAGCGTTTTCTCACTTTTTGTATATGATAAGGGCAAGCTCGACTCTGATGCTGGTTTAGTTTCACTGTCTTCTTGGGACAGGCCCCAGAACTGATTTGCTTCCAGCTCATATGGTTTCCATACTAACGGCGGTGGATGCTGTAATAACTTATTATTGTTTTTTTCTAATTCTGCATCATTTTTAGGTAAGTTTAAGGCAATTTTCGACAACGATTTCGATTTCATGTCTTTTCTTTGAGGTTTAGGATTATCTGTAGCTATGGTATCACAGGGAAATAATGGGCTTTCATGCATTTTTCCACTTTCTAATATCGTTGAACTTTTAGTTATTGCTGTACTTTCATTGCTCCATGGATTTATAGTCTGTTTGCTATTAAAGTCTTGAAAATTTTCATTTGTGTCCATTTCTTCATCTTGAATCACAATGGGCGGATAATTTCGCATTTGAGGTAACGGTAAAGAGTATTTGGTATTTTTTAGCATCTGCGAATAAAGACATAAATTTACTACAAAGTTAAAAACTAAGTTTTTAATTATAAGAACATTTAAAACTCCTTGTCACATCATACCAGGAAGTAATATGTAACGTCTCCGATTTTCATGATCTTTGTATATTTGCACTCTTGCGATGAACATAGAAATTTTATTTTTAAATGGGCTGGTAAAATCCCTTTTTTTAGGGCTATCTGAGCTATGTTTGCATGGACTGAAGTTAGCTTATGTATTTGTATTTTAGGCTGATTCAAATTTTTGTATTTTTGTTTTTTCGTTGAATTTCACGAAATTCAGCTCTTTACCTCAATTTTATAAGATGGTGCTGAAGCCTGTTAGTTTTACATGTAAATTGTATCAGTAAAATATATTTTATTAAAAAGGAATGTGAATGAATAAGTGATGAATGTTGTTGGGCTGCTGATGGTCGTTTTCCAAAGTAGTTTTTTGCGCTGAATCCGAATCTGGAATTGACCCATCAAGTCAGAATTCTGAAATATTTGAGGTTAAGTACAACACAATAATCGTCATCAATGGGTTACGTTTTTACTACACGAACCTTGTTTAAAAATTTCCCAATTTTTTAAAACATGTCATAAAATTAGAAAAATTACTTCATTAAGTTCTATTGTTGGAGTTTGTGTAATAACAGGTAGTTTTTTGTAAACCTTTCAATCAATATTTGTTAAGAGTTTGACCTGTAAAGAACTTCATGAACTAACTCTGAATGGAGTACGCTGTTTTTGTATTTTTTCTTATGAGATGTTATAGTAACTTAAGCAAGTTACCTTACATTAAACCAATCATAGGAAAGTAATTATAAAAAATAAAATTAATTTTATAGTAAGGTCCAACTAAGCTATGTAAAGGCTAGATTAACCTACTGACAAACCTGAACAAAAAGCTTGTCAGATGCTTAACCCTTGTGTCTACACCCACATACCCGGTTGTTTATCATATTTAATTTGATATATTTTGAGTTCTAGATGCCGTATCAACTTCAAATTTTGGGTAGCCTCCTAAAATATTGTTTTCAATCATTTTCCAAAAATTCTTTGCAGGTAGTTTTTGCATAAAAAATGTATGTAAATTATAAAATTGAAATGAAGAAAAACATTTGTGTTTCATTATAAATTATTATTATTTATGACATTACTTTTTATGTGTATGTTTATAAAAGAATAATAATATATTATTAATAATTTGTATTATAAAAAAATAATTTGATTAAAAAAAGTGGTATTTTATGATGCGCAACTATCACATTTTGAGTGATATCTTTTGAATGTGCAACACAAGCTGGCTTTTGGCATTCTTTGAAGGATTTTCTTGTTGGTCTTTTTGAGACAAAAGAAACAATTTCCCTCGTGCTTGATTTTGCCAAAATCGTCACGTTCATCTTGAGCACTTACAGGTAGGTTTTCAATGGTTAGTGTAACTGGGCAGCCCAACATGCTTCCAGTTGATGAAATATTTCGCATTATTTGCGCATTTTGCGAACAATTTTGTTTTTCAGCCATGGCTAATTGCTCACTCAACTCTTGTAGGAACAAACTTCTACTGTTTGTTGATGTCTTCGAGTGTGGATTATTTTCCATGTAGATCATGAATTCTGCAAGTGCAGCCACACTTATAATGTAATAAAAAAAATCAAAAGCCATATCTTCACCAAAGCATTTGTCCATATTATCGACGCCTTCCTTTCTCATGTTGTAATCGAGTATGTCCAGAGTTAGAAGATCTTGCAATTGCCGGGGAGTTAAACATTCGCCATTAGCCATGATATAGTTAGTTGTATTATTATTATTTTATTAAATGCATTGCATTAAAAATATTTGAGCTATTTTTATTCAAATACCGTCCGACAAAAAACTTGACACATTAACTGAAGACATTCTATTCACTACTTGCAACACATATATATATATATATATATATATATATACCATTTTTATGCGCGAAATCATGCAGAATTTTTCAATTTACTAGTTCTTGTTCTTCGAAAATGCTCTCAAAATATCTTCAAGAATGGTAAATCCTCTAAAAGGCGTTGACCTGCTTGAGGTTAATTTTAATACAAGAATCGTCATCAATGAGTTGGGTTTTTATTACATGAACTTTTATTGATAAATTTCCCAATTTTTTTTTAAAATATCAATCATAAAATCATTAAATTCTACTGTTGAAGTTTGTGTAACAACAAGTAGTTTTTTGATTACTTTTCAATAAATTTTTGGTTAGAGTTTTACCTAGAACATATGTATAGGACTTTGCGAATGAACTCTGAATGAAGTATATGATTTCTTTTTTACCTCTGTGACGTTATAGTAAGTAATATCAAGTAGGAAGAGTGGACGGGATTTTTCGAGATGCCACGCGACAGACCGGTTATCAAAGAATAAGGTTAAAGAATAATAGTACTAAGGCAGTTTCTTGGCTACTTTATTTATCTGACTTTAGCGCGGTTTTATCATACTTCTAAGTCGCAACAAATGAATTTACTACGAAACCACACCATCAAATAATTTCTATGCATAAATAAAACCAATTGCAATATAAGAAACAGGAACAAACGAACAAAATGTTTGATGTATACATGTCAATATGAATAATCTATAATCGCTATAAATAGAAAAAATCGTTAAGCAACATAAAAAATTTAAAACACACATGAACTTATGAAACAATGTAGTCACAATTGCACACCTATGTAATATTACCTCTATTAAATAAATCTAATTTCTTCTTATAAATGAAATTCCTTCACAAAATCTTATATAATGAAATATATTTAGATATTTAAAACGATAAATATGCAAACCTATGATTATTTCATTAATTTTAAGAAAAAAAAGCAAGCAAAATTGCACACTTTGTGCTATTCGTGTAATTTGTGGGCAAGATAGTCCAAGAGCCCGCTGTAGAAAAGTCGACAAACCAGTGTTGCCTGGGTTGTCTTGCCAAAGTCCGTCCCGATGCCCGAAAATGAGCGAATTTTGTCTGTTGTTTTAATTAAAACTTAACAGTATTACAGCTCGAAATGTATGCCAAATGATAGAACTCAAAGAGGCCTAAATATAATATATGGGGTTGCATTGCCGAAACCGGTCCCAAAAATAGGCTTTGGCAAGACAACCCCCGTTCGTTAATTTCACAAAACTGCATTACTATCTTTCCTATATATCATATCCTGTAAATTTATACACTCAACTTTTTTACTGCCGGCTCTTCGCCTAAAAGTTCTGGCAAATGCAAAGTATGCCATCACGGAATTGTCAAACAAATTGAAATTTTTTCAAAGCCCTTTCCTTCTTATTTCGATCAAAAACTATAGAACCGGGTACCTAGCACCTGCAGTTTTAAAGTTTGGATAAAAACAAAATGTCACTGATTGCATTTATGAATACCTAGGAAAGTATGTAGGATTTTTTCGATATCTCACGTTTTACAAAATTGGTGCACTTTTAAAAAATATTCATAATTTTCAAAAAAAGAACCCGAAAATTTTTTATAAAAAAAATCTATGCAATATAAAAAAAGATCCTACGTACATCCATAGAGAATATAGTTTTACACATACATACACTCAAAATTTCAAGTCAATTGGTGAAAAATTGTTAGGAAAACCAGTATAAAGTTTTCAGTGCGGTCCGGTAGGTAATGGCAGCGAGCCCCCTAAATTCAAAATACGACTTCTTAGATATGTTTTTTCGCTATAACCCTTTTGGTATGTAATTTTTGAAGTACATACTAAGGCTTCTTTTAAGCAAATAAAAGTCTATTTCTGAAAATTTCTGCAATGGCCCAACCCCTTAAGACGATGAATTTAATGTGTTATTTTGAGTACATTGTTCAACTTTCATGAGTATAATTTTTTTAGCATAAGACAAAACCGTTCAAGAACCTCTGTCAGGGGCGTACGATCTGAGCAAAGTTTTTATAGCTATTACTATAGGATGTCTGGGCCGTTGATTTATGTTAAGCCCGTTCGTTCCGATTTCTGACATATCACCTCTTATTACTCGGCACTACAAATTTCTGGTTTTTTTCTGCATTTACCTCGCTGCGGGTTCCACCAAAGCGCTGATCAATAAGTTTCCTAGCTTTTTTGCTGATCGTGTGTGCTTTCTATCGCCAGCGCCTTTTCAAAGTTTCAGTTGAGATTTGAGTATTGCTGGTGAAAAATGAAGGACGTGCAAGAATTTATATAAGTTTATATTCGTCTCGTCTCTTTGCTTGTCAGGGACAGGTTTATACTGTGGCAGAACTGAACTAATATTTGTTAAAAAGGGACCAAAAAGGATTTTTCGAACTTAAAGCCTTATGATAAAAAAAAAGAGTACACACAAAATCTAATAAGCAAGAAAAATCAGACCGAGCTCTACTAAAATGTCCTTTGTTGTTTCATGTTTCGGTTGTATCAGAGCTCTATATTCACAACCCGTCAAACGCCTTTCACAATATAATGTGAAATAAATACTAATATAATTGAATAATGAATATGTTACACGGACTTCAAATTCGTGATACCATTTAAGTGTTTATTAACTAAAATATCCGAATTCAGACTTAGGCTACTATGAAAATAAACGGCTCCTATGTTGTATCATACATGTTCAGATTACCTTATACAGTGGCTCACAGCTTATTTCATGCAGTATCAATTTTAAGGTTTATAAAGCTATAAATTCTAAACTAAGTCAAATACTGAACAATATTAAACGCCATATTTTCGAATGTTACACTAAGTTTAATTCCTGCATTACTCTTATTTTTTATACTTTTTTTTTCATGATTTATTGACTAAAATGTAAAAAAGTGCTAAATTGAAGGTCACAGCCTATTTCATGCAGAAACTTCGGCCCACGTTCGTGCCAGAGTTTCGCGCGAAATAGCGGTACTTTGTTTTTGTGTGTTATCTTAGTTCTGCTCGAAATCAGTTGAAGGCAATTTTCAGTCTGATCGTGCACATTTGACTGTGAAATCGCATAGTCTTCAAAAATGGGTCGTCGCACAACAATAGAGCAGAGGGAAGTCGTTATAAACAATTTTAAGAACGGGTTGTCACAGCGGAAAATTGCTTAGTCAACTTGAGTCCTGCGACGGTGCAAAGCATAATTCAACGCTTCGTGCATGAAAATCGGGTGGAAAATAAGACAAGAAGTGCGCCCAATAAAACATTCAACGAGGCTGACGAACGCTACATTGTCCGGAAAGTTAAGGCGAACCCCAAGCTATCGGCTCCAAAAATGGTCACAGAGGTGCAACAAGGACTAGGCAAAACGTGCAGTGCAGAAACTATCCGCCGCGTGCTGCGTGACCACGACTTTAATGGTCGAGTAGCAAGAAAAAAACCATTTATTAGCAAGAAAAACTAGTTATGCCGAGTTGCCTTCGCTAAGCAGCACGTACTTAAGACCAGTGACTTTTGGAATAGTGTCATATTCGCGGATGAGTCGAAGTTCAACCTATTTGGCTTGGCTCCGACGGTATGACCTACGTGTGGAGAAAACCAAACACTGAGCTTCAAAAAAAAATTTGAAGGCTACAGTAAAACATGGTGGTGGTAGCGTCATGGTATGGGCCTGTATGCCAGCCGCTGGCGTTGGCAATTTGTACCGAACGATGTACCTCGATATTCTAAAAAAAAATTTGCTCCAGAATGCTGAAAAGCTGGGTATATGCCACAATTTCCGCTTCTACCAAGATAATGACCCGAAACACAAATCGGCCATCGTGCAGTCCTGGCTAATCTGGAACTGTCCACATTTGATGACGCCGCCTGCACAAAGCCCGGACATGAATGTGATCGAGAATTTATGGGCTGTGTTGGAAAATAATATACGTAGCCACCACATTTCCAGCAAAGAAGGGTTGAAAAGGGCGCTTTTGGAGGAATGGCAAAAAATCACCTCCGAGACCACCCAAAAACTTGTCGAATCAATGTCGAAGAGGCTTACTGCGTGTTTAATGGCCAAAAGGTACCACACAAAATATTAAAACAATTTTTTGTTAAGGTTTAAGACATAAAAATTCTCAAAATAAAGATGCATGAAATTTCAATTTTGCACTTTTTTCACATTTTAGTCCATAATTTATGAAAAAAAAAAGTTTAAAAAATAAGACACATATAGAAATTAAACTAATGTTAGTTTACAATTTACAGCTTTATAAACCTTAAAATTCACACTGTATGCATTAGAGACAACGACATTATAGATCTTCTCAATTTCCCCTAACATTGATGCGGTACTTGCCGGAAAGGTTAGCCTCGACAAATCACATAGATTTTGTGAGAGTGAATTCCTTCGAATAAAAGCAACATTAAGGGCCTCTCATGACCCTTCTGATATGAAAACACAGACAGAAAAAACTAAGACGTGACATGATACATAACTTTATTCAGCAAAAATGTGGCAAATTGTCTTCTTTCAGAATTCATACGGCCTAAAAGCGTTGGTTATTTAATGTAGACAAAGAGAAATGGTACTGTAAGCCCATGTTTTTTTAAGAAATTCATTATTTGAAAGATATGTAGTTAAAAAAAAGGTATTAAAAAAAATTAGCACCAACAAAAAATTGTGTAATAAAGCATAGGAAATCTGAACCAATTTTAGCTCTTTACAACAAACACGTCGATTTTCTTAAGAAGAATAAGCAAAGCAACAATCAGCACTCTACCCTGCTACGTACATTTTTATTGTTGTAATTTTTCTAACCCGCGCTATATTTACATTGGAATTTTTATTTTGTTATTCAGAAAAAAAAATGAAGCGAAGAAGTATTCACGACAGCTTTTTTCATTTCGTTTGATTGGTGTACTTATATTTCTGCACTCATGTTGTTCTTTTTTGATTCTTGGAATTAGCTTTTGGTTTATTGCTGATTTTTTTTTTTTTTGCTATCAAGATCGAATTTATGGTGGATTTTTTTTTCTCTTGTTGCTTTTGATCTAAGTCGCTCCTGTTTACAAAATTTTGCCCACCTATGTCATAAAGGTTTGAGATTATCAAGCAATAACGGCGATCTGTAGTATTTTTTATATATTTTTTGTAAATTTTTACTACATATTGTAAGCGTTCTAAAATGTTTTGTTTCTTTTGACGTATGTTGATTTTAACAATATTTTAATGTTCTTGCAAGTTGCCAAGCTCATTCCAGAAGTGAAAATAAAAACAAATGTCAAATTGCTCACCAGATGTGTTAAAAGTCCGGAGCCTTCAGTCAATAATTAAATAGACGTTTTTAAATAATTTTGAGATCACTATGTACGTAAAAAATCGTAGCACTAAAAAGATACCTATTATATGATGTAGTAAGAAAATGGAAAATTGATACGTCTCATAAATTTAATTATTTCTGTCGCCCGATACACAAAAAGTAGAAAATGGGCAAGGGAAATATGTTTTAGGGGTTCGACTTATGCACAAACATTAAACACAAAATGTTTAATTACACATTTAAAACCAAAACCTACTTTTGCTCACTGCATAGGATTAATCATCCAGGTCAAACTCCAAGTCCGAAATTTCTCAATTTTTCAAAATATAGTACATAGTGCTATAAAACTAAATACAAGAAAATGGTGTGACACGAGCAGTCAGGAAAAAACTAGCGTTTAGACAAGTGGGTATGGCACCTCACATAGAAGCAGGAATGGTCTAAAAAACAAAGGCATCAGATGACTGACTCCATTTCTTACTATAAATTTAGATGAATCATTTAATTAATTAGCAAATATTTAAATTTCATGTTAATTTTTCGAGTGACGTTATTTGGACAGCAAGGAATCTAAAAATCGCGTAACGTAATGCATGCGCGACCTCTAAGCGACTTAGCATCCTAAAAAAGGCTCATTTTGCTGAAGCATCAACCTTACTCAAAATTTCACACATAAAATGTATACGATTAGACGGAGGGGAAAAGGGTTTGATATTTCCAAGGAACGAGATTTCGCAATTAAAAGTATCGTAATATTTTCTCTGGAGTGAGCCTATTTTTTCCATCGTAGGCACATATTTGCAGACAATTGTAAGATCTGTATAGAAAGACAGTATTGACAATCAAAGTCAGAAAGTTTTTTGTTGAAGATCGAAATAATGATTAAGGCGTACACATTACCACGAGATCAGGCAAGTGGATTGGTTTTTGCACCATATCTGAAATATCTTTGCTTAAAACTGCAAAAATGCTGTTTGGAGGCATATTTAGATATCTCAAGCTTACAAGAAATTGCTTAGCTGGTTTGTGTCGCATGACATCAATTAGTGTAATGCGCTTCTTCTTCAAATTTTAATTTTCAACCTTTTCAATTGGATGCTTCTATTCTGAGTCATTGCACAGTAATGTTTCTATTTTATACAAATATAGTTGTTTCTATTGTATGCAGTCAGGATTTCCTGATTTAATGACCAATATTTTGAATAAGCATTATTTTGAATAGGAGGAAAGGTAAAATATGAAGTCGAACATTGCTTCTGTCTGCCATAAATAAATATTAGCTAGATAAATATATGCAAGTGCAAGAAAACTTCAAAAATTCTTCAAAACATCGTTTTTCCATTTTTAGGCAATAACAAATCTGAATTCTAATATGCAATGAGCTCGCTTTCAGTGCACAACAATTTTCCGGACTTCCTAAATATGTTCTCTGAATATGACATAAAGTTGGTTTTTGTGCCAGTGCTATGAGATTTTACCTTAAACAAATCGTTGACAGTTCCTTTCTCATATTTATCCAGCATTATCTGAATTTTATCCTTTTGTACGCGGTGACGATTTTTCATGGCAAGCTTACCAGGAGAAAATCTCCACGAGGTCATAGGTTCAAGTATTTCAAGGATATACCCATACTGTACAGCGGCCTGAGCGTATGGTAACATCTCCCAAAGCTTCATATTGGTGTTGTCTACGAATATAGGACTCCAACCGTTTGCTGCTTTTTCATATACCCTTCGTTGGTTAAAGTAATGCGCATCTGATAGTTTTTCCACGTTGTATTTATACTGGCCACGACTATTAAAGAAGTAATCATCAGCACCACAAACAAAGTCTCTTAGCTTGTACTGATCATTTAACTCAATCGATTTTTGCACTAATGCGTTAGCCAGATATGATTTGCCGCAGCCGGGTGCCCCACGCATCAATACCATTACTTTATAACCCGCCAAGATTTTGTCCAGAAGCTTTTGCTCCTGAGTTGTGAAGAATTTTTTAGATTGATAACTATACTTGACAATCTTACTTTGAGTCGCGGGCTGACAACGCAACGAAGGATCTTCTGTTTGGTTGACTGAACCCTTTGGTATGGCACCTTGTTGCATATCTTTTTCACATGATGACGAACGGCCTATAGAAGACCATGCTGAATCGTTCAAAGCTTGTTGTTGCTGTCCCGTTGCAATGGCAAAGTTTCCCTCGTTTGTACGTATTTCTTGATTGGAAATGATGAGTTGGTCAATGCAGAGTTCAACTATGAAAATAGAGCACGTTTGTGAATTTTATTCCAACTCGCTGGTTATACTCACTATTGAACGAGTTTTCTTCGCACACCTGACGAATGCGCGCCTGTGGCACTTCTGCAAACATGTCCGAAAGTTGTGCAAAGATACTTTTGTCTTCCCTGCTTAGATCCATTTTGTTCTTTGGTTTATAGAATGGAAGCGCGTCGTTTAATATTTTATGAATTTATCACCAGAAAGATTTAAGTAAATAAGTAGAAATCTCCGCAACACTTATAACTAGACATAAACTAGATTTCTGCTACATATAAATCGGATTACAAAACAAATAAACATTATACGTGTTTACTTCTCGTGAAAAGCCAGTTGCATATTTTACATTTTATTGTGGAGAGCCAATGCACGCAATCTAGTGCCCCGCGCGATTTTTGACAGCTGATCATTTATTGTGGGAAATTCATAATAGTCGTTGCTATCGTAGTAGCCTTGCTTTTTTGAAGCAATTTCCTTCCACTTAATTTTTTTTGCACATGATAGTTTTAGTTTTTGAAACAAAAAATTGGAAATGTAGCTAAGTCAAAGATACTCCATTTCATTTTTTTTTGTCCATTGAAAATAAATTTTTGTTTGAACAAAAAAATTTGGAGTAAAATTTTTCTAAGCTAATAAACAGTTCAGTATAACGTAAATTCCTTAAAATTCCAAGCAAAGCGTAAATTTTTTGTGGTAAAGAAAATCTCTTATTTTTATGCTATGCAATAGTCTTAAAATGCAGTTTATATACTTTAAAATATCTGCAAATAAAAATTGTGGCTTACTTTCGGATATCTTTTTAAAATTCAGTATTGTTGAAACATAATGGTGTTTTAAAGAACAAATTAACAAGATATAGAAATTTTAATATAAATAATAAATTCGAATCATGCTACACGTTAAATAACATTTCGTATGACACCTTAATTTTGAAAGTTGGTCATTTGCTTTTTGAGTTTCACTTGGCTTGCATTCAGAAAGTATTAAATAAAAGGTTATGCAACAACTACGCAGGCTTTGCCTCCTGAACCCTGCCATTATTTGCTTACAAAATACGCCTTGACAGATTTCATTTCACCAATTTTTGCATTCGAGCCGAAAATTGTTGTAATTCGACTAGTCAGAGAAATTTCAGCTTTTACTATCTCAAATACCGCAATTTGGCACCTTTCATTTTTACCATAAAATCCAGCTTGAACGCAGCTATCATATAAACGTTTATAAGAATTTTTTTTTGGGCAGTAAGTCAACGTTTACATGAGGAAATTCGGCGAGGCAAATTCTTTTTTGTGAATTTGTTTTGCGTTTCCACACGAAAACTAGAATTTCTTTGTGCAAGAAAATATCAAAACAATTACTGTATCAACTTGCCACAACGAACGTAAATTCGTCACTCTCATTGTGAATAGCACAGTCGACATTGTTTGAGGTGTTTGGCAACACCATGCTATTGTCAAAACATTTTATCTGCGAAATTTTCTACAGAGCCAATTTGTATGTTTCCTTTAATTTAATTATGTAAAATTTTTAACAAAACTACAAACTAATGCAAAATACTCAACAAACAAAATATTGAAAATGTTTTAATATATCTTAAAGTCTGGAATTTTGAAGTAATCGTATGAAACAAATGAAATAAATACCACAACATAATAAATTTCCATTTTTTTGCGATTGCAGTAACTTTCTAGCTGACGATTCAGACACACACATCCAAACACAAGTAAAATCATGTACTTCCCAATCGGATGGCCCAAGGCTGTCAACCTTTCGTTGCCAAATGAAAACATCACAATAAACCATATCTGCTGTGATGCTGTAAAAATCCTCGTCGCGGCCATTGGAGATGATATTTTAGGCGTATTGTACGCGAATCCCCTGATACCGATTACGTTCTTTCGACGAACGTCAGAATCGTTGAGTGAATTTGGTACAAATAAGCTCATTATTTGGAAACCCGATTCTCGAAAATTGGCTATACTCACGAGCACCGGTTCTTTGCTACTGTATCAAATTGATTTTGACGTAAATGCTAATGGGGTTCTGACGCAGGTGGATCCACCGTCAACAAATTTAAAGCGCGACTCAGCTGAGCTTTTCATCAAAGAAAACATTCCCCGTCTTAATATACGTGAGCTTTGTAGCATTTCATTTGGCTCTGTCATTTCATCATTGTGCTGCATAAGCCTGACCGAATTAATCATTGCAACTGAGAATTGTGAGCTTCTCAAAACTCAGTGGGATGAGCTAGAAGAGGGAGATAGCACTGGTAATCATGTGGTCATTAACCTTCGGAACATTCCCTTTTACATGAATCAGCACAGCAATTTGAAAAGTCTTCCGCCAATTGGTGCAAATCATTTTGTTTCAGCTATGGAGTACTCGCCATTTATTGGTGGATGTGCTGTTGTTTTCAACAATCGTGCTGCATTTCTAATCGCCATGCACCTGCGTTTTGAAGAGCAAAAGATGCATGGATTTTGGGTGCCCGACATCGATGATGCCACTGTATGCAGCGTAAATCACAAATTTCGGTTGCTTGCGTATGGACGGAGAAATGCAGAAGTTGCAGTGTACGCTATTGAGGATACCACTGGTGGCTTGGAATTCTCTCACAAGCTCACGCTCAATTCACGCGTCATGCCTGGTACATTGGGTGCTGTAAATGAACTGAAATGGAGCCCAGACGGTTGTGTTCTCGCTGTATCTTGGGACAATGGAGGCGTTTCTCTGTGGAGCACGTTCGGTGCATTGCTTATGTCCTCATTAAACTGGGAATTTGGTATTCATGTCGATTTGTTGCATCAAAACCCATTGCGTATTAATAAACTGGAGTGGTCAACTGAGGGATATCAACTTTTTATGACATGCAATGATATTACGGATCTTCATAGTGAGAAACGATCTGATGCAAATAACAGCACGAATGTTTTATTACTCAGTTTCGTAAAAAGTACGTTGACAATGAATTCGTGCATGTCATCTAACTCTCATGTTCTGCTTCAAGGTAAGACTATACTTTATTATTAATGGTATTTTAATTTGCACTTGGAAGCTATTTTTCAACAATCATCTTAAGCCTGGTAAAACTAATTTTGAACAGTTAAAAACTGTATTTTGTAAGGTAAAATAAATTCAAACAAATTCTTAGATGCTACTTTTAGCTTAAGTTGCATTCAAATGCATATTTTTATGCAAAATGCTTAGTTTTATATTTTTTGGTTTGATGCAAGAATGAGTCGTGACTTCCGTGATGTTCTTCGTCCTGATATTTCTATAAAAATGTTCCAGAGCGAAATAGCATCATGGAATATCCTTGAAAAAAATGATCGCAGCCTAACTTAAATTGGGATGGAAAAGTTCGGAGGTGGTACAAATAAAAAATATAATTTGAATAAGTTGAAAAATGTCTGAATTTTCCATTTAAAATGGCAACGATGCAAATGTGTCTGATTTGGACTGCTCTCAATATCCTGGCTTTTGTGAAAAAATATTTTTGCAAATTAGAATTGTGTTTTTGAAAAAATTAAATAAAAAGACAGAATGTGCATATAAATTAACACATTCTTGAAAAACAGCTACGTTAAAAATACGTTTTTTTAAGATATTGATAGACGACTTAGGGCCAAGGAATCGGCATTCGTTCTCCTTATTCTTAATTTATTTTTCGTTCTGAGGTATACATAAATTACCAGAACTGTGTCCCCGGCCAACAAACAAAGAAATTACCTAATTGAATTTACCTTCCTGGCACTAAATCAAACGTTTCCACTAATTTGTATGTTCCGAACTAATTCACAATCACAATATTAATTAGTCTTGTTTGTTGATGTTTTAAAGTACTTAAGATACAGTAACATGGAAGCGCTTATGATATGGCAATGTTAATAAAATACGAGCTATTCGAAGCGAGAACGATGTACTTCTTGCTAATAATGCTGCGCTTTTAATGTGGTTCAGTTACAGTAAAAGTAAAGCGCTTGGTTGCAATGACATGATATTGGCAATATACGAGTAAATATTTTATTTCGTACTAGCTGATGCCCCTGAATTTGTACGCGTACCCTGTTTTTTTACCCTATACAGAGGGCATATTCATTTTGTCATTCCTTTTGTAACTCATAGGAGAGGGCGTGATAGATATAGAAAAGTATATATATTCTTGATCAGCGTCACCGATATAGTTAAGTCCATCGGTCTGTCTGCCTGTGTGTCTGTCTTTTTGTTGAAATCACGTTTACGGGAAAACTTAGCAAGCTAATTCACTGAAATTTGGCACAGAGGTCATACCTTCTTACAAGCTGCTAGCATATACAAATTACTCTATTTAAATAGACCCCAGCCTAATTTAAAAAAAGTTGCTGCGATTTTGATGAAACTTGGTGAACATGTAAGCAAAATTAAGATTGGGCTAGGTTTCAATTTGCAAAGGCTCTTAAAAAGGGCTGGCATAGCCCCTGTGAGCGTGTCACTTTTCAACAGTTGAAAATTTTGATTTCGAATAACTCAAAACTGGCATGTAAGATTTTCATAAAAATTGAAAGCAGTTATCAACAGAAGCTACGTCAGTATACTGGAAAAACTCGTTGAAGGGCTTGGCACAGTCCACAATATTTATAAACGAATCGTTCTGAAACCTGAATATGGCATATATACTTGCTAAGGTATATTGTTGGAAAATGTTGGCACAATAGTGCCGGTGGGCTTGGCTCCTCCCATATAAGAAAAAATAGGTTAATGCTGTAGGTAATGTCCCATGAAAGCAATCCTCATAAAATTTGGTGCATAGATGTCAGTTACTATAAGCTTTAAAATTAAATGAATTTCGACGGGAAATCATCAGGAGGCGTGGAACGCCGATATTAACATGAGACTGTAAGCGCTATTTAAACTGAACTATTTCAGCAATTGGCATAAAATTTCATGTAAGTGGTTAACATGCTATAAGGTACATCTGGGCGTAGCACTTCCCACACAATTAAAATTCGCTAAGTCGCATATCTATCGAAATATGTGAGCAATCATGCTGAAATTTGATGTAAGAGGTTTGTTTATGAAAAACTATTTCTGGATAAAAATCAGACTGGATTGTGCCAGTGGGTGTGTAACCGCCCTAAAGTTTAAGACTTATTATGGCATATATCGCAAACTACACAAGCTGTTGTGCTGAAATTTTGTATTCGTATGTAAATCACGAATATAATTTTTTGATTCCAATGTAGGCGGATCCCCTAGAAATCAGTGCTGAGTTCTTCTTGCTTCAAATTCTATATAAATGAAATATTTGATGTTCCTTATGCAGAAACGCTGCAATATGCCTGTGATCTAGTGATTGACATTATTCTAAAAAACGCGATTGAAAAAATCCAGAATGCTGTCAACATCATAAGCTGAGAGAATGGCAACTTTAATTTTCTTTCTATATATAGAAGACTTCAGAACTTCACCCCAACACTTACAATGAAAATGTTACAGTTGAATCATTGAATAAATTTAATTTTCTTCGACTCACATTTGGATCCCATTTAAAACCATTTAAAAGTTGTGTTTTTTACTTCTTAAATATAATAAGTGCCCACAGAATCTAGTTTTTCTTTATTTCGGTCTGATAATGGACTTAATTTGGATTGATAAATATCATATCTGATGTTGAACTGCCCAGTAAGTGAAATTCTGAAATTACAAAAACTACAATGTAGGGCCATAAAAACTGCCATAGGTTCAATGAACTCCATCCATCCATATTACAACCGAGGAAACTTATATTCCTGACATACATATTTAATGACCACATTATCCATCTCTTTATGTATGTAAAAATGAAATGCTGATCGTTTGAGTCGACATATCTCTGGAACGGCATGACAGATTTGTGTGTTATTGTCTGTAGAAAGTTTTAATCAAAGTTTAGAAAAATCGTAAAATCGTAAAAAACCGATATAGTGTTTTGTATGGGAATTTTGAATGTTTTCGAGTAAGTAAATTAATTTTAGGCGGGAAAACGTCTGCCGGTATAACATGGGGATGAGTATGGGGGCTGGAGATAAGAAAAGCGACAGGGAGGGCAGAACAACGTCTGCCGGGTACGCTAGAAGCTAATAAAATTATATAACAGTTTAGTGGCAAAACCGGCCAAGTCCATTTTTCTTACTTTTGGAAAAACAACGAAAAACGTTTATCTTCATGTGTGTTCATTGAAAAATTACACCGTGTTTCCCACATAGTAGCTCATAAAATTTCTCACTCAAAACACGTCAAATCAGACTTTTCGAGTTTTATCAGCCTATGTTTTTGAGAAAACAATTTTGTACTTGGCGGGCTATGATCCATTAAACATGGACTTGCCTGGTTTTGACATGTGCAGTAATCAATCAATTTTGTTTGATAAAAAGTAAACTTGACCGGTTTTAATATCAATGTACTTGACTTGAATGTACTGGTTTTGAAATCAAGTTCATGTACGTGGCCGGTTTTGAAATCTATGCACCAAACATAAATTTTAAAAATGTAATGTTTCTGTCAAAAAGGTTTCCTAAGATCATCAATCGGTATAAAAATAAAAAATTAAAAATTAAGGAAATAAGAAAAAAGTGCAATTTTCGCAATTTTTTACTCAAATTTGTAAAATATTTAAACAATTCAGCTCTGGTAGCAATCCTAGAAGTTTTTTTTTTGAATGACGATGTACTCAAAAAGGAGTATATTTCCGCAGAATTCTAGAACATAAGATTATTTTGAACATGTCAATGCATCATATACGATTTGACGATAGGCTCACATAGTTGCATAGTAATAAAATACTTTTTAAAAGATTGAATTTCTAAGATGAACTTTAATTTTTTTCTCATTCCAATCAACTCAATATACTTCCAAGCGATTTTGATTCCATGCCTATTGAAATCAACTAAAAATTCTTCATGCAGCGTAACGATAGGGAGGGTGGTCATTCAATTTTGTTATGACGCGTTACTAGTTGGCAGTGAGGTTTAGAAACTTCGAAAATTTACGAGCGTTCTCTGTGGTATCAGTACAACTAGGATTTAAAAGAGCAAGTTCAATACTTGGCTTTTTTATAGTCAGGAATGCTCCAAAGCACCCTTGATACAAGTGCAATACTTAAAAGCCTTTATTTGCACAAATATAACAAATGTTTTCTGTGAGTACTTGTATTCACAAGATTGAGTTTGGCAAGTGATTAAAAAAGTACCGATACATAGTTAATTTGTTAGACTCATTTTATTCTCATGCAGCGGCATATTGTATTTGCAGAAAGACCATTTATTTGATATTTGAGAGATCAATAAAATAAAATTTTTTATTTAAAAATTAGTTTTATAATTTAATTTGATAATAAATTTTAATTTGATTTAATTTATAAAATCTTGTTCTTTTAGGTGACGATACATTGTACCTGAATCTGGGTGATAATTTGGAAAAAATTTACTTTGGTTCCAAACTATCTTTCCCTAACAATCATACCGAGTCACTCGAAAATAACGAAACAGTCCAGGATGAAAATATGGAAATAAAAAACGTGGTCGATATGTCGAGCATATTGTCTGAAAGTAAATATTGGAATGTACTACAGCTGCCACTAACCTATGCATCCACAAATTGGCCAGTAAGATATTCAGCAATTGACAGTGAAGGCTTGCATATTGCTGTTGCAGGACGTACAGGATTGGCACTCTATTCAATGCAGACAAAAAAATGGAAATTATTCGGCAATGAATCACAAGAAAAAGACTTTGTTGTTTCCGGTGGTCTACTGTGGTGGAAAGGATTTGTGGTTATGGGATGCTACTCGCTATTGGATCGCATAGATGAAATTCGCTGCTATCCAGAAGAGTGCAAGCTGGACAATCAATTTGGTAACAAGATACAGGTGCGCGCACCTGTGATATCACTTAATATGTTTAAAGATCAATTGATAGTATTAACAGCTGATGGATTGGTTAGCATGTTTGTAATGAAAAAGTGCAACGCTTACATGCTCAACGTTGAGTGTATCTACGAAATAGACGTAAAAAGCATATGTATACATCCGGCGTGTATTGTGTCATTAACAGTGACAAATTTGAAAAATGATTTGACAACGAAGTCGGTGCAAGTGACAGGTGAGTCAAATGCAATTGCCGAGACGATAATCGTCAATGTTTGTGGACGTATACTTATGATACAGCGGGACTTGCGGAATAACGTCATAAACTCACTTATGGCCTCTTGCTTGGCGTCGTGTGTGGAATGTTTTTGGTTATCCAACACCTACGAAAAGAGTCCAATGCGTGACTGTTTATGGTTATACTCGGGTGCACATGGCATGCGTGTTTGGCTTCCAATTCTGCCGCCACTTAATGAAGAGGTGCGAGATGCGTCGCATCGTCTTCACACTTTTATGTCTAAGCGGATTATGCTGTCGTTTCCGCTAAAATTATATCCTTTGGTAATACTCTTCGATAATGTTATCGTTTTAGGAGTTGAAAACGAAACCACACTGTATACCAGTGAACAAAATTCACATTTTTCGCTGCCGTTTTGTGTGCTGGAACGAAAATCGCAGGTGTATCTGCACAAGATTTTACGTCAATTAATTAAACGCAATTTAGGTTATAGTGCTTGGGAAATCGCTAAGTCCTGTCGATCTCTACCGTACTTTCCACATGCGTTAGAGCTGCTTCTGCATGAGGTTCTTGAGGAAGAGGCAACCAGTAAAGACCCCATACCTGATGCTTTGCTGCCAAGTATACTTGATTTTATACGTGAGTTTCCTGTTTATTTGCAAACCATTGTGCAATGTGCTCGCAAAACGGAAATTGCATTGTGGCCTTATCTCTTCTCGATGGCTGGGAAACCAAAAGATCTTTTTCAACAATGCTTGCAGTCTGAAGAATTAGAAACGGCAGCCAGTTATTTGATAATTTTGCAGAACTTGGAGCCGTCCGATGTGAGTAAGCAATGTGCGACTTTATTACTTGATATTGCTTTAAAAAATCACAAATGGGAGTTGGCGAAGGATCTAATACGGTTTCTGAAAGCTATCGATCCAAACGAGATTGATTCACCCCGTTCATCGATGGTTGTCAATGTTAAAATTGCACCACCACCACAGACTCAGACTCAGGTCAATCAAAATCCGGAAGTTTTTAATCTCATTTTAGGCTCGATAGCAAGGGAACGCAGTTACTCGACCACTGTTATTTCCAACTTACCTAAAGAAAGAAAAGAGAAAGCAACAACAGTTGCGCCTAGTACCACTATTGCAGCTGCAGCTTCGACCGTTGTTTCCAATGAAGGCGTTGCTTCTTCAACCAATATGCATAGTCAACCTGTAATGCGTAGAAAATCTGAACGTAGTAATTCTACTAAGGAGAAAAAAGAAACTTTCTTTATTGAGTCAATTTTACAATGTCACGCACGCACGTTATTACAGAAATGTAAACTTATTGACCTTGGCTATATGAGTGCTTTTCTCGATTTTCATCTGGTGATCTGGCTTTCACAAGAAAAAGAACGTACTGCCAAATTGGAGGATTTTGTAGAAACACTAATCACGATACACAAAGAACTTCAGTTGCCACCGCCATTCTCGGACTCTTCGTCGCACTCTTCTGCTGAAGAAAATTCATTGCAATATTCGGCTAATATAGATTTGTCTCAAATACAACAACACGGCTTGTTTCCAAAATATGGACACGGTTCACATGTACAGCATACATCAAGTCAAACTTCAGAATCTGGTTACCGCAGTCTAGCGCTAATGGACACACCTACGAGTACAAACAACGGAAATTCAGGCGCATATCAAATACCTGCAATACAAGAAAATGAAGAATTAAAGTATTCATCACTACCGGCGAATTCGTCGATACCAACAGCGGAATTCTTGAAATCTCGTTCAAACTCTCAAGTCTCGATTGATAATCATCACAGGTACAGGAGATACTCATCACTACATGATGAGGTGTCGGCGTTTACCCTTGGTCTCGATTGCATTGAAAATGTGGAATATAACAGCATAAAACTACTGCCAGATAAGCTTGCTGTAAAGATACGTTATTTGCTGCAGTTATTTATAGAAGCAAATTGTATTGACTATGCGCTTGTACTCTCAATTTTGCTGCAGGATGCTGCCTCCATTGGCCGCATAATTAATGTTGTGACACGCTCAGAGACACCAGCTACATGTATCCGCATTGAATCTGCTCTGTTGCGTATTACACGTTGGAGCTTTGACAAGAACTGTGTTTACATCCCATTTATGATTACGCTGCAACCTTGCCTGTATCGGCTTAAACAATATATACAGTCCACTTCAAATTCTCTGGCTAATGGTCATTCTTGCCGCATATCAGAAAGCTCTGCTCATGGTGAAACATCGGCGGCAGATGATGAACCCGATGATTTGATAAATATTTCTCAGGCTCAGAACATTACAAATTCAAATGTTGCTTGGAATATTGAAAAATATCCTAGTGATGTTAAACGTCTTTCGCGGCAAATTAGCGCCGATTCCATGGGAAAATATGTTAACAATGCCAGCATTTTGAAAAAACGTAACTCCAACGAAGAAATTAAACGGAAGGAACAGAGCGGTTGTATAATAACGTAAAGTCATTTTTGACTACAAAATACGAGCAATTGTATTCTCACGTGTAACAGTTTTAATTTATGTTATAATGTATTGAACATTTTTTAAATTATACGATTTTAACATGCATATATATTTTATTTAACCATAAATATTGTGTAGAGAAATTTAAATTAAATAAAATTTTGATTGATTTTACCCGTTTAATTTCTTTCTTAATCTATTTAATTGTGGTTGTTGGGCTCAAGTCAAAAAGTTTATTTTTAATAATTTATTTTATTATAATTTAACCAACGTTTCGTGAGTCATTTCTCACATCATCAGGGTCCTTTATTAACACTACGAACGAAAATTTTTACATTAATAATATTTAAATTCACAACAAGCTTTTTCAAAACTTACATAAATTATTTTAACTTAAAAGCTTTAGTTGACACAAAAACATTAGATTTAAATTAAAACCATCACTAACTTAAACGATTCTTTTTGGTGCTATTCTAGTACTAGTGAATATGCTCTATTAATTTTGTCTTTGTCCTCCTTCGTATTCATTGTTGTTCTAATTTTTTGTTGAATCCGAAGGCTCTCTAGAGTATATCTTTTGTCCTTAATAATTTGTTTCAGGTTGTCACTGACGCTGAGTTCACTTTGAAATTCCAAGTTTCTTATTTTCTTTACTTTATGCAGGTACCAATTCATGCATGGTCATGGCTTGAACTAAAAATCCTTCAGGCTCAGGCTTTTTTTTATTCAGCAATGCGAAAATAAATTTAATGTTTCGGAACAAAAAAAAAGAAGACTCTTTTTGTCTTCACCCTTGAATACAGTGAAAGACAGAGGTTCTAAAGAAATTTTGAAATTTATAGGAAAACGGTCACATACGAGTCGTTAGCACCGGTCTTCGTGAGGTCTTAATTAACCTCTGAAAGTTTTTATTTTCAATTAAATTCGATTTTTTCGATTTCATTGCAAAAGGAATTGCATTGTCTTTTCTGTGCCACAACGAATTCATTTATTTTCGATTCCATGCACGGAACCAGACTCTGGAATTGAAAAGTTTAAGCTCCTTCCGAGGATTGGAAACTTTGAGCTGAAGTTTTTTTATTACATTCAAGGCATCAAAATTCAGAAACATAAACTCTAAGTTCTTTCCCAGGGGATTGGATTTTGAAATCGATTTTTGTTGTTCCATTACAAAAGAACTCGTTTTTCCAATTTCTTATAGGATAAAATTCCTTGTTACAATTTCTTGGAATCTAACTAAATATAATTCAGTTCTGAATGAAACCGCAAATGAATCTATTTAAGCTAAAGAATTTGATAAATCGATTCCAAACATTAATGATGGAAATGGTGATTCCAAATTTTAATTTCCAGAAATTTAAATTTTTGAGAAATTTTATTTTCAGACGAATGATTCTAATCCAGCTCGTGATTTACCAGTAAAAAATAATCTGAAGAAATACATTTTTTTTAATAGCATCGTTAGAATTTGTTTTTTTCTGACTATTTTGAACATTTTTTGAAAAGAAATATCTCAAAAACTTTGGGAAATACACAGGGTTGCCAAGTGGCCAAAGCCCGGGGTATGGTAGGAATTCACAAATTTCTGAAATAGCCGGGAATTGGAGGATTTTTTTGACATCTACTTAAATTAATTTTTTAAGGAGCGAAAAAAAGTCAAGTTTTTCGCACACAAAATTACCTTGTCACCATTTTATGAATTCATTTTTAAATATTGCTGGCCAAAAAAATAGATGAACTTTATCCCAAAAATTATTTTACCTTCTACCATTAGAATTTTTTTTTTGAGGTGGCCTACAATATTAAATAATGTATGTAAGGACTGTCCCAGAAAAAACTTACGTTTTGCTTTTTAGTTATAAAAAAATACCTAGTAATTTTTTTGGTCTTTTTTCGTTTTTTACCAATAATGGCTAGTGTTCAGAATATAAATAACTAAAAACAAAGTAACAATTTTTTTTTTTTTATAAAAATTTCTTACTTTTTTCGTAAGGCCCTTCATTAAATTTTGTCCAGTTGTTTCATCGACAGTATGGTACGATTTTTTCCCCTTAAGTCTGAAGTCTTGTGAATTTTTTGCTGTCTTACCACTCCTTCGAAAATCTCTTTTCATTAGAGCCCAATATCTTTCAATTGGGCGAAGTTCTGGGCAAATGGGTGGATTTGAAATTTTTGGTACGAAATTGATCTTTTTACTTGCATACCATTCCATCGTAGCTTTAGAGTAATGAGAGGTTGCTAAATCTGGCCAGAATATCACGGTGCCCTCATGTCCACGAATAAATGGTAGAAGACGTTTTTCGAGGCACTCGTCTATATAAACTTTGGAATTGATTGTGCCTTCCGTAACAAAAAATCTGCTTCTGAGACCACAAGTGCATATGGCCTGCCAAACCATATATTGCGTCGGAAATATCGAAATATTTTTTTTCCTTAAATATACTAGACACATACCCCTTTTTTGGTGATGTATAATATTCGTGCCCAGGTAGCTGCTTAAAATCTGCTTTAACGTAAGTTTCGTCGTCCATAACACAGCAATCAAATTTAGTCAGGTACCTTTCATACAATTTTCGGGCTCGCATCTGAGCCATCAACTGCTTTTCATCAGAACGGTCTGGTACTTTTTGAACTCTATATATCTTAAGCTTACTTTTCTCTTTTATACTTTGTACAGTAGATTTTGATGTACCCGCTCTAGCCGCCATATCTCGCACTGAGGTGTTGGGATTTTGCCTAAAAAAGCGCTTCACCTTCGTCGCTACCTTTAGGTTAAAAAAAATCTGGTTTTCTGCCTGAACCTTTTTCGTGAAACACGTAGACCCTTCTTATAATTAAAAATAACCGCAAAGACAGATTTTTCTGATACACCAACTATTTTTTCTATAGCTGAATATTTTAATTTTGGATTTTGCAGGTATGTGGACAAAATCAGTTTGCGGACATTTTGTTGCTTGCTAGACATCTTTTCCGTCAAAAGTGCTATCTTCAAGTGGTATACATCATATTAAACGTCAATTTATATAAAACAAATATTGTGTTTTTTTAGACCTATAAGATTATCAGGTAGAGCATAATACAAAAAATAAAAAACACAAGTTTTTTCTGGGACAGCCCTTATAATGCCTTGTGCTGAAAAATATTGGTAATGTTGGAAAAATTCCCAACATAACTTTGGAAAGCATCAATTATTTAATGTTAAATCAACATTCGCCATCTAAAACCAAAAGTGTTGTAATATGAAAAATCATATATTTCATATTGGACAGAAATCCTAAACGGATATCAATTTTGCGACTGCTTTTTTATAACATTTTTTTTTAGTGTATTCACAAAGTCACGAATTGTACGACACCTATTCAGACTCAGAAATTTGTTATAAACATTTGTCTCTTTTATTTGGTTTACCAAATATTATAACTGGTAAACATGTATGACCAACCTGTCAGGGAAGCACACACGATTGTGTGAAGATAATAAGATTATGCAATATTCAAAATTCTTCCTTCCATGGATTTGTCGATGAATTCAAACACAACTATTTGATGTTGGCTTTGGTTCTTCCAGGGGTATTTTAACAGGTAAAAATGACAAAAATTATCGTATGACTTCAAAATATTTGAAATATGTATCTGAATCCTTTGCCTGTCTAAGTTCGAAAGCATAGGTTTGCATGACGCAACTACACAGGTTCACGCTTGCTACACGAACTTCATTGATTGCATCTATCGGCACTTGTCGCAAGCATTGTTCTTGTGGTGGTTGTCTACTTCCTGATGCATCCATTGACTAATGAAATGAAGCACCAAAGGAAGCAAATAGCTGAGTGTTCCATCAGCATGCTCGTCACATTACTCGTAAAGGGTGTTTTTTTTAGAGGTTTGTTTTTCGAATAGAGATAAAACTAGCATTTTATGGTCAAATCTGGCAACTCTAATGTCATTTATGTTCAGTTTAGTTTGCCATTTCATCATGAACAGGTTGACAAAAGAACAACGCTTGCAAATCGTGCAAATTTATTTCGAAAATAATGGTTCAGTTCGCGAAGTTTACCGCAAGCTCCGTCCATTTTATGGTCGACATAATCGTCCATCAGAGCAATTAATTCGGTTAACCATGGATCGTTTTCGCACTACGTTTATTCTATGTGATAATACGCATCCGCAGAGACGTCGAACAGTGCGCACCGAAGAAACAATTGCCGCTGTAGAGCAAAATGTTGAAGAGGACCCGAATGAATCGATTCGCCACCGTGCACAGCAATTGGAGCTTTGTCCATCAACTTTATGGAAGATTTTGCGCAAAGATCTTGGCTTGCGACCTTACAAGATCCAGCTTGTGCAAGAATTAAAGCCGCGAGACCATGCAATGCGTCGTGATTTTGGTGTATGGGCCGAAAATGAGATTGATCTCGATGCTGATTTTCATCGCAAAATTTTGTTCAATGATGAGGCTCATTTTTGGTTGAATGGCTACGTCAACAAGCAAAATTGCCGCATTTGGAGTGAAGAGAATCCACATGAGACCCTTGAGACGCCATTACATCCACAAAAACTGACTGTTTGGTGTGCTCTATGGGCTGGTGGAGTCATTGGGCCATACTTCTTCCGAAATAATGCTGGAGAGTCAGTTACCGTTAATGGAGACCGGTATAGAGCCATGATAACCGACTATTTTGTTCCCGAATTGGATGGCATGAATGTGGATGAGTTGTGGTTCCAACAAGACGGCGCTACATGCCACACAGCGCACGTCACAATCGATTTATTGAAGGAAACATTCGATGAGCGCATAATTTCGCGGAATGGACCTGTCAATTGGCCACCAAGATCGTGTGATTTGACACCATTGGATTATTTTCTTTGGGGATATGTGAAGTCGCTCGTCTACGCCAACAAACCAGAAACGTTAGGGGACTTGGAAGCCAACATTCGTGGCGTTATTGCCGACATACGGCCCCATATGCTCGCAAAGTGGTTCAAAATTGGACCTGTAGAATTGGCTTTATTCGAGCCAGCCGCGGCGGCCACATGCCCGAAATCATATTTAAACATTAATGGCATAAAATTATCCTTCCAATAAAGCCAAATTGATGGACATTAAAACGATTTTCTTGTGTTTTATTTCAATTCAAAGCTCTATACCTCTAAAAAAAACACCCTTTACATAAAATGACTTTTGGACAAAATATTTTGTGGTAATTTTGCAGATGGTGTTGGCCTTGCAGCACAAGAACAACAATCAGCAATCAGTGCTGTTGGAGCTACTACAGGAGGAGTTTGATATTGGCACACTTTGAGTTTCTATATTGTTCTTGGAAACGAATGTGCGTAACATCTTCGATGTCGAGAGTTATATGTATTGATAAGCACAGTTGCTCCAACTGATGCAAAAAGCTCTCAAAATATTTGTTAATGAAAATTAAAAGATTTCATCGGTGGTTAGTGAGAGCAATGTCGGTCAAAATGTTTTCAATATTTAATTGATGACAAAGAAATAGTTCACCAAACGCGTAGCCGGGACAGGTTTTCTGTAAGAGCTCCTACTTAGAGCATGTATGGTTCTTGGAGTAAATAATGAAAGTGCAGTCAAAAGTTTGGAGATGGATAGCTTTTTAAAAATCGTTATAATTTGAAAATTAATGCATTGATTTCCAAAATAGAGCTGACATGTTAATGGTAATTTAATAAGCCATTGGTGGCATAGTTTTTGAGATATCAAATTTAATCGATTTTTCTAAAAGCATTTTTCTTAAGACATGGACACAAAAGGCCATAATTCGAACTGCACAGTGGTTAGTGTGTCTGCCTATTTCGCTGGTACCCTGCTTTCGATTTACATACATAACAACAAAGAAAGTTAAATCTTTTCCTCTTGCACTCTGACATATCCCATATATATCTCAAAGAATGTCTCTTATAAAAGCGGGCTGTAGACCCTAAATATTATTATTAAAATAAAATAAACCTGTTTATTAATGTTGTCTGGCAAATCGAAGCGGGTATATATAAATATGATTCATTCTTTGGCAAGTGGACCACTCCACAAAGCCACCACCAGACATAGCCGGGCTTAAAACTTTTGTTGAAACAATTACTTCACAATGTCGCGCTTTTCCAATTTCGAAATGACGATGCAAGTTGGCGTCTACAACGAAAAGGTTAAGTCAAGTTCTTGTAAAATATTGACAAATCAAAATGTAAATAAGTTAAAAAAAATGTTGGATGATTTGGAATATTTTCGGATTTGAGTTTTGGTCAAATTCCATTTTAGCTAGTAAGCTATCACCATTATACCCGCCATTTTGACCCATATATCTGAAAACTATGATGCTCGGGTGGGGTGGTCCACCTGACAAAGAATGACCCATATACATATAATAATATTTGTGACGCTCTTTGAATTTTTATTGCAATTAGATGATTTTACCTTTTTAGAAACCACTGTGCAACGTTGACAATGAAGCATTTTTGCAAAGAAAAATGAATTGCAGCAGAAAAAGCAAAACAACTCTATTGAGTTACTTTCAGGATCAAAAACGAAACTGTGAAAAACATTGCAGATACTTTATTTTGTGGCAGCACACGAAATTCAACTTCCCAAGGATGTAAGAGTAAGAAATATTTGGTAAAATCCGCCCTCGCAGGCATCAGGACTTTACAGCAATACCATACCGTCGATGGTGCAACTACGCCAGATAACCGTTGCCATGAAGCTTGAGTTCGGAAAGTTGCTTAAGCCTTTGTACGAGGAAGTGTGTGTGTGCGTTAAAAAAAAGTTGGTCCCAGTAGTTCAGTGTAGTAGAACAAACGCATCAACACACTCATAGTTGGCTGATGTTTATCCCGCCACTGATGGATGCAACGTATAACGACAAACCTGAACTTACCAGGCATACGAAGCTGGAATACCGCAACATCAGAAGAATAAAAGCAAGAAAATGGGGAATTTCCATTGTTTTTCTTTTCATTTTTTTTCTTGCTATCAAAGGCCAACAAACACACTTGGCAACGAACGAGCAAAAGCTTCCTGAAAATATTTCATCTTTTTCTTTCCTGGTTGATAAAAAGTTTGCATACCAGCGTTACCTTATGAGCACAAAGAAAAGGTGACCAGACATGTAATTTTAACAAAAACATACATCGTTGTTTCTTTTCACGTGTTGTTCTCAAAAATTAAGGAAATATTCTCCAAATGTTTATGCTTACTTTGGATACATAAATTATTAAGAGAAATTTAGGAAAATTCTGCGAGATTTCTTATTCCTTAGGAAACTTTATTCATTGCTTGGCGTGTAATGACTTAAGGATCGCTCTATTTTGAGCATTAGGTATTTAAAAGAGTTTTCGAAAGGTTCTATGGTTGACCTATATATGCTAAGCCGACCGAGCTTTCTTTTCCTGATGTGCAACTTGTGTTGATCTGGTTCGCTTGTAATATGCCGATTTAAGTAGATAGTTTCAAGAGCCTTAGTTAACTCATATGAGAATATACTGGATGGCGACTAAAAAACTGAAGGGCTACTCATAACTACATTAGTAAGTGACCAGAAAATATCATTGGATTTCTTAATCTAGTGAAAGTTCAATTATGCAGACTCAAAGAAAGTACTAATCGACAGGTTTTGAAAGAAGTGGATCAGTCAGGAATCGTCTAAAAAGAACCTCTACCTTCATTGACGCAGCAGTGGGAGCTGTTGGCAGAGTGTCACTGATGACTTATTCAACTAAACCTCGTCAGAGCATCGTTTCAGAAGATTCTGAAACTGATTCTAAAATTTTACCAAATGGTTCAAGCTTTACTTCCAAAGATCCACAGCGGTGCTTGCAGTAGCAACTTAATAATGAGGCCTATTTTCATTTTAACGGGCTCATCAACGAACAAAAATGTAGTCTTTAGGATGCTAAGATTCCAATGGAATGAAATTGCAACAGCATCAATTGCATACCAAAAATGCACTGTTTGGGTGTGGTTTCACGGCTGACAGTTATCGGCTATTATTCCTTTGGAAAAAAGAGAAGTCATTCAAAAAGAATCAATGGGACTCTAAATAGACCCTATACAGATTTTTATTTTCAGTAGTAGTATGGCGCTGGATGCGTATCTGCCCATCATCCCCTTGGATATGTTCATTTTATTAGGAAGCTTTTTCAGTAAATTACTATGAACATAAGGTTTGGTGGATCAAAATGCCTATAGCTTAGTAACGCTAATGCAGTTTATTTGAGTTGCATGATGTTTTGAGGCGTAAGAACAAAAAAACAGACTATCTTTTTATTTGGTGAGCTCAACATTCATTAATTTTGACAGTTGCAGAGATTCCAACTTGAGTATAGAGAGATTGAAAGATAGTACCAATGAATGTTAAGGAACATTTCCGGCTCATCTGTCTAAGTGACCGACCAACCTGACGCTTCTTGCAGCAAGGCATAAAAATTTTAATTGGTCACCTACTACCAGTGCAAAGAGATATCGTTTATTTTTGTTCAATTCAATTTGCTTCCCTTTGCCAAAAAATGAGAATTTTGTTCTTGGGTTACTTACATGGGCATGTGGCATGTGGCATGCGGCATGTTTTTGTTCATACAATGAAATCAAAACCAACTCACCTTTATATCTTGTGAGCGATGCTGAAATTCTTTGTATTTTATTTTGAACTTTCTTACAAGTAGCACAGAAGGAAACTACAAGTTTCGTGTGTTAAAATTTGCAACATCGCACAACAAAGAATCCTGCAACCAGCACCCTGCACCAATTTAAGCACCTTCTTTTATTTTGCCTGTCGATAGCAACATCGAATACATTTACACATTCGCTTATAAGTCCCTACACACACACACACATACGCAAACAAATGAACTTACAATAACGTTTTTGTTGTGCAACGCTACATCGTCAAACAGGATCTGCGAGTGAATACCATTGATGTCTTTGAATGGCGTCGAGTGTACGAATATTACCAAATTTCTAATCACACACCTTTTATTCTTTCGAAGCTTATTTATTCCCAAAGCTCACAATGGGATGTTAATGGCATCACATCCCCATCTAGATTCGGATCCGCATTCACAGTCACTGCCGCTGCCATATCCACAATCATATTCAGGCACTAGCGGGACAAAGCATTAGTCTCAGTTTTAGCTTCTGTTTTAGACTCGTTTGTTGTACCAGCTCACTTCCACCTGCCATTTACGCCACGTTAGCTGATGGTTTTTTTTTGTGTTTTTTTGTTTGTTGTTTTGAGAAAGGAATTACAACTGGCGACAGAAAACTTTTGTTGTTGTCGTAACCACATCGAAAATCATTTGAAAATACACTGGGAAATTAGCCTCTTCTGAAAGCAGAATACTTTTTGTTTTGTTAAAAAGTCATACTAATGAAACTATTAGAGCTGTGTACATTGTGATCGCCTATTATTATATATATTAAGATTAGACTTGCCATAAGTTCATTTAACCTAAATTGAGCAGGACTGTTCCGGTTACTTGAATGCTTCACTAAAAGCAGGTGAAGGCTTCCACATCCACCAACATAGTTCTTGTCATGTTTTTTATTAACATAATGCCTGTGACTTCCGTTACAGCATCGAAGTTCCTGTGACCTGACCGGTCAACTAGTTGCGGACAGTAGATATAAAGGTCAACCACGAATAAGATTTGTTAAATAATTACGAAACGATAGCGAAATGACGTTAAAGCAAGATGACAGAAGATCGATGCCGTAACATTTTTAATTCCACTTAAAATACTATTCGTAGACAATACACATCTCCGAAAAAAGTTTATGTGTTCGCTGCATGCATCTCTGCTAAGGCCATCAATCTGTATATCTCGACTTTTCCAACATGATATAGAAATTTTCAACATTTTCTCGATTTCTTAAACATTTTCTACATTAACAAAACGAAACCTTTCTAAGCTCACACATCACTCGTCAAGTGCTTGCATTCACTTTTCACAGATTACATTTTAGAGAAACAGTTTCACTTTCTCATAAAAATAATTCTTTAAGACGCAAGGATATGTATCTCATTGGAAAAGTACTTACATGTGCTTTGGTGCATGTTAAGGAGTTTTTTAATGGTAACCACAGCTCACTATCTCTAATGGATTAGGATTTATGAACCACACCATTTATGATAAATTGAGCAATCGATAACTTAAATTGCGTTACACATACAGGCACTCAAACCTAAAGATGCTTAAGGGTATCCTCTTTAACCCATATACATACATACGTATGCTGCTTGTCGGCTTATGAGTTGGAAAAACGTACAACCATTTTACTGTGCAAAGTGGGTCGATTGATCTAAATCTTAGATGTGGAATAGAGTTTTTGAACTGTACGCCTGTGTTCCCTAAGTCAAGAAAATAAAATATTTGAAAATTTTCAAAATTTCTTCGCCAGCTATATCGAGGGATGGAGGAGAATAATCCATTTTTCTGCATTAAAACCTATCCGATTTGCACGACACCTTTCGGAGATTGTTTTTAGGTCATTTGAGAGTTTCATTCATAGAACGCCTTTCTCAATTTCCACAGAGCATGGGCGACAAGTGTTGCTGTCATTGGCAAAGTAATGTATTGGATTAGTGGCCGAAGACAGAAGGTCATCGATGAAAACAAGAAAAAGGGTGGAGATAGGACGGAACACTGACGAACTCCAGCATTGATAAAGTATTCATTTGAAGTGAAATCGTCTATGACAACACGTATAGAATCGCCATTGCAGAAGCTCGTTATCCAGTGAGCGAAGGAATTACCGGCACCATACTCGTAGGTAACTTGCTTAGAAACGAGAGCGCACTGCCTTAGAAATATCAAGAGCAACAACCATACTTTCACCGAGAAGATGGGTACATTGGTTCCACTTTTCAGTGAGGAACGCTATCAGATCTTCGGTAGAGCGGTCACTGCGGAAACCATATTGGCATTTACTAAGCAATTCTTTGTGCTCTATATATGTAGTTTAGATGTTGAAATTTTCTTCATTACTTTGATCTTAAGGCCGGCTTTGATTTGAAAAAAGAAGTACTGTCAAAAATAACCATGCTTTTAAGTGGCCTGTAGCAGAATTAAACTTATGCGTTTTATTCACTTTTAAGTTTAGCCAGAGCGAAGTTAATGTAAAGGTACTTTTTATTTCTGGTACAAAACTGATTTCGATTTGGTTGCATTGAACAAAAATATTTCATAATTCGCAAAAATTCAGTTTTCAGCAATACTGTTCATCTTGGCGTCATTATCGGTACATTGAAGTCAAGTACATTCAAACTGGTCTTCGGACTCTTGAAAAAGCTCTAGAAGCTTTATATAAGTACCGGTGTAGGTTAACACATCTTCTGGAAATGGTTTGAGCAAGTATACAATACATTAAAGTCGAGTAATTTTTTTACCTTTTGAGTTTTTTGCGGTACATATTTTTAATATTTGATAGAAATATATTTCATTTGTTCTTGTAAAAACTATAAATATACGAGTAAGCTATGTTAACATGATTGTGAAAGCCCAACTATCACTACCTATAGTCTCGGACGTTTTGCAATTATTAATAATAAAAAAATAACTCTTCAATGTAACAAAGTCATGATTGTCGATTGGAATTTAAAAGATATAATATTTTGACTTTTGGATTAAGTTATTTTATATTTGTCTTGGCAATAATTGTTGTACTAAAACTACCTCTCATATGGTCCTCATTGAAAGTGTATTCGTCGTCCTAAGGCATATATGCTCACCCACACACTGAGAGAATTACACTCGTAGTGTGATTTTTTAAGAAAAGGGACTCTATGGTATTTCTAATGAAACCATCGCGCAATTCTTTAATGAAAGTAGGCATACTTACTGCCGCATGAATTTCATCAATATTAAATGGAGGGAGCACTTCTTGAGGGAGGTTTCTTCTCCATATACCAATTATTCACTTCACGAGGATGTAGCCTTGCCTGCTTTAGCTTTGCTCACGCACTGTCTTGAAATAATGCCAAAAGAAGAAGCGTTGCGTATTTGCGTTTTTTGGCTTTGTAGGTTGTGGACCCTGAAAGTTTCATCCAACGAAAAGTTATTTTTTTTTGGCTGTGCCAATATCAATTTCGTTAAGTGACACGATTGGTCAACTTTGAAGAAATTCTCGAACAGTTTCAAAGAAACTGCGATTGTCATCATTATTTTCAACTAATGGATGCTAAAATACAACACAAAAACAACTGAGGTCTAAATATCTTCTAATATATATAGTTAATCTATATGAGACTTTTTGAATTTTGCTGAAAAGTTTTTCTATTATCACTTGAATGTTGAACTGCTTTCTTTAGCCAATGATTTAATTTATAATTTAGCTTGATAATTAAAAACAAATCAGAAAAGTTTTCAAAAAATTCAATGTAAGTAAAAAAATGATAAAATATTTTCAATGTAAACATACCATATGTATGTACATTCATATGTGTGAGTAAGTGTTTGTGTGTGTGTGCATGTGAGTGCGATATTGTAATGCTGCAGCTCTCCATCATGTGCCTAAAACAATGTTATTGTAGGGTATTTAATATTCGCACGTTATTCTCGTATCCGCCACTACTTGGTAACCTCTTCAACTTACGCACATTCATGGCGGAAACGGGGACGATAGCGTGCACGAACATCAGAAACAGCCCTCCTCCAGCTTTAGTATTCGCACATACGGCGAGAGCTTATTTTCCCATTTCAGGTGAAAAGTTCACCTCATTAATTCATTAATCAAAGCGTTCGCTAGTCCACCCACACAGTTGGCAATGTTGGGTGGATGGCAGCATCTGATTATAATGACTTTTGCACCTATAACTTCTGTTATCTTGGGCTTAGTTGATGCTGCCCTTGGCATTGGCTCTGCCGGTACGCGTATCATATTTAAAATGACAAATTTTATTCCATCTCGTAACAATTACGTAAAACAAAGATCCATTGACTTCTTCTGCGTCGTAAAAAGGTTAATTAAGGAGAGTGGGCTTAAGGTCTTCTGGAATATATGACACAAGAAAAGGAATTTATGTCTTGTCATGTTAATTACTAAAATAATATGATAAGAGTTTAGTAATGCCGTTTCGAATACTCGTTGACTCTTTTGTTGTTAACTTAACAAATCAAATTCAAGTTTGAATTTTGCTTGAGTTAGGTACCTATACAATTTCATCAATGTTATACTACAATATGTGCATGTTTTTTTAGATTGTCGCATCAAACGTCAAAAAAACTCATTGTCATTTTTAGTCCGTATTGGCATTTGCTTGTAAAGTGTGAAAATTTACTGAAATCTACATAATTTCTTGAAACTTTCACATGAATCAATCTCTAAGATCGTGTTATTTGCCGCCTCTGGGTAGTTCTTTATTTTGGGCTACATCTCTAAAAACTCATAAGATTCAAAAAGAAAATAAAGTGAACAAAAATATATCCTACGAAAATATCAAGAAAAGTTCTTCTTTTCAACTTTCTTTGTTATTCCAGAAAGCATATTTTGTAATTATTTTTAACTAGCTGTACCTGAGGCTCTATCCACATACCCTCCACCACCTACCTTTTACGCAGTCGGTACTGCAGACAATCGGGTTCATATAACAAATTTCACAACTTGGTGTAAGTACCAAGAATAGCAATTTAAGTGTTTTTGGTGTTTGGGAAGAGCCACGCCCCATTGCGTAATGCCGTTTACATTAACAGTACAGTACCAACCCGACTTTGCGTGAGGGGGGGGGGGAAATGAAATTCTAATAGCATGATATTTTATTTATCTCTCAAAAATATATAACCAAATGAGACGCGTGGGGGGGACAAAGCCCCCTCATGCCTATATAGTGGCTACGGGTCTGCACATTTAACGAGTAGCTTTATAGTATCAATGTACGATTTAAGTTCCACAACTTTGCTGCCGTAGATGCTAAGATATACGACATTATAAATGTCTTTATTATAAAGGAGGTGCCACACCCCGATGCTTAGTCCGGTCCTTAAATCGTGAGTTGTTTAGCATAGATAATATAAATTCAGCCTAGCACCTTGCAACCATAGGTGCTGAGATATAGCGTTTTAAATGCTTTTGTTGTATGGAAGTTGTTACGCCCCGCTGTCTAATCCTGTCCACATTACGTGAGGTGCTTAGCATAGACAATATACATCCAGATAATACTCATTGAGTTCCATCAGTATTCAAACTCTGAGGAAATACCGGAAACAATGTCAAAGTCTCCTAACGATAACATGATTCGAAACTTAATCGCCCGATTCGTATGACTATAACCGAATGAATGACTTGAAACCATTTGGTTAAGATTGTAAGAGATCATGAGTTCCGATTCATATCACCTTAAAATGGGTAATACTTTGCGAGAAAATATCATAGATTACTAGTTGGCAGCTCATTTTAAAGAAGAAGGATGGTACTAAATTAAGTTTTTCTTAGAAACGAGCTGATCAATTCTTTGAAACCTATACATAGCCTTAAAAGTAGATAAAAAACTATTTTTTAATTACTTAACTTCAAAAAGATGGTTAGATTCTAAGGCCAAATTCGGATTCAGCAACACCAATCATATACATATAGTAAATATATTCTGACTTTCAGATCAGAGAAAAAAAATTTGTGTGGCTGTGTTATTGTGATACCATACTGAAAATATGAAATAAAGATATGCCGCAAAATATGTTACAGTAATATATGAAAATTATTATATAGTTTGGTTCACATAACATATGTACATAAATCGAATATTTTGTCTTGAAATTTTAAAGTGAGGATTTTATACAGATGGCGCGACGTGATGAGATAGAAGCTTATTATTTTTGATTCAGGAATAAGAGGAAAACAGTTTTAGTGAAGGTACTTGTTGGGCGGTCAAAGTAGTGCAATTGCTACATTCGTCGAGACATAATGCGGTACCGTCGCTTATGTGTTGTTTTTGTTTTCATTTGAAATCAAGTCAACGCTGTACGTCGATGGAGTTGAAATTCTTCGAATTGTTTTTTGCTTGTTTGTGCGTTGAATAACGGTTCGGGTCATGAGGGCGGAATGTGCCATTACGTACCCATCGCTGCTTTAAAACCTTAAAAGATGTTGACAAGAGGAAAAAATTAAGATATTTTGTATATATAGATAGAAATGCAGGGCCGGCAAAACATAGAAATCTTAGGTGTCGAGTGACGCCGGTAGTCTAAGGAATGAGGGAAGTGAGAGCTGGTTTTTAACATTTGATTCAACATGAGAAAATAATAGCGTTTTTGAGTGAAATGTTCTGGAGCACTTTGAGAATGTTTCTTTTTCCTTTTATTGCATAAAATTTGCGGAGACAAAGAGACTCGAAAGGTGCTCCAGAACGTGTTTCTCGAAAGCACTATTCGAATGAATTCAGACACGCACATATAAAGAAGAAAAAAATATATAGAAAATTGTTCTGTTGCACGAGGTCTGAAATTATTTGCAAGCTGAATTGTAATTGAAGAGAATTTTCATTACATATCTACACCTAAGACAGGTCTTCGGCCGGGCCTGTGGACATGAATGAATAGATTTGAAAAACTTAGATTTTTCCAAATAAATACCTACAATATCAAATTTATGTTATGAATTTTAAGAGCGCAGTAATGGTGCACTTTATTACACCAAAAAAAATAGCATATGACAACTTTCTGCAGTTATTTCACGTTGGAGTTTAATTTTTTTCTCAATTTTTTCACCTTAAAATATACGCTACTTAAATTGTAAAGCTAAGGAAAACTATTTGAAACCTCACTTGATACTGCAAGCATCTAGTCCTTGTAGATATGGTTGTGTTGTGTGGCATCATGATGGTATGTGTGTTCTGCTGCCGTGGGTAACGGTAACATAGTTATAATTACCGAAGCGAAAATCTTACATTTTAGCACCGTACCATACAGCACTTTGCGTCGTTGACGCCAACGAGCCAAATGCATCTCGCACCGTTGAGTGAGTGCATCATTAACAAAAGTTGCTGTTGGAAACAATTTGCTCGAACCTCGCTCCACGCACTTCAGTTTCTTACCAAAGTGTTTAGCTGCGTTCATTATACTTAGTTTAGAGCGGTTCAGTTTCGTTTACTCGGAGCTTAGAAGTTTGTAGCGCACTTAAAATATATGACTACAAAAGAAGGCAGGTTTATGCCGTGACGCCTGGATGGTTGCCTGGCTGGCTGAATGCATCGATTTGGCACAAAAAAAAAAAAAAAAACAAAATAATAAACAGCTGCATTTTCTTAACCCAACTTAATTGGCCAAAACATTGCGCAACCATCAAATTACGAAAAGTCCTGTTTGTGGTTTTATTAAGTTTTATATGCACAGAGGAGGGCAAAGGTGTTATTGAGGTCCTTGTGAAAATCTCTAAAGATTTCTTTTGCTGCACACTTTTTGTGATACGTATTAAATTATGCTCATGTTTAATTAAAACATTTTTGTTTTTTGTTTGAACTTTTGTCTTAAAGTTCAATTGGTCTGTTTTAATTTAAATTCCATTTAAATTATTGCCAGTTCATATTTAAAATGTAAATTAAATAGTTAATAAATAATACGTGGGTACAATGGGGTAGGTTATATAAATGCGTTTTCAAATACGCTTAATAATGTCCTTATGAAATATTTTCAAATTTCAGTTTGGTAATTTGCATTTACTTAGTTTGTCTTGGGAACTCCGCTACTTTTTACTAAAACAAACGTTTCCGACTTTGGTTTTAATTCTTTAGCGGCGGTAAAATTGAGCATTTGCAAGCCGTTTCTAATTTCGGATATTATTTCAATCTGAATCGATTATTAAAACCTTGATGTCATATGAATGATAATTTTTTTAAGCTATACGCATATCACTGATGCGTAAAATATTCTTGGTTACCATTAGCTTTCGCTGAAAATTGTGGCGAATGTAGACGTGGTAACTCTTATTCCAGCCGAAAGTTTTTCCAGGAAAATGAGGACTGTATCGAGGTTATTACAAAAATTCACTGGACTAAAGGTTAGTGGGATCGTATAAGTAGGCGTGTCACTTTGTACAAGTGATATTTTTTTAATATTATTTGAGTTTTAATCTTTACAGAACAGTAAGCTCAGTAAAATAATTTCCAGTCCGATATACCACAATTATTATCTTTGGTGATTCTATTGCCAAATCATTCGCTAACTAAAAAATGCTATCACAAAAATTTATAAAAAATTTTAATAAAATTTATTTATGTGGTAAAGTATTGCCGTCCCGATCACTAAAAGTTGTAGCTGCATCGGTGGGAGTATCTAAAGCAAATTTGGAGTGAACTATCAAATTACAAGGTCGACTCGCAGACTTTTAAAGTAAACAGAATTGCAAAATATTTTATATGGATATTATTTGGCAACATTTTACCACTATTAAAAATTGCAATTCGAAAAATGCATTTATTTTGATCCGCGTCAATGTGCAACATTTGCATTAAAATCATTTCTTAACTTAATGACTGATTGTGAGAATTTTAAATTGATGAAATTGTGTGGATATTTATATTAAAATACACAGTAAAAAGTGGATCATCAATTACTATTAGATTGATCAAAGATTACCACCCATTCTATATTGTGAAATCTACTCGTCAGAATTGACCATGACTTAATCACTCATTATCCTTGAGAATGCACAAAGAACTTGTCTAAGACTACATGCACTATTATCAATTCCTAAAGTTCATAAGTCGAAAACCTGATCGATGTTGCCTTTTTCTACCCAGCCGCTTTATATGTTTGTTCCCCGATTTTTGCATTGAAGTTCCGAAACTTACGTCATACTACTGATGGACTCGGTAGACTTATCACACTCTTCAAAGTTAAAAAATTTCTATAATTTTATGAAATTTTTATCTCATCTTGCTGAAATTCTGTACGTTCGCCGAGATCTTGATGAGGATTTTTCAAAGAAAATCAATTTCAATGACTAGATTCATTTTCATCTCCGCCAGGGCTCCCAAGTAACCGGGACTAACCTGGACTGCACGGGAAATTCATGTTTAAGCTTCGGGCCTGTTAGGAATCAAAATTGGTTAAATAGCCTGGAATCGGACGATTTAACGAACTAATTTTTTACTAAGTATTGCTGATGTAAAATTTATTTGTTTTAAAGAAGGCCGGGAATTGCTTCCGTACAATTTGGTAACCCTGATTTCAGCGGATACGTTAATAAGCAAAATTGTCGCATTTGGGCAAATCAAAACCCAAGAGAGAGTGTCGAAAAACCGATGAATCATCAAAGAGTCACTGTTTGTTATGGTTTTTGGGCTGGTGGAATTATTGTTCTATTTCCGTTTAAAAATGTTGCCGAAAATACTGTTACTGTAATACGCTATCGTACCTTGATAGCTAACATTTTATGACCAAAATTGAATGATACGGATGTGCCATACAGCCAATAACTTTATAGCACAAGAAGTTGTAACAACAATTTAAGAGGTTAAGGACTCAATTGGAAAGTAAACATTGACGAGAGATGCAAAAAAGCCTGCATAGCTTTGTATGCATGTAAGAAAACTTTTAGTAAAAAAATGGTGTCTTCAACCAAAACTTTGGATGTACACAGCTGTAGTTCATTCGACTGTCACTTACAGCGCTTTAGTCTGGTGGCCAGCTATTAGGAAAGGCTGCAACCAGTCAACGCTAGAAAGAGTACAAAGGACGGCTCAATTCCCACGGCAGCCTTAAATGTCCTTCTTCACCTGCTACCTCCCAATTCTTTTATAGAAGCAGCTGCTTCCTGCAGTGCGATAAGGGTCAGGAAATCCGGAAATTGGTTTTTGAAGCAATATGGACATTGTTCTATGTATACTCGACTAATTGAACTCTCAAATTCCCCAACGGACTACATTTATCCTACACTCTGCTTTGAGAAAAACTTTCAGGTGAAGTTTCCGCATGGAATTCAGTAGGAAGAGGGCACTCTCATCTTAAATTTTGATACCATCATATTCACCGATGCGTTAAAGATGAACTCTGGAATAGGTGCAGGAGTCTACTCATAAGACCCACATATCTTTCAATCTTTGCATTTGCCTGACTCAGCTAGCGTTTTCCAGGCTGAAATTTTTGCCATTCTTGAAGCTTGCAGATTATTGGGCTGTATTAATTCAGAGAAGAAGATATCAATTCTCTCCGATAGCCAATCCACTATCAAAGCTTTGAGCCTGGCACATATAAAATCGAAGCTAGTAGAACAATGCAGGAAAGAACTAGTCAGACTGGGACGCCAATTTCCCAGTATTTGACATTTCATATGGGTTCCAGGAACATTGATGGAAATGAAAGAGCTGATAAACTAGCTAGGCGAGGTTCCTCTCTTAATGAAAGGATGCAATATTGCCAGGATGTCATCCACAATTTAGAAAAACGGATTAATATATACTGCCAAAGCCGTGGTGAACATTTGACCGATATTATCTTTTTCACTTAATAATTATCGATTAATAAACTATACTCAATAAAGAAATCAAAATCATTACAGTGCAAAAAGAGCATTAATAGCTCTAAAAAAAAGCGGTAAATGAAGACTATGTGAAGGAACACAGGTATTCCTATGTACTCTTTTCGGAAATTAAGTTTGCTCTTTTCTTGTAAAGCTGATATCAGTAGGTTTAGCTAAATATACCATGGTATCCCATACGGACATCATTTGGGCTAAGTGGGCCGGTTCTTCAAATGACTACCACTACTACATAACCTAACTTAACCTTTCGTTTTTGTAGATTTTCTTGATTAAAAATTAAAACACACTTTGAACTGTAAAGTTTTGATTAATTCTTTTTTTATTGTTTCAGATAACTAAAAATTTTAAAAAAATAACTTTAGTTATTGCACAATATATGATGTTTTTTTAAATTGCTTACAGTGTAATGAAATAGGACAACTTAAATGTACACACTGATGCGTTATTGTTGTAAAAATACACATAAAAGTAATTAATTAATTTAATTGTACATAAGCTTAAAATAATTATTATACATACACATACGCAAAAATTGAATAAATAATAATAACTATAAAAGTTTGTTGTAGTTGGTTGGTAAATAGTAGTAGTAGTGATAAAAATCATCAATTTCAACAATGTCCACTAAATTTTATTAAACAAAATGTACAAATATTTAAATAGTTAATGCTAAATACGCACACACACACACGCTGTTGTGTTTGTATTTGTATTTGTAAATTTCGTAAAAATAAACTAAATTCAGCTTATAAATAAATATTTTTCACAGATTGTGTGTCCTTTCTACACAGGGGGGGTAGTTTGTGGGGTTAATTTGTGACTGATGTTGGTGAATTTTCGGGAATGAAAAAATTTATAGAACTTTTTTTAGGATGTTCGAACGGATAGCGGTTGTATTTCGATTACTAAAATAGGGACTGGCCTTAGAATTTTTTGTTTTTTGATCGCTCTACAGGCTGCCTGTGGGCGCTTCTAATTAAAAACATTTACTGATATTTCATGCAAAGGTATCCATAAACATTTATTAGAGTATATTATTTACTACTATTGGTAACGACATTTCTACTATTTCTACTGCTTTTGGTAACGACATTTTAATAAATGCTACATTTAAATATGAATTTTTGTTTTTGTTTTTTTTTTGTTGACATTTTGACATTTTTTGTTTTGTTTTTTTTTTTTTTTTTGTATTCTGGTTTAATCATCATAATCATTATCATTATTATCAGTATTGTTATCTCTGTGTTTTATTGCTTTTTCTTCACATTATTAATATGTAATTATTTCACTTGTTGTTGGTTTTTATGTCTCTTTTTTTTTTTTGTTGTTGTCATTAAACATGTATATTAAATAGGTATGTATGTATTATGTATGTGTGTATAGTATGCTTGATTGTAATTTTATAGTACAATATATGAATATTACTTTATCGTTAATTTTTTCAAGGTTTTTCTGTTTTGGTACAAAGGGACTTATAGGTAGGTACTTACTGAAAAGTATTTATAGGTTTGCATAAATAAAAGCGCGTACAACAACATACATATAAAATCCGTTTATCATGAAAGTGATGTAATTCGATTTGTGCTCGTTTTGAGGTCAAAGAATTTTTTGCTTAAATCGATTAAAAAGTATTGCAATACATTAAGAATGCTTTAATGTTTATGTCCGGCTTTCATATTAAGTAAAAAATGTGCAAGATGGGAGTCTATCACCCTCTGAGTTAGAGAGTGTCTTAAAAACTTCCTTCAGAGTTGTGCTGACAAACAAACATTATATCATAACTTTTAAGATAACAAAGTTAGAACAACAAAATGGTTCAGTTTGATTGGGTAATTAACTAAGGTTGTTTAAGCCCAACAAGCATTTTTTCAAATGGATGCGACACGAGTAACGTACGTTTTCTGGAAAACATGTACAATCCACGAGTCGTCAAATAAGGTTGCGTGAAACTGAAAGAATTACTCACAGTTGAGAGAGATGGCATGCTGTCTCTGCGAAAGATATAGAATTAGATGAACGTACCCTAAATATGGTAAAAGCAGAGCTAACGATTATAATATTTAACCTGTCCTTATGTCTAAAAGTCTCTCACCGACAAATTTTTCAAGTCTCGCGAGCAGAAACACCATTCTAGAGTTACTTCGACCTGGTAATTATTTGCTGGAACAAAATTTTGATGACGATACATTAAAAGAATATATTCTTTGGTCAGATGAGTCACAATTCATTAAAGATGTAATTTTCAGTTACCATAACCTTCGCAGATGGGCTACTGAAACTCTACATTAAAACAAAAATTTTTTTTTAAACATGAAAATTGCTGGCACATTAACTTGACCTTTTATCCTTTTTACGCAGTGAAACTTTTTCGGAAGTCTTACTGCATGAATTGCCAAAACTACTAATAGATGTTTTCCTTACACAAAGAACAACTAATTTTTACCAACATGATATTGGTGCTCGAAGTCAATATGTCAAAAATGTGGGAGACTTCTTGAATGAAAAATATTCAAATCGACAGTTTAGAAGGAACGTCATATCTATTGACTTAAAAAATTACCAGATCTTACAGCTTTAAACTTCTACGTCTGGGTACATTTGAACAACCGACTTGCTAAAATGTACAAAAAAATGCCTTAGGTGCCAAGATATAGCATTTTAGGCTTTTTAGTTACATGTGAGGTGAAAACTCCTGTTGTTAAACCATGGCCACATTTTTCCTGTGGCTGAAAATGAAACATTATACATCCGAAAGTTTTTATTTGCTTTTCAATGTTTTTACAGCGCTATGTTATAGAATTCAGCTTGAAGAAAATTTTTCTGTGAACCAGTGAACGGCTGTTTCCTGAGGCAACATTCAGATTCATTTAGAAATCAATTATTTTTGAGCAAATTTTAGAATAAAGTTAAAATTAAACCATTAATTTTATTATGTCAGTGGATAAAGCAAGTGATTGCATTCCTTAATTGGATATTGAATTGAGCCTAGTCCTTCGCCTAGAACCGATAAATACCGTTATCGTTCTCGTTATCGGGACCGAGTATGATAACGATAACGAGACGATATCAAAGAAATTATTACTTGAAAGACCGAGGACGAGAACGAGATGGGTCTAGCCGATATCTCGCTCTCGACGATAATGTAATGTTTATCGTACGATAGGCACTTAATTATCGCCGAGAACGAAATTCAGCCAGAGCTTCCATAATACAAAAACACTTAAAACGCAATATCTTGGCGCCTATGGTAGCAGGCGTTTTGCAGTACGACGCAAAGATTTATATTGTCTATGCTAAGTACCTCAAGAAATCTGAACGAGATTAGACAAACGGGCGTGGCACTTTCATAAAACTACTTAAAACGCCATGTCTTGGCATCTATCGCAGCTATAGTTGTGATCTTGCAGCTTATGCCAAGTTGTGAAATTTTGTACATGGACTCGACTGTCTGCCACTGCAGTAAAGACTGCGTAAAATATAGAGGTGGTTGTATTTATAACGGACAGTGCGCGGGAAAGCCGCTGGTTCAGCAAGCTTTATAAACATAAAAATGTAAACGAGATTAACCGAGAAATATCGGCGATAACGAGACGATAACGATAAGCTACGAGAACGATACGACAATTTTTGAATTATCGTTCTCGTATCGGTGAAGCATTAATTGAGCCGAATGAATAAAATACACTGCACATTTCTTAAATGGCATCTTAACAATATCCAGTAGCATACCACGAAAAAACCGGCATAAAGTTAAACAAAGTATGATACATCTTATACGCTAATGATTGTGACTCATAAATTTTGAGCTGCTCAAACCCAATTTAAAGTCAACTGTCAGAATACTGAGATACCCACATTAGTTTTAAGTGAATTTATTGCCACGGTCAGTAAGTTTTAAACCCTTTGAAAAATTAAATCAAAATCATAGTTTTTTATGGAGTTTTCATTGCTGAATTCAAATCCGGCCATAAAGTATTTCCACACATCAAGACTTTGAGATATCCTAAAGCTGCTAGTAGAAAAATTGGAATATGTGGTGTACCTGAAGTAATAGTTCTGCGGCCGGATGTGAATTCAACATTGAAAAATCCATTGCAAAAGATTATACACTCAGATTACCGAAGAGCTAAGGGCTCTTACTTAGTCATGGACACAATAACATTTTTGGAAACTAAGTAATTGTTATATATCTTCGAAACTTGACGTGGTATTAGAATTCAAAATTTAGATTTAGCTTAAGCAACTCAAAATTCAGATGTGTGGTACGTTTTAAAACTGGAGCACGTAGATAGGGTGTTTTTTCGCGGTAAACAAAAACAAATCTGCTTTTTCTAAGAAAACAAGTGAATTTTTTTAATATGATTACATTGATCCCTTTCCAACTTATTTTCAATAGTAAAAAACAACAGCGCATCCTGCCAAATTTACTTTCTTCAAATACATTTCCTTTTTGCTAAGATAATAATGTTGCATGAGTATGACGCTTTTTGTTTTGCAAACCTTTGAAATTTAGAAAAACATATAAAGAAGATAAGAAGGATAACAGTTTTTAAATAAAAATATTTTGCTTCTACTGTGGATAGATGGTATAGAATGTGCTTGCTTGATTTTTCATTTGTGTTTTTTTTGTTCTTTTAAATATTGTTCAATTTTATTTATCAATAGCTGTAGAAAAATATTTTGGTTTGTTCTTCTGTTAGTATTTTTGTTAAGTTTTATCTTGTTAAATACATTTACATACTGATGTTTTGCTTTACATTAGAACTTAAGTAAAGAAAATATAGATGTAGATTAAATAATAATTCCACTTTTTTTTCTCGTTCTATAAAGCTATTCTCGAAAAACGCATGAGTCTCTTTCAATTTTAACTGCAGGTATATAAAGCATTTCATCAACTGGCCATTTTTATTTTGTTATTTCCTTAGGATTTGTGTTTTTCCTCTCTTATTTTTTGTTTGCATGTATTTTGAATACTCTAACACTTTTTAGTATAGGTAGCTTGCTTTTGAATCGGCTTCTGTTTCGATTTTGTGTAGATTAACAATACGAATAATTTTGTAATGCTTATAGTTTTTGATTGTTTTTCATTTCATTTCATGTTAATAACTCTAAACTTCTTAAAATATATATGCATGTATGTATCTATAGTATATGTGTATATATATATATATATATATATATTTATTTTTGGTATAAAAGGTTCACGAGTTATACTATATTCATGTTTAAATATTTCTATATGCGCCTAAAAACGCCTACTGCTCCGTGTTTTCTGGCACAGTGATATATATGTATATAGAGGTTTGATCCTGAATTGTTACGTATTTTGACGTTTATGTGAGAGCATTTTGTGAATTTTCGTTATTGATTTCTTTTGTTTATAAATAATTTGATTTTAGTATTTTCCATTCCTAAGAAACTTCCAATACCAATAGAGGGGATACTTATTACGAGACCACGACGTTACCGAGTTTCGAGCTGAAATAGTTATGTTGAAATAAACTAGTTTAAGGATGAATAAAAACCACTGTTTCACTGGGCGATATCATGCCCTGTTGGGTTGTCGATCTATCTATATCCGTAAAGGTTTCCGTCAGTTTCTTGTTATTATCTGGCTTTCTATTGATTTGACATAGATAGAAGACAAAACTTATATAGCAGTTATACTTATACGCAAACTTTCTTCATTAAGCCAATCCTCTCTGTAAAATGAGCATGAAAAATATATTTTATGTAGTGTTTTTCCGTGCTTCCTTGGGCCTCTAATTTCGGGGCTTTATGGTTAGGTCCGGGGCCGCACGAAGTCAGAACGAAACTTGATTTCGCGGCTCGAGCACGTCATGGGAAAGGAAAAGCCCGCGGGCCACGAAAAATGCCCCAGCTAGCGCAAGTCTCCAGTGGGAACTATAGAGAGAGACTTAATTACAGTAAATTGATTTATTGGCTTATATATCTATGTGCATATATATCATGGGGCTGACTGACTGGAAAAGAAATCGGAACACCATTATAGAGTTTTATTTCAACATAACTATGTAATTCAGCTCGTAACTTGATGACCTGAAGGTCACCAAAAAGTTACACCATTTTGTGGTCTTGAAAACTTCCACAGTTTGAGATTTTATACCAGGGCTGCCAAGTTGAAAATGACGTTGTAGTACATTATTTCTAACGACAAAATGTATGATCTGGTTTTTTGTTTATTACTTCTATAAAAAATAATTTCACCTCCAATTAACGGCTTTTACTTCCAATTAACGGCTTAATGGCCTCCTAAGCGGCCTACGGTTTTGGCCTGGCCGCATCGAAAGTGGCCACTTGGCAACTCTGTTTTAGACCAACGTAAAAAATCAAGTAAGTATTTGAAGTTATTAACCTGAACATTCAGATTTCAAATATCTTATATAAACGAAAATTCACAAAAAGCTTTGACAGAAAAGATTTCAGATTTAGATGAGCTATTACTTTACCATAGGTACAAATATTACAATATTATTCATTTAACTACATCAACAGAGAGTAATTAAAATTGTTTACTCTCACGTTGTCAATGATATCTGCGAGTATTTGGCAGAAAATAAACGTCAAAATATGTAATAACGAGTAAGCCTCTTCCTATATTCAACTATATCTCTGTGTTTCTTGTTTGCTTGCGTGTTAAGGCCTTGGCCAATATCGGTGATACATATTGTTACTCTTAACCCATAGCTAATAGTTTATGTACCACGTCTTCTTTTCTATATACAAATTGTAGTTTAATTCAAACACATTGCACGAATGTATGTAGTTAATTTCTTGTTTTCTAATGATAAAATCATAGGTTTTAAAATCAACAATATGAAGCTTACAAATACGAAAATATATATATATTTTGTGTATAATTTCCTTCAGTTATTAACAGTTAGAGCGCTTATGAAACGTTGGGACTCCGCCTAGAAGTTTATTCTATAACTTTTTCACTTACCACCTAACAATCCATTCCTTTCAATATACTACTGAGCTAAATATCAACCCGCCGTACACAACAATCGTTACATTTTACTTTTTCGATATATGACTTCGAACCCTCATTACATTAATTATAATGTTTGAAATCATATTGGATGGTGATAGTGTTGGTAAACATTACAATTTTGTTCACTCACACTTTGTTTTTCCAAACATTTACAATATCTGTTTAACTAAAAACGAAAAATAGAATTGCATCAAAGGTAACAGACAACAAGGATTTATGTAATTTGGACGATTTGAAAACGTGAGCAATCTACTTTTCTTAAAAATATTTCTAATTTAATGCTTTGTAATCCTTTAAGTATTCGTAAATCAAAGTCGTTTACTTTCTGGGCTTTAGGTTTAATCAGATTTAAAAACCAAAATGAAAAAAATATGAAAAAAAGTTTTTTGTGATCGAGCGATTTCTTTAATGCGAAGAAAAATTCCAGATATTTAATGATTTTTTTAAAAAAATCAAATGCTTTTCTAACGAAACCTCACAGTTTATTTCTCAAACTCAGGAATGCTGTTTTTTCAAAATTTATTTCCTCACCCATATCACCTTTCATAGTCCAGGCTGCGACCTGAGAAAATGTTTTTTAGCTATAGCGTTATCGATTACAAAGTGGCAAGTAGCTTAAGACCAAGGCCGCCGAGCGTATTTCATCATGATGTTTCTTCTCGGAGGTGTATATAGGCTATAATTTGCGTCTTCCTCGTGCATGAGAAAACAAATTTATTAATAGCAATTATTATCGAAAAAACTCTCTATTCTGGAAAAATGTCTAGGTAATTCCATTGTGATATCATTATATAGTAAAGAAAAGTAACTTGATCTGCTAATGCTGATGTACTCAATCATATTTTTAAAGCCCAAAAAGGATTACTCTAAACGTTTTAATGAGTTGTCTAGCTCCTAGTATATCTAAATTTGCTTACAGCTATAATCTACAATAGTATGTATGTATATCCGTTTTAACATCTATATATGTGTGTATATCGCCTGTGATCACGATTTGTAACTATATACTGTTTGATTACTTTTATTTATTGCTTTTTTTAACTTAAGTTTTCATCTCTGTAAGAGCGAGTCAATTTAGTAAAAATTTTACTTTCATAGCGCCAAATTCGAGTACAACAATATTTCAATTAGGGTATACAGCATGAGAGTGGTTCTTGAGTGTACAGGTTGTCAGCGCTAGCCGCCATGGAAAATAGTTTTTGGCGATAACCTCAGAAACTGTTGGTTCTTTGTACATCAAAATTATATTTTAGTACAAAATTTTCGATCTTTCTAGAGCACAAAGTATTTCTGTTTAATGATGACATAATAAAAAATATTTTTAAGGCGTGAAGTAGACCTTATGGATACTAAGAAAAACGTGCCCAGAACTTTAACTAATGAGTGGAGTGACATAAAGTTCAAGTGTCAGCAACTTTAACTTCTAATTAAAAGCTGCCGCACACATAATTCCGACATTTGCCTGTGTGTGTGTCCTAAACTTTTCATAAAAATATAGACATTAAGCTCTGAATAAAGTTAGTCCAGAGTCCTATGCTCCACATAAGACCGGCTTAGTCTTTTTACCTTCAAAAAATAATCGTTTACGAGATATTTCGAAAAAAAAAACATTTCGAAAAAGTTTGTTATAGCTCCTAATCTTTTTTATTTCACTAAAAAATGGAAAAATTTGGAGGTAAATTTAAAAAACGTTCTGCTGAGAAACTTTCTGGTTTCTGAAGTAATTGCGAAAAAATGTCTTCCAGTATGGCGGCTAGCACTAACTAACTGCAAGTTCAAGTTTTGAGTCTTACGCTCCGAAGCACATCCCCCCGCTAATCCCAATGGAACATTCGCAATGCTCGAACTTTTCAACTATTTGTACTAAATTGACTGACCTATTATTTTAAAGATTATTATTATTTTTTTTTATTAAATTACTCGTACAATTCCTCATAAAAATAATAATCATCATCATCATCATCATCATTGTATACAAACACACTAGGGAATAAACGTAAAGTCCTGCTAGTACAACTACAATTAGTTAAATTTAATTCATCTTCCTTCTATTTACTAAGCTATGTTCATACACATACATACACACATATATATATATTTATATATATATATATATATATATATATGGTATGTTTGTATGTATATCGTAGGAAACAATAGAAAATATTGCTAAATAACTGTACTCGTCGTAGTATTTGTGCTGCTATTGCTGCTTCACCGATGCTGCGGAGGTTGTGAAGGTGCGCGGAGAAGTTTAAAAACTGCATTCGCAATCTCACGTCAAGGACCATCGACTGAGCCGTCTTAAAATTATAAAAATACTTGTGTACCAGAAAGTTGTTGCAAAAGTTCGACAAAATCCCTGCGCCCTGCTCAGCCCGAGTGATTCAGTCGCAGAACTTCGGCTACTGCGTGCGGCACCCTCGATGATATTGTTGTTGTCGAGTTCATGCAGCACCGGCAACTCCAGATCTGGCACCGTTTCCTCCGTCACAAAGAGTCGCTTGGGTTTGCAGCGACGTTGTTTTTTGTAAGTTTTTGTTATGTTTATGCTATATCCTTCGAGATATTCGGAGCCCTGTAAAGCACAAAAAAGGAACAAAAAAATAAAAAAAGAAAGAAACATTAGAAAGATGACGCAAGTGCAAAAAAGAAACAAAAATGTCAGTTATAAGAACAAGTAACAACAACAACAACAATAACAACAACAAAAATGTAATAAATAACGACATTAATTAAATGACTTTTACACAAAATGAGGGAAAATTGAAAAGCTTGTCGTTGGTATTAAAATAAAGCTGGAAAAAAAAAGAAAAACAAAACGCAAATGAAAATGGAAAAACAGAAAACGAACGAACAAACAAAATCTAAACAAAAATCCAGTGTTGGCAAAGTTTTTGCTTTAATTGCGCTGAATAAATTTTGTAAATAAATAGAAACGGAAGGACCTGCCGACCTAACAGCGTGGTGGACACTGGAATTCATTATTGCACTTCCTATTTGTATTGTTGTTGTTGTTGATGCACTGAAAAAATCGCTTTTTAATTCTATATGAGGAATCAAAACGTGATTTATCAAAAGGACAGAAAACCAAGAGGTCCCTTTATATATATATAGTTCTGAACTATTTAACTTCAAAAACAAAAAATGACTGAATGCTAACACTTGCACTTATTAGAGAAAGTTTGTCCAAAAAAGTTGGACAAGTCGAAAATGTAAAAGATCTTCTCATCTTCTCAATTTGCAAAGTAAATCATTATAATGAACCTACAGCCAGTTAGCAACGATCGATATTCTTGTAAAGTCTTACAAATCAGTGCTGTGAGCCAATCAATTGGACAGCAAGTGGCAACAACAACATCATGGCAATTTTTAAGACAATGCTTCGCCTACAAGCTCATGTATTTTCAGGCTCAGCAGAACCAGTCTTAATTGTTGATGCACTTTGCACTTTACATCGGATAGATTATATTTTTAGATATTTCATTTTCTCATTTCTTCAATTACTTTATTTTTCAAAAAGCCAAAAAAATAGCGAATATATAATAATAAAACAATAAATGTATTGGACAACAGGTCCAGATACCACCCAAACAAATCAAGTACGCCAAACAGTGAAACACGGTAGTAGTTCAATATGAATTATCGATGTATTTCGAAGTGGGACCATTGCTACTCATTGTTGGAATCATGGAATCATGCGCAAAGAACAGAAACCGGTGATCTTTAAACAGAATCTTCCAGGTGCAGTTGGCAGCATGGGTTTCGTTGCTTAAAAACTTACTTTTTGAACAGGGCAATAACGGAAAACTCACCTCAAACTCGAATTAAAAGACTGAAATTTTGTGTTAAGAAATCTTCGCCATAATCTCCGGACATTAATCAAAAATATAGTGCTTGTGGAGCCACGTCATATCCCACCCAAGGGAGTTCATAAGCTGTGGTGCGAACCCAGGAAGTTTGGAAAAAATTTCTGCCTGCTTTTTTCCGAAAATGCACAACCAATATACCGGTTTGTATTAAGGCCCTCAAGAAAGCAAAAGGATACTGGACTAAACACTTAAGTCTTTTATTTCTTATTGGTAAAAATCATTAAATGTGCAAAGGGTGCAAAACCTTTCATCATTTCATCTATTGTTGCAATCAGGCAGCCTAGATTGAATCAACAAAGAGATAATAAACGCATCAAGAAAGCACCAAAGCAGAAAAACCACGTTATTATGAAATTAACATGGTATGATTTTCATCCCAATGCGTACAAAAACGGAAGCGGATCCGTTTCGGACCTGTTACGGATCCGTCAGCACGAATTCCGTTTTTTTAAAACTTTGACGGATCCGTCTGGAATTCAGAACGAGTTTCATATATGGATCCGTTATGGAATCGTTTTTTTAAATAAAACGGATCCGTTACAGACTCGTTTCTTAAAATAAAAAGATTGCGAACTGGACTCGATTTTTTATGCTTGGGTGGATCCTTCTCGAACTCATGGCACAGGACAACATAGGTTCAATTGATGTATACCTAAATTAATAGTAAGTTACAACAGCACTAGAGAAGAAGATGGAAGATATGGTAAAAAAAAAATGTTGGTTTGCGTTAGCTCCATTTTTATACCCTACACAGAGGGTATATTCACTTTGTCATTCCGTTTGTAACGCATAGAAGGGGGCGTGGCAGGTATGGAAAAGTATATATATTCTTGATCAGCGTCACCACCTGAGTCGATATAGCTATGTCCGTCTGTCTGTCTATCTGTCTATCTGTCTGTCTGTCTGTCTGTCTGTCTGTCTGTGTGTCTGTCTGTTGAAATCAAGTTTACGGGAAAACTAAGCAAGCTAATTCAATGAAATTTGTCACACAGCTCACATCTTCTTACAAGCTGCTAGCATATAAAAATGGGCGAAATCGGTTAACAGCCACGCCTTCCGCCCATACTCTATGTAAATATACCCAAGTCAATCTTGAAAAAAGTTGCTGCGATTTTGATGAAACTTGGTGATTTGGTGAAGATGAGAACAAAATTAAGATTAGGCTAGGTTTTAAGTTTGCAAAGGCTCATAAAGAGGAGTGGCACAGCCTTAAATTTTAACTTCTATAACGCCATAGCTCGTAAGCCGTGCAAGATATTGTGATGAAATTTGGTACACGAATACAGATCTTATAACTCTTGAATTGCACATAAAGTGGGCGGAATTGTAAAATTGGGCGTGACACTTTTTAACAATTGAAAATTTGCATTTCGTATAACTCCAAATCGGCACATACGATTTTCATAAAAATTTTAGGGATGATGCCACTGAAAGAAGTCATCAATACAAGTTTATTCAATATTCTGGAAAATTTTGTTGAAGGGCGTGGCACAACCTACAATATTTATAAACGTTATAAAAAGAGAACTGAGAACGCAATCGCTATGAAATTTAATATGGCAGATGTACTCGTTAAAAGGTGTCTTTTTGCAAAATTTTGATACAATGGTGCCGGTGGGTGTGGCACTTCCCATATATATATAAGCAAAATACGTTTAATGCTATAGATACTGTGCTATGAGAGTAATCTTCATAAAATTTTGTTTAGAGGTGCCGGTTACTATAAGCTTTGAAATTAAATGGAACTTGACAGTGGGCGTGGCACCTCCCTCATTAAGATAAAGTTGTAAGTGCTATTTTAAGTGAACTATTGGTGCAAATGATCTGAAATTTGATGTAAGTGATTTACTGGGTATCAGGTACATATGAATCAAAAAGCTTTTTAAATAGCAACAGTGGGCGTGGCACCTCCCATACAATTAAAATACCTTAAGTGGCATAACTATCGAAGTAAATGAGCAATCATACTGAAATTTGGTGTAAGAGGTTTGTTTACGGAAGGCTATTTTTGGATCAAAATCTGACTGGATTGCACCAATGGGTGTGTCACCGCCCTAAATTTTATGAATAATTACGGCACATATCGCAAACTATACATGCTATTGTGCTAAAATTTGGTTTGTGCATGTCAATCACGAATATTATTTATTGAAACAAAAGTGGGCGGAATTGGAGAAGGGGGCGCGACATATTTCGTGTTTTCATTTCTATTCTATTTTTTTCAATATTTCCCATATTCTTTTGTAATTTTCAGTTTTTTTCCAACACTTTTCAACTTTTTATACCCTTTTTACATTATTTTCGACTTATTCAACCTCTTGAACATTTTTTTAACATTTATTTAAAAAGTACTTTCAATATAGTGTAGGGTATGTGAGATTCGGCCTGGCCGAAGATAACACCTTTACTAGTTTTTATTGCGATAATTTTATACAGCAAAATCCGTATTATTTAAAAAAAGCGTTCGTCTCGAATCCATTTTATATAGAAAAACGAGTTGAAACGGATCCAAAATGGAAACCGGAACGGGCTCGCTTTGTTTGCAAAAAACGAATCCGGAACGGATCTATATATAAAGTCCGTTCTGAGTTCGAGACGGATCCGAGAAAGCGGATTCCGTTTCGAAACGAATTCCGAAACAGATCCGTTCGATCCGTTCGAGTTCGAGACGGATTTAAAACCGAAGTTCGACATGTATCCGACAAAGCAAATTTCATACGAAAACGAGTTTGAGACGGATCCGAAACGGATTCCGTTTCACACACTAGGATGTTACAGTATTGCTTGTCAGTATATGTATATCGGATATTTTTTAAATATCTGCACACATTTTTTGAACATTTTTTGAACATTTTTTGAAACGATGTATCTTAAAACAATAGAGAGGGAAAAAAATAAAAACCCCATGATCATTTTTGTTTAAAAATGCCTTAATTTAAATAAATTTAATTCTTTTTTTATTTATAAAAATGGTTTTTTTTTTGTTGATTTTTTTAAGGTGATTTGTCAATCAATCCTTAGAATGTATTTATTCGTTCATATATTTACTATGAAGATCTTTTGAAGGGAACATTTTTCGTTTTCACTCGAACAGTCTTTGCTAGAAAAACGAAAAAATGTGGGGATGTGAAAAAATTCCTCTGGTGGGAACTTTTTAGAACTGATTCTTTGTGGTATGTAGTACAAAGGGTGAATTGAAAATTTTGACTTTTAATTTATTTTATTCTCTGTGGATTTTAATTACTACTCGAATTGGAAACATTTCAAATTAGCTTGGTGAAAAATTAAAGCAGAAATATGGATGATATAAATGTGCTTGAAATGGTACATCAAATCAAAGACTTTTCAAGTGCTTTAGATAAGCTTTCAGTTGGTTATCAAAACAAGACGTTTTCGAAAAGTAATACGATACCAACAACAGCATAAAGCCTGAACCATGTCCCACAAAAAACAAACTAAGTACTTGAAAAACGGCTAAGAATTTAAAGTCAAATAATTGCGTTAGTACGAGTGTATCTCTTAGCTACGCAACTACTTAAAAGTTTGACTTAACTATTCAATAACATTAAAAACTTGGCGTTTTTAGCAGTGTAAAAATATTAGCAGGGGATGAATCAGTTGGAGAATTGGTAACGAATGTTTGTAAATCAAATTATGCAAATAAACATTTTTTTCTTAATGATTATTTGGTTTTGTACTTAAATAAAAATAAAAAAATAATAATAATACAACAAGTTCGCTAAACTTGAATGAAACAATTTATAATTATTGCAAAAATAAGATTAATGAAATACTTTTTCATATTCATTACGTATTGATTTGAAAAAAAAAACAACAACAAAGGAATGGTAGGAGAAGATGTCGCTTTTTCAACATAATCTTTTGTATCGTATTTTATGAATTAATAAACATAGATCCCAGCAAACACCTTTGAACGTGGAAGAGTGATTTATGAATCGTCGCAGTTATGATATCTATCGCATTCGTTGACTTACAATGTGCTATAATCATGAATATTACTGAATAAATGAATTTTTGACTATCTTCTATTCGAATGAGTTTTTATTTAATTAATTTTTCAAGTAAATAATATTTGAAAGTACATATTCAATACGGGCCGACTTTGAGCCCATTTCTTTTGGAAAAATGTTACTGCGTTAATCGATGGAGTAAACGGATTTAGAAAATCACTACGGAAGTCTTCGAATCATCTGAGGGTATGCTTAAACGTTTCAAAAACATTTAAACATTTTGCACTAATTTATGGAAAATGATTGAAAATGTTACTGCTCCAATCGATGGGAAAGGGTCGAAAGTCAATTTTTGAAGGGATTGTCTTGGCCCCAATTATGAAATACATTTTGATTGCATAGTTTTCAAGCTCTTCCTACTACCAACTTCCAAAATCTAATTTCTAGCTTTCCTCAAAGATTGATACGAGCGCGAATCATAAAACATTATTTTAGTCTATATTATGTTTCATGATTCGTTAAGGGGCCATTCATATGTTACGTGACCGATTTGGTAACGACGGGGGCGGGGGGGTTTCGCGAAATACTACGTGACCTTAAATTGTAAAATTGTGGATCGATGTAGAAGACATAGAAGATGTAGAAGCTGTTGAACTGGAAGACGAACAATTAAATATAGAGAAAAATATAACTTTCATTGAGGATATACCTTCTTGGATAGATAAGGGAATTTCTTTCTTGGAAGAAATTTAAATATTGAAAATTATTTATTCATTTTAAATATTTTATATCTATTAAAATATAAAATGTAATGTTTTATGTTTGATATTGTCAATAAGCCAATGTATTTTATTTTAAAATTCATTAGTAGAAAATATTTTTAAAAATCATGCTGCAACGTAATCACGTATCGTCACTATGGGGGGTGGGGGGGGTAGGGGTTAAAAAACGTTTTTTCAGTCACGTAGTTTATGGATGGCCCCTAACACTTTTTTGCTTTCAGAATTGTATAAGTACGCCATCAAACGTAGATACATTGTAAAGTTGCCAGGTTGGCTCTCCTGCGTCTTTGTGTCGCACTAGCACTGGCTGATAAGGGAGTTTTGGATCAAATATATTTGGAAAATCAAAGTTTGAAGAAAGTGGTGTCAATCAAATGGGTCACATGACTATACAACAAAAAGTGAATATGCCGCCACTTAAAAAAGCGCTTATATGATGGGTTGAAAGAATCTAAAGTTGATCCGATCTGGACAAAGAGAGGTGTCAACCGATGGGCCGCACGGCCAATAAAATTATTTTTTTGAAATTTTTGCAATTTCGTAGTCAATTTAAATAGATTCTTGGTTAATTTTATTAACAAGCCTCAATTCAGTTTAACCATATATAGCTTTGAATTAACTATATTCATTTTCGTTATTTTCAATCAGATTTATGGTTAAATTAAATAAATTTTTATCTTGGCACCAAAAAGTTAAGACGTCTAGTTGAATTAACTAGTTGTTTTTTTCTCAGTGTACTTATGAGAATAGTTTAAAATAAATTACAAAAACAAAGCTTTTTCCAATAAAACTTTTATCGAAACGTACAAAATCAAAACCTAAGGCAATTGATGAAACTAACAAAATGTTTTGCAAAGAAATTACTAAGTTCTTAAGCGATTTTTCGAAAACTTTTGAGTTGATTTCATTTATTGTTAATAAGAAAATATTTGTAATGTATCTTTAAGGGATGACACCCAATACCGTACCGTGATGCACGGGTAAATGAAAAATAGTTTTGTTGCATTTTTCCGAATTGATGTGCAATAAAAATGTACTCACTTTTCGCAATCTCTATTAATTACTAGCTATACTACGAGTTCCCCATGGCTTCCAATCAATAGGTGAGCGATAGTTAACTGACAGACCCTCCACACACGAGTCGCCCGGTCTACAACAGTGTGTGCAATTACTCAAGAACTTTACGTTTTATTTGTTTGACTTTTTCACATACAATTGGTAAAAGGATTTCATAAATTCTCCAAATAATTTTGTTTTTTAGTAGAGCTTTATCAAAATATTTAAAAATTTCTTTTTCCCTCCCTACTTTTCACCTCCGGCATTTTGACGTTAAATGAAAATTCAGGAAACCAAATTAATAGTACCAAAGTAATTTCCTTGAAATTTTTGATTCATAAAACCGAGAGATCTTGAAACCGAGCAAGTTCATGTTGTGAACTTAACTAGAGATATCAGAGATTTCCTTCTTCACACTCACAGTATTGTGTAAGTAGATTCTAATGCTAATAGTGCCAGGTTTTGGCACCCTCTTCCACCCATGTTGTGTTTGTCGTAAAAAAAAAACGATAGTTGGAGTTTTGGTCTTTGTTGCCTTCTTTAAAATACCGATTCAATTAAGGTTTCATTTAAAAATAGAATTAAATCAATAAGACCAGTCATGGTGGTCAAATGTGTTGAACTCAGGAAAACCAATGAAAACTTGTGAGCTTGGATAACTCTAAAGTGAAAATAATCCGCATTCGTATGTAACCAATTTCCTATAATTTCCAAACAAGCGTTACTTTATTAAGGAAACGGTTTTCTGCTTTTGCGAATTTCATTTTAGACGAATTGCTTAATGGTTGGCTTGAGTAGGTTTACTCGTATTCTCGCTCTCATCTGGATGAGTACTCGAAGCACAAATGTACCATATCCCACATTCACATGAATGTTACACTTGTACGACCAGTGTCGGATGCTTCTTATGCTTGTACGTACGTGCTGCCATCTACGAGCTGCATTAAGTTATTGCAGCAAGTATTGCGGCAAACGATTCCAACCACAATACAATTGATTGCACTTTATAACGTGCGGCTTCCGACCCAAATTCCCACATTTTCCGTTTTATTTTGCTCTGTTTACTTTATTGCTCAGTGCATTAGACAGGATACTTGTACTCGTATTAAAGACGAATGAGCCAGAAGAACAAGCGAAAAAAATTAAGTAGAATAAAATGTGCAGATGAACAGAGAAATAAGAAAAAAAAAATAGTAATAGAAATACCCAATTCTACTGCATTTGGTTCGGCGAAGCTGAGTGATAGAATTAAAAATTGACATTGGGATGTTGGCATTAGTGGACTTAAGTTGTAATTAGTTTGCTACGTGGAACAACTGAAGTTGCTTATTGTTAGTTAAAAAATACGAAACTACATGTTATTAGAGATGATGAGATTTTGCGGCATTATAGCCATGCACATAGGGGCCAATTTGAGATTTGGCTGTTAAAATTTTTGGAAAAAAAATTATTCTAAAAATAATAGTGATTAAACTGCAAGAAGAGTATAGAGCTCTCGTATTTGAGAGCTTTGTTGCTTTTTCGAATACTGAAGTTGGCTCACTCTTTATAGGGTCTCGCCTTTAGGAAAATAACAGAGCCCCAAAATATATTTTGCACCGCTTAGAGCAGTGGTGGGCATGGAAATCTAGCAAAAGGGCGCAGAAACAACATCAAGCAACAACAACATCAAGCAACAACAAACTAGCACGAAAAAAAAAAACAAAATTGCACTACAAGCAAAAACACTTGAAACATTCGTTGAGACAGAATGCGGCGCTGCGGCGTTGCTAATACCTGTGTGTATTGTTTTTGTTTTCGTTTAAACTCAAGTCAACGCTGTGCGTCGATAGCGTTGAAATTCTGCGAAATGTTTTTGGGTTGCTTGTGCGTCGAATAACGGTTCGAGTTATGAAGGAGGATAGTGCTTGTACTTACCCATCGCTGGCTTAGAGCTATGAGTGCAGAGTTTAATTCTGGATATTTTTTTTCTATTTCTACTCTAATAAATAGACATTCTTATGCTGCTTACATTCAATTGGACTTGTTGAGGATTTTAGTTTCAGACCAAACCCTGACTGGCCTTTTCTGAACAGATAGGTTCATATCAATTTTTTTTCTTACTAGTTCTTGCAAGTCTAAAGTCATTCCTATCGATTTTGATCATTGACTCGCACATTTAAAACTTGTAAATGAAGCTAAGAACCTGAACTTTATACATAGTCCTAGATTGATTTGTATTATTTTCGTATAACAACCTACATACGAGTAGCATACATTGTATTGTTTGCGAGACATTTGAAGGATTGGTTTTTGAATTATCGTAATATTTTATCGAATTTCGTCTGCCTCTTCCCGAACAAAATGGAAAACTCACGTGACATGTGTATAAGCGAAGTTCACTTTTGGCGTCAACTCAAATGCAATATTAGCAATAAAGACGCGTTTCCAAATGTCTATCAAATGCTGTGTCGTCTTAGGACATACCTTAGATCAGCGATGGGCCAATTAGGAAAAATGAGCAAATCTTTACAACAAAGAAGTCGTTTTTCTTAAGAAAAATAACCAAAACAACAAACACATGGACTCACCACTGCTACATCATTCAGAAAAAAAAAAACAAAAAAAAAAATGAAGCGAGCGAACAAGAAAACAACAATGCGCACATTAAGGGGCCATCCATAAGCTACGTGACCGAAAAAACCTTTTTTTTAACCCCTACCACCCTCCATAGTGACGATTCGTGACTTTACTCTATTAAACCCCCCTCCCCCTATTTAATTACGTTGCAGTATGTTTTTTTAAAAATATTTTCTACTAATGAATTTTAATATAAAATACATGGTTTATTGACAGTATTAAACATAAAACATTACATTTTATATTTTAATAGATATAACATATTTAAAATGAATAAATAATTTTCAATATTAAAATTTCTTCCAAGAAAGGAATTCCCTCATCTATCAAAGAAGGTATATCCTCAATTAAAGTAATAATTTTCTCTATATTTAATTGTTCGTCTTCCAGTTCAACAGCTTCTACAGCTTCTATATCTTCACGGATCACGCGTCGATAGCTAGGGACTATTGTTAGCTCGTTCTTATGCATTTTAAGTTTGTATACATTAAATATATGTTGCTGTGAAAATACTCTATAAGCTTGAATGATACGTGGAGCTTCTAAATTTACTACTTAAACTGCACGTTGAATTTGAAAATAAATTTATATTTTTACAATTTGAAGTCACGTAGTATTTCGCGAAACCCCCCGCCCCCCGTCGTTACTTTTCGTAGTGTTTTTCATGACCGGGGGGTCATTCCCCCAAATCGGTCACGTAATTTATGGATGGCCCCTAAGGACAACTGCTCTCATTTCGTTTGATGAGCGTACTTTTATTTTTGCACTCATGTTGTTTTTGCTTGATATTAGGAGTTGGCTTTTGGTTTGCTGATAGAATTTAGGTTGGGGTTTTAATCTGTTATTGCAATTGTTGTTTTTCTTAATTTTGCAGTAAGAAGCTTCTGCTTCAGAAATTTTGCCCATCTTTGCCTTAGATCAACATTGTCTAAGTAGCGTCTGAACGGCTTAGAATCACTTTCGCGATGTCGAAATCAATGTAAAAAAAGTTTGGATAAGCTTTTTTGTCAGTATCTCGCAGAAATAACTTCTTAAATGTCTTTATTGAAACTAAATAGTTTCTTGACGGTATCTTATGAACTTTCTTTTTCTCCAACTTTTCTTATTTTATTTATATTCTTTTTTCAATATTAGTTACATTGTACGACAAAACGAAAACCTTGTAACCCACAAGAAGCTAGTCAATTAGTTATTGGGCATTAAGTTACCCGTAAGTGGACTTATAGCACAAAATATTGCCAAAATCTAAACCAACGTACTAGAATTTGATGCTAAAATTGCAAAAGTATAAGGATGTTATACCCGTAACCCCTTTCCACTAAAAACGTCTGCGGACTAATTAGATGCAATACCTTTCTCACAAAAATTTTATTCAACTCCTTAGAGACAATGTGTATTAATGATTTCGTTTGTGAATAAAGATATGCGTGAGTACGCTTAAAACGACCATCAAGCCACTCGGCACAATTGTGAGCCTAACAAGCCCTTACGAACGCAAACCACGAATCAAATCAAAACAAAACAAAACGCCAAGGAAGCGAGGTGAGCGTTGCACTCACCAATAAAATGTTCTGCGAGTTAAAGCGAGTTCAAGCACTCGTAGCTTATTACATTCGACACCGAGTGACATGTTGTCTTTTACTGTGATTGCTTTTTCTTGGATAGCTCGGAATCTAGGTCACTCATTGCTTAAATGACCATTCCTAGGACCCATCGATTCGAACCTCTCATGTTCAGATCAGACCAACTTTAGTTCCCACCCATATATAAGCGGTTTTTCATATGGCATCATCACTTTTTCTTGAACAGCTCGGAGTTCAAGCTTGAAGCTACTCATTTAATTAGTCATTCTATGAACATTCCTAGGACCAATCGATTAAAATCACTTTCGTCCAAAGCGGACCAACTTTAGTTACCTACATACATTCGGTCCAAAATTTTTCCAAGTTTCTTATCAGTTTGTTGTAAAATGTTCTTATGTTCGTTGTTATAAATGTTTTTGTTCGGCTTGACATTGACACCAAAATAAGAGTTAGAGTGCAAGCGATTCACAAGTTACGTCGTTCAAAAGTTCTGTTCTGTGCGAGTTTACTGATGACTCGCACAATGTCAATAGAACCATTGCACTCGACAGCAAGTACACTGATCCGTTGACAGAGCGAGTACACTCACGTAGATCTCTATTGTGAATATACGAGTATATAGTCGTATGGAATATAGTTTTTTTTGCAAAGATTGCAATTCAATTTAAATTAAAATTTAAACTAAATTTTATTATTTGACGTGAACTAGAATTTAATGTGATAAACTCAAACTTTGCACTTGCCAAGTAAAAACATCCGATACAAAAATAACTGACCTAATTTTTCAACTTGCGGTTGGCTTTTTTTTAAGCTTATTGAATTCAGCGCAATAATCATAAAAAACATCTTTTTATACAAAAGAGCTGTACAGAATTTGCTGCAGTTTTTTCTATTTTGTGCTAAGCCAGCAAAAGTTTGGTGCCAAAGATTTTCCTTGTCACTCCGCTCTGTGAACATGTTCATTATGCATAAAAAATTTAATTCAATAAAAAAATGTTGACTTTATTCATATTGAGTATTTATCCTTAGGAAGACAGCAAGAGAAAAACTTAGGAGATAGTTTGTTGGCGTAGTGCCGGTTGGCAGATGTTTCCAAATGACTTTCAAGCTGAGCAGCAGATCTTCTGCCCCTACCTTTGTGTGAGCACACTGGCGCATGCAGTCAAAGTTAGCGTTACATAAGCCGCCGTATGAGGTAACTAAATTTAAAACAACTCAGCAAATTTGAAATTTACATTTTTTTCCATCCACTTAAAAGTTAAATCTTTAATTTTTCTCATTGTCAACTTCTGCCATGTAACTGTGTGATAAAAGATTAACGCCAACATTCAAGTCAACAGATAAGAGACACGAAATGAGAAATAAGAAATCCTCATCAGCAAACTAGGTAGAACTCTGCGCTGTCTGTCCCTCTTGACAAAGTTGTCTGATTCTTCATCATTAGATGAATGTTCAAGGAGAGTTCTATCATGACTCTTACGCATGAACGGGGAGCTGGGGAGTTTTCGAGGAAAATTTTCAATGTGAAACTTCTCGCACTCGTACAACAGTTGGTAGCCACCACATTGAGAAAAGTTTTTAGTTTTGGCACAACTTTTTTAAAAGATTGATGGAGTGAAAATATTAAGTTACAAAAAGAAGAAAATTACGAAAAAAAATTTTGGAAAAAGAAACAAATTCAAAAGCTAAACAAAGCAAAAAGAAATTGTAAAATCTTGCTACAACAACAATACATCACTTACGGGTATGATATGATTTTTGGCTCCCCAACAGAGCGGTTTAAATGAGCCACGCTGCGTTGCTTCCTGGAATTGGTCGAATTGATTTTCCCAGTCGTATGAAATGAGACGCGCCTCCAATGTCATGCCTGATAGTTCGGGCGGGGATGATATGAGCACTGGATTAGAATTCCTGAAAGAAAAAAAAATAAAAATGAAAAATTAAATTGAAATTGTTTAATTGGATTTCGCTTTTGAGTTTTCGTCGAATTCGAAATCCCACATAGATAGCTACATACATACATACGCAGTATGAGTCATACGTGATTGTATATGAAATATGATAAGGTTTTTCTTTTTTTCTGTGCCCCCCTACTTTATTATTAATTAATTCAAAGTGGGTTCCATTTTACGTCTGCTTTAATTTCATTTATTATGTCCATACGTTTGTCCTTTCTCATCAGTGGGATTTTCAGGAAAGCCGCATACAAATCCCTTTTAATTAATTTATGATTCCTTTCAATCCGTTAAAAGTAAAGCAGGGCAGTGCAGGGCGCGAACGAAGAGTGAATGTGGTGCAAATACTATCAGTTTGACTAAAGGACACTCACTCGTGTCGTGTCGTGACGACGTGACAGGGTCGCCTGATGCGGCAGCAGACGATTCTTTTGCAAAAGAGACAACCGCAAATGTTTGCGGTTGAGAGCACTAAAATATTACTGCCACAGATTGATACAAGGATGCTTTATTAAATATGGTCAATACAGGCAGGGTATATGGAAAGTGTTGCACTGTGGAGTAAAACAAATTTTATGACACCAAAAAAGATTTGTGCAGGACAAATATGTGAACTATATACTCAATAGTATAACAGTTAATTTTAAACTTGCCTTACCCTATCTTCCCGGATAAAATTACTCAGCAAATCCAATAATCCAGTTCGACTTTTTCTGTTCCTTTTGGATTATTTTGAGTAATTTCATGTTGTTTTGAATTCAATTGTTTGATTTTCGAAAAATCTTTAAAAGATATTTAGTGGTTTGTTTCTCGATACATAGAATATATATTGCGTGTTTCGAGAGACCAGCTCGGATATAAAAACTCAGGAAATGTAGGTTTTTTTTTATTGAGAAAGTGGAGCACTTATTGATTTCGTATATAGCTGGCAGCCTTGCGGCAAATGCTTTTGAATATTTTAATTTAACTACCCCGCTAATGGTTTCGAATGAGACCAAACATAGTTTATCCAAATGATTTGGCAACATGGCTCAAAAGAGAATTATACCATACTTTTACAAATTTTATAATTCATAAGTGTATATATGCATCCTATGTGATCTTTATAAAAAAGTTAGAGATTCTAAAGTCTATATCGGCAACTTCTTTATGACTTCTCTGAGGGATTATCCGATTTTTCGTGCACGAAATTTTGATAATGAATGTGATACAACACAAAGCTAAGATTTTGTGCTACTTTAAAGGAATACAAAAAATAGTCAGACCGAAAAGTTTCATAGTCTTTAGTGTCCTGTGAAAACATATTCATTAAGTACTGTCTTACATTAAAAATTAATACTATTTTTATTGCTGTTTATATTGAAAAGTAAGCACTCAAGCGCGTTTTTAATTAACAGTAATTACATATGTGAAAGGGAAAGTTAAAGTAGGTCCCTTACGGGTCGAAAAAATCGATTTTCACTTTTTTAGCGATTCTTATAGAAGATGCTACGCTCTTTTCAATGCAACAAACCGCTGCTCTCTAGCTGCATTAGTTTTATCACAAATTCACTTCAAACATGGAGATATTGACCAAAAAAAAGAAACGTACAAAAAAATTCAATGTGACAAACTTCTCTGAAATTGATCAAATTCGCTTGAAACTTGATACCCGGGGGTTTTCTGGGTTATTGATTACGAAACAGGTATCAGATTTTAAAAATTCAAAATGGCAGATCCCATATAGCCCACGATTTTTCATATTAGGATCACAGTGATTTTAACAATTTTTAACAACCTCGTTCACAATATTGGACCCGCTATTTTGAATTTTGAAAATCTGACTTTAAATTCATAATTAGCGACCCCAAAAACCACTCAGTAACGAGTTTCAAAGGAATCCGTTCAAATCTCAAAAAAACTCGTCTGCCATATTGGATTCGCCGTTTTGAATTTTGAAAATCGGATACCACATTCGTAATCAGCGACCTCAAGAATTCCCGACAAAGGGGTTTCAAGCCATAAAAACGTTCAGGCGCATCAAAATCCATTTCTTAACTTCAAAGTCGTTTTTGTCGAAAACTTGTTTTCGAACCGTAGGTATGGCATTACAGAGATTAATGGGTTTAAGGCACTATTTCAAGTATGAGCGAGACAAAAAACTTAATTCAACATATCTCAGCGAAAAAAAAGATATTTGAGCAAACTCAACGGCCTTTGAAAGAGAAGGACTTGTACTTGAAGATCTTACTCATAGTCTTCTGAGAAAAAAAAAAAAAAGATTAGACGTACTACATAGCTTCAAACAACGGGGTTTTTTGCACTTTAATTTCAAATATCTCAAAAACCTGCTGGAGCAATTCTGATACCGGATTCGGTTTCTACGGGAAAAATACATGTAAACACCATATTGGCATCCAAACTATAGAGCAAAATTTTTTTGTGTGCCCGTGTAACCAGTGTCACTTAATAGGCCAGAGTTTATTAGAGCAGATGAGAAGATGCGTAACTCAAACGTAAGAAAAAGACTCTTCTACACCGAGCAAGCAAGTTAGAACATATTCCAAATTATGAAGTTTTTGCCGTAAAGAATGATTTCAACATGTAAATCAAACAGCCTTTCCAATGCTTTGGGCAAAAACCAAAAAAAAAAAACTTTAAGTTCGGAAGTACCTACATACTTATATTGCCTTGATATGAATTGATTTCTTCTCTGCAAAATGAAAGCTGTACAAAAATCTTCACCAGCCATGTCGTAGCGGCTTTCTTTAGTTTGCTGTTGTAGAATTTCTAGTACTTATGATTTCATCTGAACCTAAAGACTTACATGATTTGAAAGTATTCCGAGTCCATTGTAAAGTTAAGGTTCAGTAATTTGTCATTTGATTGTCGAGGCTGAATTTTTCCGAAGGGTTAAAATGTAGAGTTTTGGCGCCCATTTTTTAAATATGAGCTTGTAATTTTTTAATGTTTTTTGCACCAATAGTACTGAATAGGGAGCTATAAATATATTAAATTCTGATCTGTTCCTAAAACGTAAACAAAGAAAGTCTCTTTTTTGTTCTTGGAAGGCTTAAGTGTATCATGTCTGATTTCTGTGTGGTCCACGTTCTTTTCTATGCATGCGATTCTTTTGAAAGACGAAAAATCTAATCTCGATTTAAGACCAATAACTTATGTTTAAATATTTGTTTAAAGTTTTTAGTGTCGTTTTTTGCAAAAAACTCTACCTGACTCCATTTCTACCAGTTCGAACCGAAAAACCCAAAAACACAGGATGTCACCCTTTTAGGTTTTAAAAAAAATAAAATTTGTGTTATCATTTTACTCAAAGCTTTGTAAGTTCTTAACTTTCTCAAAACGACAAATTCGACCCATGGTGCAGTGCCACACACCCTTCCAGCAATAACTTTAATCCATGCCATAAGATGACTAGAGAGTGGTGCAACTGACGCTAATAAATATAAATGATTTTATTCTTGTAGGCGTTTGGCAAAAAAAGGACGAACGAGGGCAGCAATGATGACGGGTGAAAAATGACTGCTGCATTGAGTGACATGGGAGTGAGCTTGAAGTTCCGATAGATCGACCGCTTGATGCAGCTTCATACACTTCTCCACCAATTAATCAATCGGGGAGCACTGGCTGGAGCGGTAAGTTTCAATGCCAATCATTATAATTAAAATTATGATGCAATAATGCAGCAGTTCAACCATCAGACCAACCAACAACATCGTAGTTGTTGTTTCGTCTATCGGCATCGATTCAGTGGCATTAGCGCGTGTGCCATGCCAGCTACTGCTGGTGTTTTTGTGTGTCGTGTGCGATATGCTTAGCCAGAAGTCAATGAAACAACTGCTACTGCTGTTGCCATGTATTTTGCTGCTTGTGCGACTGCAACAATGGACGAACAAATGACTGCAACACATTATGGTCGATTGTGGTTTTTCATTGGCTTTTTGCCGCAGCTTAAGTTGGTCAAATCGTACATGAAATGATGAAGCCATTGGCAATTGTGTTACTGTTGCTGTTGATGTTGCTGCTATTGCTGTCATGGTGTTGCTGTTGTTATTGTTGTTATTTACTTTGCAACGCGAAGTGCGAACGTGATACCAGGATTAAAATTCGTGGTAAAGTCCCTTGCATACAACAGCATACATGTATCTACACTGGCCACATTGGTCAATAAAAACCGATTCTGTCTAAAGTTTAATTAAACAACAACATCACAAGCCCCTCAACAGCAGCACTGGCAGCAACAGCAACAACATCAGCGAAAAGTCTGTTACAATTAACCTTTGCAAATTCACCCTTTAGCCTGGGGGATAGATCTTCGTTGACAACAAAACATTTATGCTGACTGACGCTACATGTCAGTTGTAGCTCCATAAAATACCAATGTTGCAGCAGTAAAGGTGGGCTGCGGGAGTAGGTGGTAGCGAAGCTGCGACCACAGGTTGGTGCATCATCGAACTCATTGAATGATATTGCACTCTGCCTTTAATTTCTTGCTGTCATTAAAATGACATTCAATTGTTTTCGGAGCTACGCTGCCACCGTAAGCTGCCAACAACAGGAACAGCAACGGTAGCTGAATGCTGAGCCAAGTTCCACTCAAAAACAGTGCTAAAGGATAAAAGTTCGTTTAGCTCTTTACGCATGACAGCGCCATTGAAGTGTCATCCAGTAGTGAGTGCTGTTCAATGGCAATAATTGCAAATGTTAGACTGGATGGTAATTGGGGTTTGCGGATTGAATATTTGTAGTTGGTTGTTTTTTAATTAATCCACTAAAATGTGGGCGTCTTTTGCTCAATTCACGAATGCTTAATTAGTTTGCAGTTTTAATTGTTACTTTTCAAATTGATGGAAAGGTATTAAAAACATTAAATTGATTACTTATGGTGTTAGAGGTGATAACGTCAAAGTCTGCGTAGTTCTTTAACCCTGAGTGGCACCACTTAAATTTTGTAACAATCTGGCACATTGAGGTTTTTTACGACTCCACGTTGATAACAAATTATTAGAAGGCGAAATGACTCTACGCTATGAATAATCATTAGGGCTATTTTTCAAAAATTTTTTGTGCTACATGGGGCCAAACTTTACATTCGAAAGATCGAAGCCTTAGCGGCAGCATGGGCTCGTTCACGACCAGGTTAAAGGAAACGCATTATGTTAGACTATTATCCTTGACTATTCGTACAACTAGCACATAAATATCAAAGTATGATAGTTGACTCGCTGTGTTATTCTAGAAGGATTCAATTTCTATTCTCACAACGATATATAATATACCTCATTTAAGAAATAGAAACGAAAGATATAAAATATGTAAAAAGGTCTTAAAAAGAGTTGTTGTTGACTGATGTCCATTTTCAACTATTCCTCATCGATTGGTGCTATAAATCTTTGTTTGATAAATAGGACCTACCAACAGCCTACCTAAATTTGAGTTTTAGAAAGCAAACGACTGTCACTTCTTTTTTTTTTTTGGTATAACGGATTATCATTTGACAGCTGTCAAACATACAGTTTATCCAAAATGGCATTTGTTTAGCAAAAAGTTAGCTATTTAGCGATATAAATCGTTTACGTTCAATTTTTAAAATCTTCTACGAAAGTAGACAAGCGAAGATTATGATCATAATAATCGTCCTACTAAGCGAACAATTTTCCACACTTACCAAAAATTAAAACACAGTAGACTTGTAATGAATGGGTTAAGGTTTGTACATCATCGTACCATACGCTCAATTGAATATATCAGTGCTCTTAGTGAAAGTGTGGCCGAAAATCAACATTTTTCGACTCCATTGCCCGCTCAGTATTCGAGATTGGGCAAAGACGTCATAAAAAGTAACTGCCTGGCATTCCTTATGGCTATTTGATGTCATTGACACGTATACCTTTGAGGTTGACAAACGAGAGTCCATTACCGTCAATGCTGAACGCTTCGGCCATATGATAGCAACCTTGTCTGACCTGCTATTAAAGATTTCGATCTGGACATCACACGAAGGATTATTTGTATGATACTCGTAAAGCTGATTAAAATATATAAACAACTCTCATAGTATTGTTGTTCTTTAAGCTTGATAACCCGTCTGTCGCGTGATTTCAGTAAGACGTTAGCCATGCAACACGAATGGTGATGTTTACGGGCATCCAAGACCGTTCAATTTGACGTCGATTAAACAATTCTCTAACTTTGATTTATTAAAAATCAACATTGGTCAAGCTATGACCAAGTAACAGGTGCACTCATTTGCCCATTTGAATGAATGTATTATTAACCTGTATTTAACAAATCACCAAACCTTGCTTTCTTCTTTCCAACATGATATGCTGCTGTAGTAAAGAAAAAATCTCACAAAATCTGAGGTTTACTTTTGGAAAGATATATCAGCAGCGAGTTAACTGTCATTTATGAGCTCTTGGATTTTAATAAAACAGATAAATAATTGGCTTACTCTTAGCTGCAACACTAGTACAGAGTACTAATCCCAGCCTCATATGACTAGCTACAACTTGCTGCTCATGAGGTTTTCTGATTGCTGTATACGAAAGAATGCTCGATGTAATATGGCGGATTAAATTCGAAAAAAATCCCCATTTTTTGCCAATTTACTCGAATAGTAGGTATTTAATAGAAAAATACATTGTACTTAAAGTTCTAGAGAAGGAAAAAATACTAAGTTTTGTAAAAAAGAACTTATTATGATAAAATTTGATTGAGTTATGAATATATGAACTCTACAAATGATGTACATATTCAATTTTGCGACCCTTTCCACCAACTTAACAGTAGACTAGCGGAATTGTGTTCAGAAGGTCATGAACAAACTAAATAGGCATTTTAAAAAAAGTATACAGGATGAGTCAGTTCTTTAGGACGCACCTACCATATTATAAAGACAACATCTGTTTGTAATGTATCAGCTAAAAGTTAATTTTTTTTTGTTAATTACAGCACACATTAACTAATTAACTTTAATTTGCCATTCTTCATTTCTTATAAATAAATCAAAAAGTCTTAAATTTAAAATATACTACTGAGGAAAGAGTGCCTTAACAGGATTATACTTTATACTAAAATCGAAAAAAAGTACTCCCTAGGTATTCGTGAATGTCTGCTTTTCCTATATATGAAGAATCTGTTTCCATCATGGCATTCTGTTTTTCATCAAATAAAGTAAATTTAACATATTGATATTATATTAAAGAAACCTTCGTAAAAAGCAATATCAACTTAATTTAGGTTTAAATATGGTCAGAATAGGGATGTAACTTAATTATCTGTGAAGGGATTAAAAACAAAATTCAGCGAGACTTAATCAATTAGTGATATAAATCACTCAGACTGCCCTTCAATAAGTTGTTCAACATAAAGCATCGAAGCAGTTCGTAAGAGTTTTGTTAAGATTCCAGGAACATCAATTCGGCACCGTGGACAAGAATTGGACTTTTTACGGAGCTCTTTACAGAAATTTCGCTAAAGATTTTTTAAAAAACAAATGCATCCACCACTTGTCACTCTTTGATGAGGATTTTGAGCTGGAGGCATCATAAGACCGTTCTTCTTCGAAAATGCGGCTGGTCAGGCTACAACAGCTAATGGCATGATAATCCAGTTTTTATGGATGTGAATGACACATAATTTCAACATGCCAAAAAGTCCACGACACGATTTTATAACTGCAAGAGTCATTTTCTGGTCGTATAATCTAACGTTTTGGTGATCAGAATTGACCTCGCACCTCATGGGACTTAAGGCCCTTGCATTTTTTTCTTCAGAACCTTTTTTAGTCAAAAGAATATGCTAGCAATCTCACGACCACCCAGGAATTGAAGGTGGAAAATCAGCTCTGTATCAATGAAATTCTGCCACATATATGCAAAATGGTCATAGAAAACTTCGACAAAAAATTGCTTACGTGCCAGATCAGTTGTGGAGGCATTTTATCCGGAATGCTATTCCACACATAATCTTATACTGTTTATTTTATGAATGAATAAAAACATACAGCTTTGAATTAAGAGCTCTTGTTTTCTATCAAAACTACTTTTCGCGTGAATTTCTTAGTATCGAAAAAGTAAACAACTACAAATGCATTGTTCCTCGCGAAAAGTAAGCAAATATGAATTTCAAAAATTGAGTTTCAAACAAAGTTTTTCTTGAGAAAAGAGTCTATAAATCGATTCCCATTGAAATTACATAAATCTCTTCTAGGTGCACAGTGAAAATATTGTATGAAAAATACGTTTGCGTGGAACATTCCCCAAAACTTGATCTCTATCCTTAATGTTTTATGACAACTTTACTCGTTGTTCTTTAAAAAAGCCCCATTAAGTTTTGCAAGAAACAAACGTACATACAACATTTCATGTGTGAGTGTTCCTATACTTCAAAAGACACATAAATTCGACATTTAAGCCAAAATACCAAGAAACGAGTGTGGGTTACAACGTTACAATACAAGTAACAACTTGTTCTTTTTTATTCCCACTTCAAATAAAGAAATATCATATGAAAAAACTGTAACTGTACGTGTTTACGACATTTAACAAATCACAAATGGTAATTAACATTCCACACCTCAAATGGACAACTTTTAGGGCAGTGCAGGACTTCACCGTATCGAGCTCAAATTACTTTTGATTTGTTCTATTTGGACTTAAGTTGATGGTGGCAGTGGCAGTGGCAGGAGGTAACATTTGAACATTTGGTGAAATGCTTTCAAAAGAATTATGGTTTTACTTACGTCGCAAGCTGCTCGATGCCAAGGGAGTGCAGAACCGTAGGCAGGCTGGGTAGTGAATGACATGTTGTCAGCTTTTTCTGTCGAGGATAATAAAGTGTCAGCACGATACAACTTTCCTCTTTCATGGTGAGGCCACCTGTAAAGTGGGGAAAAGACAAAGCGGAAAAAAAAAATACAATAAAACAAAAACGACCCAAAGACAAACAAAGTATTGTGGCAATTTGCAATAGCAATTCAGCAACAACAACAACAACAGCAGCGAATAAAAACACACAGCAACAATAACAAAAAACCACCATACAATTGCTATAATAAATTAGCCGAGGTGCAACAAAACCATAGTCGAGGCAGTCCTGCCAAATATGTTGCATGTTGTATGTCGGCTTTTTAATGTGCAATAACGTTTTGTCCTAAACGGACATCTTTTTGTTGTTGTTGTGTCGCTTTTGCCTCTAGCGCGGCTAAATTTGCTGTTCCGTGGCTCAACTTACCCAGAGTAATTGCCTTCCGTGACGAACTGTCGTAAATGCACTCGGCAATGAGTCTATCGCCAGGCATAGAACGCACCGAGGTTGGCAAACGACGAAACTCCTGATAATCTGCGTCAATATTGCTGTCATGTGCAATTGGCGGAAGTTCTTCATTTTGGCGAATCTATGACGAAAAAGAAAACAACAAAATTGTAAGCTTATTATGTATGTATTTGTAAATGTTCAATTATCAAGGTATAATGAATAATATATAGTTAATACCAATACATGTGTCCTTTTTGTGATATGTTGTTAGTTATATCCGTGACAGCTGTGAGTAATTGGTAATGTTGAATATTGTAAATATTGAGTTTTATGCATCACCAAAAGCTTAATTTTTTTCCTTTTTCTTTTTGCCGTATAGGCCAAGTAAAGGGTGTTCCAATAAGAGTACACTTTTTAAATTTTGTATAATTTTGTTTTCGTGCAAGTGGCAACTCTGAAATTTGACAGCTGTAACATTTGATTGTTCCGATTTTTAAAAAAATTGAGCGCTACGCAAATGAACAACGCGTTATCATTGTGAAAACCCATACAACAATGAAGTGAAGTGAATGCCGACTTTTCGAAAAAAGTCATCTTCTCCGATGAAGCGCATTTCCATTTGAATGGCTTCATGAATAAATAAAATTGTCGAATTCGTGGCCCAGAAAATCGTCACGTGATCAATGAGAAACATATGTACCCACACCGAGCAACTGTCTGGTGCGGATTTTGTTCAGGCGGCATGATTGGGCCTTACTTTTGAAAATGAAGCCGGAATTGTAGTAACAGGAACATGATAATGGAGTTCTTATGGCACCAACTGAATGGCATGGATCTGATTGACATGTGGTTTCAGCAGGACGGCGCCACCTGTCACACTCCACATGAAACAATTAATTTACTGCAGCAACGATTTCCAGAGCAAATCATCACACGAAATTCTGATGTCAACTGGCTACCAAGATCATGCGATTTAACGCTATGTGATTTTATCCTTTGGGGTTTTGTGCAATCTTGGGCTTATGTGAATAAGCCAGAAACAATTCCTGAACTCAAGGCGTCATTAATGAGATACAGCCATATTTTTGTGAAAAAGTTATCGAAAATTTCATGAAAAGAGCAATGGTTATCAGAGCCGAGATGACCATTTGCCAGATATTTTATTTTATAGTTAATCGGTACAGGTCTACTTTACAGTGCAATAAAAATATCCCAACTCGCTCAAAAAATACGTATTTTTATTTTTAAATAGAAAGGTGCACACTTATTGGAACACCCTTTACTACTGCCACTACAATATATTCATGTGATTCCTGGGTTGTATCTTTCAAAATCAAATTTTACTTATGAAAAGTGAGTAGCACTTTTCGCAGAAAGTTGGAATAAACGATGAAACCTGATCCTTTATACTTCTAACTTATCCAACGCCTTTATAATGATGCTATCCCCTCACTCAACTAAAAATATATAGTTCATGAAGACCTGATTTACTATAAGTCTTTTGTTTACATATATATATGAAGAGAAGATTGCTCAACACGAAGGAAGGTCTTCTCACCTGCGTTATTTGAGCGCCATCAATACGTAGATTCGATTAAAGTTTTTAAAGAAAACTATAAAATTCGACCTTTAATAGAGCCTTGTTACAGGCTTTTTTCATTATAAATGGACATTATGAACCCTTAATTTAACTTAATTTCTAGTTCAATTTTAGCCATTTCCGGATTGCTGTGCGAGTAGCACTAGTTATCTTTCTCATGGTAATACAGTGGTCTCAGTAAGTCTGTTCTAACTGGCTATCACTTTTGCCTAACTCTTAATGATACCAAATATAAAAATATCAAGTTTCTGAGGGATGCTCTGAAAAAATAAGTTTTTCAAATAAAAAAGTTTAAAATAATATCTTAAACCAATTTTCGTCACTAAGCTACAAAGCATCATTTCTTTTTATTTACCTGTCGCAATTTAATTTCCTTGCCGATTTGATGAGTCCGCATCATAACTGCAAAAATATTTATGCCTTGCGGTGGAAATGCGTAACCTGTGCAATCTTCTATGCATTGGCCTTGAGATATAACATGCTTTTGTCCAGGTGGAATAATATGTCGCCAATTTGGATCCATGCCTGAAATAAAAAAAAAAATGAGCATCAATTGAATCAATGGTTTTTCGAATGGGATTTTCGCAGTTTTGCGCCAAACGCAATTTGCGAGGTGTAAATGACAGGGCAAGCGAGATAATGCGCCGTTTTTGATCTACTCCCCGGGAATAGTTTCTGGTCCAGAATTTTTATAATACTATACATGTGATGTTAATAAAATTAAGTAACCAGTTCAAGTGAAACTCATTGCTTCTTATTATGTACATGATTAAACCAAAATAATATCAAATGCTCATACAAAATGATCTTTTCGAACTTTCGCTTCTGCGAATGGAGTAATCAATGAAGCTAGCTCTAACTTCTGAGCTTTTTCACGTCTTATTGACTTTAATGCTGAAGAATTAGGCCATTCTTGTTCCACTGTTGATAGAATATATGTTTTGATTCATTTCAACTCCGAATGACTTTTTCACTACTGACGAAGTGAAATCCAAATGTTGGGAAAGGTGTTGCTCAAATTTCGTTTTACGATGAACTTTTTTGGAAGTATTTGACGCAATCGAGTCAAATTCATCTGATACACAGCTTAGACAAAACTACTTGTACGACGCCGGCGAAGCCATGCTTCAAATAACAAGAAAAGTAAGACGAAGTGACGTACTTAAACTTTTTTAACCGATCAAGAATAAAAATCCATACGCCGAACAGTATAAAAACTAAAACGATATGCAAAATGGAAACATTTACTCATCAGAAATATTACTTGAGTTCTTATATGAATGCAAAAGATCACCGGCAAATTCATAAGATATCAATATGTTATGAATTAGACGCGATGATTTCAACAAAGGATGGAAGCATCGAAGAAAAAGTAAAAGTCCCCGTCTATCCAAAAGGAAATCATGAATCACAGTTTTTGTCCATCAATTCTTAATATACGAATTTCCTTTTGTTTCCTCTACTCTTCCCTACTAGCTGTTTCTTTATATAGAAGTTACCACGCCCACTGTTGAAATTTTTTGAACAGTAAGAGCTAAGGGATATTGATTTCTAAATACCAAATTTCAGTGCCATTTGCTCTGCAGTTTCTCTGTACAGTATGTTGCACCTATGGGAGATACAACGTCCACGGCTTTAACCTCATCTAGTATAAGATTATGATAGCCAAGAGGTTTGCACCAAATTTAAATATAGAAGCTTATGAAGTTTTCATTTCATGATGACTTAAATTTTTAAGGGGCTATTTCTGCCATGTTCTATCTTACGATAGAACAATCTTCTGCACTCTTCCTTTCGTATCTTAACGACTTATGTCCTATGATTGTTATAATATTTATGTTTTGAAACGAAGCAAACTGACTCTTTAGCCTTGATTTTATTTTGTTTTATTAAAATTAATTTTTACATGAAAGACACCTTGCAATTGAAAATCAACAAATATCATGTTACATTTATTTATATTTCATTACAATAATGTATTAAAAACTTTTTACTACGTACTATTGGCTGAAATACGTAATCCTTTAGCTAACGAAAAAATCAAATATTTAACTATAAATTCAGTTTGGAATTAAATTGATGTCGGACTACTACACAGCGAAAACTTTTCATATGTATTTGTTGAGATTTGGTAATTAATAACAAATGATATATTTGACAAAGGTGAAATAAATTTTAGATAGATTATCAGAAATGATAATATTATTGGATTAATTATACATTTGTTAATAATTACCAATTCATATTTTGGTTGAAATATGTAATTCTTAATCACAAACCTTTACTTGTTTCGATTTCGTCACAACCTCATATTGTGTGTTTGGTATTTACAGAATCATAAATACCTAAATTGTGTCAATAGTGCAAGGTAGTTAATTATGTTGAGAATTATGTAATAAAATTTGACTTTTTTGGAGCTGCCGAGCTTTAAATTCAAATACAACAACTACCAATTGAGATTCATTTATATGAAAGGACATTCAATGAAATCCATGTATGAAAGTAATTTCGGGCGTATGTTCACCACTGAAAATGTGCATTCTGCTTGTCTAATTTTGATCAATTTTTCAAGCAATTGGGGACTTATGTCTGCAATCGTCCGAGAAGTTAATCATTACTAGATTTTCAACACAAGCCAAAGGCAAAACAAGTTAACTCAAAAAATAGTCCAGTTGTGTTGAATCACGCGATCTTGGTGGCAAATTGTCTTCATAATTGCGAAAATTCATGTGAATTTAGAGTTGAAATATTAGTGAATTTAGTAAACTTCCGTGATGATTTGCCCGACTATGCATGCTGAATAACTTTAACACTAGAGGAGCGCGAACCAACAGTACGTTTGACAGCTATCTCTATCGAAACCTAGAACACTCCATAAAATAACCCATTATTTGTTTGGCAAAATGAAGTGAACATAATGGAATTACTAAAGATATATTTGACACATTCAAATAAACTACGCTTCAACTTCCAACTATGGGCATGTAATGTAATGTCTACCGAAATTTGTTTATTGTTATTAAATATTTGTAGAATCTCTCAACCATGAACATTTGTTTGAAAGAAACATATTCTTTTCTCAGTGTATCCAATTCAAATCAAATTTTACTGGTAGAATTTTTTTTTGTTTTCATATTTACCGTGCGCTTTTTATCTTATATTTCATAATATGCCTTTTCAATTATTCCTTTCCATTATTGTGGCCCGCATTTAATAATGTGGCAAAAGAAGAGCCTTACAATGATTTCGTGTTCAATATGATATGACGTGCTTGTAAACAACAATGCAAGCATGTGTACTAACTTACATAAATAGTAGCAAATTACACTGAGAGAAAAAAGTTTTTATTGATACTTTAGTAATAAAGGACTAATTAGGATGTTTTCTTTGAAATGGTTATATCTAAGCCACCAGACATCCTCGCAACCTTTTAAGCAGAATTGGTAATTGATACTGTATCCCCATAATACTTAATTAATCGTTCATTTTTGAATATACTCTTCCCATAGTGCCATTTCTCTGCAGTTATGCGTTGGATATCTTAAAAACCTCAAGTAATGCAGTAATCGCGTGGATTTAATTTCGAGCAAAAAATCTCTATTAATTTTTTTTCGTGAAAGACTCCGTCTCGGAAATATTTTGATAAAATTAGTACTACTTAGTGGTTTCAAGAGAATCGGTGGCAACACTGGATATTTGTGTACATTTATACACAGCATACGAGCGCTACACGAGTTCAAGTGCAGCGCATATGCGGGTATTCTTGTTTTAGTCAAAAAAGTGAAAATAAAGCTTACTTTCTGAGAAAAATAGACCAGAAATTTTTCTTCACATTATCTTACATTTCGAATGTCGATAAATTTTAGCCATTTTAAAACAATTTCATTATTTTTGCACTTTCATTATTTGGAGGAAAAAACAATTTCTTTTTTGTATTATGACTTTTTGTTCACTTCTCAAAATTGATGCAGTTTTCTTTAGTGAATTTTATCACTTACCAGTAAAATTTTATTATAATGTTTTAACCCTTTTTTTTTGTTGATAGAATTACAGTGCAGTTCACTAAAAATATATACACTTGGTGCTGTTGCTAGCAAACATAAATTCAATTGCACTTCGAAAATATCATGGATCAATCTATTCAAGTTCCGTTTTACGAGTAATAGTCGACGGAACCAATTTGGGTCTGAAGTTCGGTTCGCGTGACAAGTGCACAAAAGTGCACTCATTAAAAAAAATGTGGAAGAAGTAGAAAATCTAAAGCGATATTATTATTATTTTTGTTCTACCGCACCGCATGTACATAATAACAAACTCTTTCCATTCTTTGGAAGTTTTGTTATTTGCTTCCACCAACCAACTGTATTTAGATCCCTAAGGATTCGGCTAAAGCCCACATTTGGTCGACGGCAAACGACAGACAAACAAAGAATGAGTGAACTTAAAAATGTTATGAATGGGATAAAAGTCATGCTTACCAATCGACAAAACTCCCGCGTCATTCGGTCGCAAAACGTGGGTGAAATAAATTTTTAATCCCGAGTTATCCGCCATTTGTCGGGCATGCAATTGCGTAAAGTCGGGCTGCAAATTGTTGTAATGCGTCTCCATTAGATAGTACTTTGCTTGTCTGGACTCGATCGGATAGCCGGCCTCATCAGGAAACGTGAATCCCTGCAAGTAGAAGGGATAAAGAGCAGCGGAAAGAAAGCAAAGAAAAATAAAATAATTGGTTCAACAACTGCAACAATGGCGCATGGTGTGCGCCATTGCATTACGAGCAAGGCACCGGGGCACGAAGTTGTGCCGTCCGGGAATAAGAACTACGAGTACGGAAGCAATTGCATGCAATTTTAATTCACATTACATGAAATGCCATTCAATTCGCAATTGCATTTCGCATTCGCATTTTGCTTAAACAATGGAAGTCATGATGCACAGTGGTTCAGCGAAATTTATTTTCTCATATAAATCACTAATTGCTTAAATATTTAAAGTTTAAATTGATTTGATTACATTGAACTCAATGTCGTCATTATCAAGAATTGATAAATTGACCTTAATGATTTTAATAATGTTGCTGACACAGGATTTGATGGGTGATCTTATTGCTATTTTGTTTTTTCAGTGTATATTTTTTGACACTTTACGTGTGATTTGCCACATTTGTTAAGACCAAGAATGCTTATTAAAGTTTGCCATTTTATCATAAATAGACTCACAAACAAACAACACTTGCAAACCATTGAATTTTATTATCGAAATTCGTGCTCTGTGAGAAATGTGTTTCGCGAATTACGTTCATTTTATGATCGTCATAATCGACCCACGGAGCAGGCTATTCAAGCCGTTGTGACCAAATATCGCACCAGTTTCTCTTTATTGGACATTGATCCACCAACAAGTATGCAAAGAGTGCGTACCGAGGAGAATACTGCTGCTGTATTGGCCAGTGTCAATGAAGATCGCGTTATGTCAATTCGCAATGTTACAGTCAATGCAGCAAGGTACCGTGCAATGGTTACCGACTTTTTTGCCCCAAAATGGAAGAATTGAACTTGGTTCAACATGTAGTTTCAAGAAGATGGTGCCATATCCTACACGGCATGTGACACCATGGACCTATTGAGCGGCGAGTTTGGTGAGCAATTAATCTCATGCTTTAGAGCAGTCCATTGGCTGCCAAGATCATGCAATTTTACCCCACTAAACTCTTTTTTTTTTTGAGTTATGTGAAGTCTCTCGTGTACAGAGACAAGTCAGTCACAATTGCAGCCCCGAAATATCTTTATTATTTCAAGGAATACTTTTCGAGTAAATGTAAAGCTAAGAAAATACTCCTGCGCACAGCAACGCGAATTTTACTGCTTGGAACTTAAGCAAACATTTCCATCAGGTTTAATTTTTGAACAAAGTTTTCCATGTGAAAACCCTATATTCATGTTTCTACATAATAGGTCCAGCAGAAGGTAAAACATCGTGTTTGGCGGTCGGTTTAGCTGAGACAATTTTTAGTCAAGTCTTCTGAAATTATTACCATTTAGAGTAAATAGCAATACGTTTAGATTGACGAGTTTTATAAAAATAGATTGCATTACAACACTGCAATTAGTAAAGAGTTTTGACTAAAAAATTAAGGTTTGGGACATTATTTTGAAAGTTCTATATCATCTGAAATGACTGGTTTTTGTAGTATTTCTATTCCTCCATCATAACTACCCACTTATGATTTGGATCAACTAAAACTCAGCATATAAGGCTTAACATGTTTTTGGCACCATAGATCCTTTGGGTCATGTGTGTATGCACTAAAATTTTCACTAAGTCCACTGTGCACCAGTCAGTTATGGCAGCGATGAAATTATGGAAAATGAGGTGAGGATGTTTTTGTTGAAAGCAGAAACGACCAGAATTGAAATTGAAAGGAATGGCAAGGAATGAAAGGAAATAACTGGGAATGAACTGGTTATGGATGAAATTGAATTGTATCGTGTGGAGATAGACGGACGAACCGGTGACAGAGAAGGAAACCAAAGGCAGAAGGATATCGCGTGGAAGGGCGATAAGTAAAAGTGTATGTACAAGCGCACGCGGAAAGCATTGCAGAGAATATCGCGTGGGATAAGGATGAGTAAAAGCATACAAAAAGAAGGAAGGTATTGTAGTGTAAAATCTTACCTCGGATCCTCGCGACCATGATGCAACAATAGCATTGCATGCTAATGGCATATCGCGGGCGCCCATGCACTGACGACCTTGTTCTCGTGCCATTTCCTCCAGCTCCGGATGCGAACCCTGGCACTCATGAAGGGTAATGTGCTGCAAATAGTGAATGCTGGACGATGAATCGTAAATCGGTTCATACTGCAAATACAAGAACAAAAAAACAAAAAAAAAAATAGCGATGAGCATAAAGTTGAGTGAAGAAGAAAAAAACACAAATTAAGCGAAAGGATATAAAAAAAAGAATGAAAATGAATTTTTAATATCGCAATTTCGGTCTTTTTTTTGTCTTTTTCGTCTGCTCTACAATAATGTAAAGCATATCTAGTGAAATAGTGGTGCATAATATATAATACATTAATTTATATGTAAAGAAGTATAAGGGAGGCTCATGTAAAACTTTTTTATTTTCTTAAAATTTTCCTTGAACTTATAACGGAGCCTCTATCAGGTCACTTGGGGGATTCTTCACCTCTATCCAAATATGAATTACACTGCAACCAACGACATTGCTTACGACAGTAAATGATTGTCCTTAACCGTTTTGGAATTATGGACGATTTTCCTTCAATTTTTTGCAATTTGTGCTAGAAATCAAAAAGACTCTTTAGATTAATCGACCTAGCTCGGGTAGGGCTTGCATGTTCAATTGCAATAAATACTGTACGGCATAGTCCGTTGAAAAGTGAATTTGACATTTTGATCGACTTTATGTTCAATATGCACAAGATTCTTATAAATTTTTTGAAGTTACAGAAATCGGGTCCTACCTTTTTTGCGTTTCTTTGGAAAACAATATGCAAAATACACGGCAAATCGAATACATCGTGCCGGGTTGAATGAATATTGAAACGTTTTTGAATGGGTTTTGTCTTAGGAAATATCACCCAAAATCTTACAATTCTTTAATACAACAACTTTTTGTAAGATGTTACCTCTGATCTTCGAGCCATGTTTCCATTAAACTTAGGGCAAGGGTTCAATGCAGTTATTTTTGAAATTTTTCTCATTCAGGCCAAATTCCTATTCCAATTTCGGACCATATTTTTAGTGATATAATCAAAGAAGGATATTTTTGGGAAATTTGTTTTTTCATAGTAATTTAAATAAATTTAGAAATTAACATTTGGAACATGGGACACAAATTTTTATTTTAGAGTTTATCTTATTCAAATATTTTTAATTACTTCGAGTGAAATTTATAGTGAAACATAACCCACAAAACATGCAGTTCAAATTATATCAGATTTTGGGCATTATTTCCTAGGGAAAAATTGCCATAAATTTGTTATTCCTTACCTAGTTTAGCTTCATAAGATGTGCATGAAAATTTTAATTACTTTTTTTTTCAGAAAGTACCACCCTAAAGCTTATTTGTTATTACTTTTGTAGTACACAGTTGTTCTGTCTGAATTTCACAATTATGACTTTTGTAGCATTGCGACCACGGTGGCCACTATTTGGCTCTTGTTTTTGTTTTTGTTTTTTCTTTTTCATTTTTATTTTACCTACCCGTATGAGTTGATGCTTCCGATTGATATCTTCCAGTTTAAACATTTTACACCAATAAAGTGTTGCATCACCGCTCGGTAGCTCAACATCCTCATTGCGTAGTTCCAGCACTCGAACACGGTCATCGCGTTGCATGTGTGCTTGCGCCTTTTGAGTTAAAACCAATGGCCGATATGGACGAAATGCTTCTGTCGGTTCGGGAAGTATGCCTGAGCGCACCGAGCCTTGTGGGGGATCGCGGTCGTGGTACATGTAAATAAGTCGCATTGTATCGTTCTGTAAAGAAAAGAAGGTAACAGAAAAGATGATTTAAGTTTCAATATACTCATAGATAAACTTATTTAGGGTGAGGTGATTCAATTGGAGGCTACAATTTAATGTGATATAAAATGCATTGGATTTTGATATTTTTATTTATCTATGATATTGAAACATTGATATCAAACATGGAGAGATATATTGGCCAAATATTTGCCATTAGCAGCATTGTAGACTTCCACCTTGTTGATGAAATTGTCCTCTACGGTCGGATGGTGGGCTGAAGTTTCTTACTTATTGAATTGAATTGTCAAACAAACTCTTTATAAGAACGGTATGACGTATACTATCGAAACAACAATCCATTCAGTATTGTTAAAAAGTGCATAAGGAGGAAATTGTTCGATGGAATTCTTCGTTAAGCCACGTGTTCAAGGGTGGGGGAGGGTTTTAGCTGGTGCTTCGCTTTATTTGACTTATTCAAAACACAAAATTATGGGTATTTATATTAAGTTTAGTAGTGTGTACATTATATACTCATTGAGTATGACTTTCCACGGGAGGGTAGAGTTTCAGAGAATGAGCTACGTATAAAAAAAGAAAGCTTAGAAAATATAAGCTTAGGAAACATAGGTTGAGTCTCTGCAGAGAAATTGTGGAAACAGACTTAAAATTTTGCATCGGTGAAAGAAAAAGATGTTCAGAGCTCCGATTCCTTACCCATAATTTCAGAAATGACAGAGTAGCTTTAAGACCCATGGACATTAGAATAAGAAGAATCATTAATAATAAATCGAAAACAACCCATTTTTGCCCGCACCAAAAAATCGTGAACGGATTCTGATGAAACTTTATTCCATATCTCTAATTGGTCCAATTAAGATAAATTTTAAGTTTCACAAAACGATATTTTCGGTTTTCGAGTAATTTCACTTACTAGTAGGCTGATATGAATATAGATTTTGTCTTGATATTAAATTTAAAACTTAAAGTGATTTTATCAAACAATGGACTTTTAATACGAACTATTTTGCATAATTTGTATAAAAAGAATGTATAACATTACTGATGTTTTTATATAATGGGCGTGGCACCTTTATATAACAATAACACTAAAACGCTATATCTTGGCAGCTTTCGCAGCTAAAGTTCTAAAACTAGATATGTAAATGTAAATTGTTTGTGCCAAGCAACAATTATCAAACACTGAGTAGTAGATATTGAGTTTTTAATATTCGTCGGCACGCATATCAGACGGCAAATCAATCCAATTTTCTTTACCGAGTGTGGATTCAATATAAAAGCCCCTGCTGCCCTCACCGAGTCGATTATGTCTTATTTTGCTCACTCTTGTAAGTTCCAGCGAAATTTCATCAAAAGAGTTCCGGATTTGCCTAATACAATTTTGCTAGCCTCCCGAGCGTTTCATTGTTACTATACTAGCGTATATAATACGGTGATATTTTTAAAATTTTATAGACTTTATTTCTTTTTTCCTTTACCTATGTTATAGCATTAGGTTTAAAAATAATACTTTACACGTTTGATTTAGGAAGCTTAAGCTTTGGGAGAATTTTTTTTATATGCACTACTAAAACATTGGCCTGTGGGCACTCAAACAAAAAAAAAAAAACCCTTAGGATGCATATTGCTCACATTTTCAGCCACATGAAAAATGTGGGCGTGGTTTGACAACATGGTGTGGCAACTCAGTACAACTAGAAAACATTAAGCGGTATATTTTGGCACCTAAAGCAGATTTTTTCTATGTTTCAAAAGCTCGTTCTATTGTCAATTCATTGCATCTTCACATTTTGAGCAGTTACGGGTACTTCTTTGACTATTTAGATGGACGAGCTTCAAAAGATCTTAAGTCCATATTGAAATTTATAAAAATATCAATATCGACTTTTTTTAACGACCACTCTATTGCACTATAGGTATAGCCTGAATATATACTATGCTAGTGCTATGTTATTATACTTAATATCTGGTATCTCAACGCTATTTTCTGCTGTTGTAATTTTTTAATTTGATGTTACCAACTACTTATGTTGACCTCTAACACGATGTTACATACGAGTAATTAGAGTGTTATTATTGCGTTATTAAATGAAAGAAAACGATTTGTGAGTGTATTCACAGCCGATGTCAGAATTCATGGCACAAATAATTAACCACTTCATGGCTTTTATTAGTCAGAAGGGTAAAACCACAATTCGTGAATAAACTGTTTGCGTTTCCTTGTACATACGCTACTTCGAAAAATAGCACCGTTTGCAATATTTTCATGAGTCAGTTACATACGGATTAGAATTGCGTCCAATTGACTTCTCTCGTTTCATTGAAATTATTTTTGTGGTTCAATATAACGTCGGCTTACAAGCAAAATTGACTATCTGCAAAAAAATAATTAGTGAATAGCGCTAATGAATCTTTTAATTATGTTAACATCCCTTAACCTTGTGATATATTATTTTTGGTCATTTAAGAAAAATATATACGTATGTATAGGTAACATCAAAAGCACAAAAATTGAATTTTTGTAGGTAATCAAATTGGCTTGTAAGCCAAAGATATGGCCTGTAAGGCATAGAGACAACATTTTTTGAATAATCGATAGGCTCTTTTTAAAATAAATCAAGAATTTTCCGTTAGATATAAAATTTTCTTCAATACTTATGATACATCATATGATAAACATTTTTGAGTGTTACATTTTTACTCAGACGACAAACTCATAAGTTCTATACCACAGAACCCAAATGTCAAAATTTAATACACTGCAAGGTACCAACAAACTTAATCGGAGAATCTGGGGTCATGATAATATTACCACTGACATAAATAAAGGGTGTTTTTTTTAGAGGTATAGAGCTTCGAATTAAAATAAAACACAAGAAAATCGTTTTAATGTCCATCAATTTGGCTTTATTGGAAGGATAATTTTATGCCATTAATGTTTAAATATGATTTCGGGCATGTGGCCGCCGCGGCTGGCTCGAATAAAGCCAATTCTACAGGTCCAATTTTGAACCACTTTTTCGAGCATATGGGGCCGTATGTCGGCAATAACGCCACGAATGTTGGCTTCCAAGTCCCCTAACGTTTCTGGTTTGTTGGCGTAGACGAGCGACTTCACATATCCCCAAAGAAAATAATCCAATGGTGTCAAATCACACGATCTTGGTGGCCAATTGACAGGTCCATTCCGCGAAATTATGCGCTCATCGAATGTTTCCTTCAATAAATCGATTGTGACGTGCGCTGTGTGGCATGTAGCGCCGTCTTGTTGGAACCACAACTCATCCACATTCATGCCATCCAATTCGGGAACAAAAAAGTCGGTTATGATGGCTCTATACCGGTCTCCATTAACGGTAACTGACTCTCCAGCATTATTTCGGAAGAAGTATGGCCCAATGACTCCACCAGCCCATAGAGCACACCAAACGGTCAGTTTTTGTGGATGTAATGGCGTCTCAAGGGTCTCATGTGGATTCTCTTCACTCCAAATGCGGCAATTTTGCTTGTTGACGTAGCCATTCAACCAAAAATGAGCCATACACCAAAATCACGATGCATTGCATGGTCTCGCGGCTTTAATTCTTGCACAAGCTGGATCTTGTAAGGTCGCAAGCCAAGATCTTTGCGCAAAATCTTCCATAAAGTTGATGGACAAAGCTCCAATTGCTGTGCACGGTGGCAAATCGAACCTGTTCATGATAAAATGGCAAACCAAACTGAACATAAATGACATTAGAGTTGTCAGATTTGGCCATAAAATGCCAGTTTTATCTCTATTTGAAAAACAAACCTCTAAAAAAAACACCCTGTATATCATTGGAAAGGTATTTTATAGTACTACTATAGCTACGAGTACTACAGCATTTGCATCCTGTTCACTTTGTTCTCCTCCCGCCTCTGAACATTTCGCTTCACTCGTTGTTTCTGACAAAACCTTATTTCCTAATCTTATATTTAACTATTAACTTCTACGTATCGTTAACAACTAAAAGTATGCAATGGAACTTTACCTTTCCTTAACAACTTAAAGTATGTAATGGAATTTATTATTCATCTTATATTCTCATTTTTTTTTATTCACGCAAATTTTCTGACACCGGAAACTATTTTATATAATACAAAGATAATTTTTCTCAAAAGGCTCATGCAAATAGCATTTAGACTTTTCGGCAATTAAAAGATTTTAGAGTCGGAATACACATTTTAAGAGTCGATTGTGCTATTTCTTTCTGAATTATTCAGAAAATCAACAAAAGTAGAGCTTGCAATATTTGGCACCTAGAACAAAGGAAGAAAATAACAAACAAAAAGAAATCGAAAGATATCAATGCAGAAACGAATGCGAAATCTTCCACAACGTTTCTAAACAACTTAGCTTTATAAAAAAATAATTCCTTCTAGCCTAGTCAAAATATAATCATTGGTAGAGAAATTTCTCATGCCAGGAACAAAAGCAGGTACATAAGTGAAGTGTTTAATGGTAGTCGAAATATGTTCCTGAAGAGTCGAAAAATATTGAAGAAGTTGATATACAAACATATGTATGTACGTACTACAAATGCATATGTATCGAACAAATTGAAAAAGTGGTGCAATGAGTGATGTTGGAAAAAAAGTGCTTCAATTCGAAAATGTTGAAAAGCGTTAAAAAAGTTTAAAAATAATGAAAGGTCATTACTATAAAGTCATGAAACATATAGTTAAAGTTGAAAGATATTGATAAGACGAAAAATGTTGAATAAATCGAAAAATAAAATAAAAAATTTGAAAGTTCTGAAAAACTTGCAAATGTAGATATTTGTTGAGTAGTTCAAAAAATGTTTTCTAAATCAAGAAATATTGCAAAGGCCGAAAAATATTGAAATGCAAAAAAAGTTCTATATACCAGGAGCTCCATTTTAACTTCCCCGTGCCAATATCTCGAGAGCTAAATAAAATAGTGATAAATGTTTTAGGAGAAGATATAAGGTTTCTAGGTGTTGAATAGAATTTTCTTTTGACTATGAAACCAATTTTCAAGGTGGATTCGAAGGCAGCTGTGATTTTTTAAATTTCCTATTGCCTATTGCAGATTTGAATTCTATGTGAAAAATAGGTACAATTGAAAGGAAACATTTTTCTCTCGGTCTTAAGTTTATCAATGATAGTGTCTATGTAAAAAAATCAGAGATAACCTCGAATTGACTTTGAAAATCGGTTTCAAGGTAAAATGCAGGATCACTGTTATTTGGCTCCCTAGAAACCGTATAACTTACTTAATTATCGAGATATTGGCCTGGGAAAACTAAAACTAAATAATGCAGAGGTTAAAAAAACTTGAAGTCGAAAAATGTTGAAAGCGACGGAAAATGTAGAAGAATTCAGAAAATATTGAAAAAGTTATAAAAAATTGAAAAAGTCGAAGCATCATATAATTGAGATGTTGAAAAAATTTTGAAAATTCCGGAATATGTGGATAACTTGATAAATTCTCCAATTTAACATCATCCTCAACTTAACGCGTGAGCGCTACCTTCCAACCAATACCCGCCAGTAAAGTTTTTATTATCATGCCACAAAAGCAAACACATTTGTGCACCATATTTCGATTCTTGTGTCGTGTTTCCCAATGGCAAAGCCTCTGTTTAAAATGTTACGAGTAATTTGCAATATTTGACTAGCGGCACTTAAAAGGCAACCAAGCCTTACGTGACAGAACATGAATTATTAATTAAATTGCAGAAAGGATTTAAATTTTACACAAATTTGGTAAAATTTAATAACATCATGGACTTAATTTAAAGTTGTTGTTTTTTCATGTCACACATTTTAACATCGCACATTTGCTGCATTACCCACAAATGTCATGTGTGTGCGCGTGTGTGTGTGTTAAATGCAATCGTCTGCAGTCTTCGATGCCTTGTCGGAGAATACCTGCACATAATTGAAGGAGAGAATTTTAAATTGCAACACCGGGGACCGATGCAGACCGACGACGTCTTGTTGCAAAGCCACAGTGCCGCATCTGTTGTATTTTTAGTGGCAACACGAAACCTGCTGCCAGTGTTGCTTGAACTCCTGCAAACACTAATTTTCCCTATTAATGGCCTATAATAACTTTCATCAGCTCGCTGCGTGTTGATTGTTGCCGATTGTCGTCATCGTCGTCATCATCATCATCATCATCATCATCATCATCATCATCATCATCATCGTTGTACACGTCGTTGCTGACGCGTCGGATGCAAATGGCAATTTTTACCAACATAACCAACACTTTCCTGCCCAAGTCCTTTACTTGAATACCTCGTTGGAAACGAAGAAACTGATGACAAAGTCATCACTGTTTGGCATTAAAAGTTGCATTTACTAGTGACATTTCCAAAATGATTATAGGAACAACACTAAGTGGTTGATTTGCCATGTCTCATAACTGTTAGTAACTTAGATTTGGTTGCGTATAATACTTTGATAAGGACGATTAACAACATATTTTTTGGAAAAAATCAACATATTTTTTGGAAAAAAGTCAGAGTAGGTAAAACATTTTTTTGAAATCCGACAACAGTATTTAAAAAAATACATCTCTTGTAAAAATACGAATTTGCTTGAAACATGAGTTTAAAAAAAAATTATTTTTATGAAATTTTTTGACATTTTCTATATTATTTTCGACAAGAAATCCGAATCTGGTAATAATTTTATTTCAATAACGTCAGAGTTTTGAGCGAAAATTACAATTGTTCGCACTATATTCTGCATTCTACTATGTACCTAGTCTTCAATCTCTGTACTATGGAGTCTTAAATATTATATTTCTTTCCTACTGGGTGGCTTACAGTTTTCTTCAGTTTGTTTCTTCTATTGTTTACTTGGGGACTTGTGTGCCTTTGAGCATTGTTTGTACTACTGACTATATGCACATACATGAATGTGTATGTTTGTGTGTGTGGGTCAAAGAAGAATTTAATTTCTCGACAGCAATAAACTTAAATATATGGGAAGTTTCAAAGCGCAATCCAAAGTACTTCACTTTAATATTCCACATTCTATGCACTGCAGCACACAAAGATCGGTTGATACTCAGCTACTCGCCACTAAGCTTCATCACTCCATATACCCCCACGCTCTCCGTTCCCCAATTCGCACATACACTCACACACACATACACACATGCACAATGAGTAACATTTCCTTTCTAACATGCAATTAAATAAATAAATACTGTGGTAAACTGGGAATTTCTACAGAGTTTGTACATCGGTTGAGGTTAAGAAGCGAAATCGAGAGAAGAACAAGCACAAAGTACACACTCAGACCCTTTAGAACTACTCAAGTCATCGTAGTGGGTGCACCACTGTCTGCACTGTGCAGCAGGGACACATTTTAGCAACACTTACAGGAGAACATGAAAGTAAACAGCAGCAGTAACAGCAACAGCAAATGTATTTCTGTCAAATGCAGCAGAATTAAAAGAGTCCTTGCTAACGGTCCTTGTTTATGCTGGTGGGGACAGAAAATTTCCAAGTGGATGCACAAATAATGCAAACTGGGCTGAAAAGTGGTAAACAGGATTTATCGCTCTACATAACAATGGGAAATCGGAATAATTTCTCGATTTCCATCTGACAAAAGAGTTATTCATGTAAATTTAAAAAGTAAAAAGTAAAATAAATAAATAAATAAATGATGTAAAGCAGAGTTGTGCACATAGCTACTGTGTACATAAGACAACTTTTATGCTTAAAATAAACAAAATCATGAATTTGTGTAGGAGAATCCCGCATTACTTAGAGGCTTAGTTAGAGCTACCAAAATGCCATCTGAGCATTGAAATTTGGGTCAGCTGTTTTGGTAAATATTGCAATATTTTTTAAGATTTTAATATGTATCTATTTGAGTATTTATTTGTTGCTGAAAGTAATGTAAATAATTTATTGATTTACATGATAAGGGCAGCTAATCGACAGGTACCTTCTACCAATGAATTATAGTGGTAGTTATAGTCAAATTGTTCAAAGTTTTTTACTTTCATTGCCAAATTCGTTAACAGCACAATAAAAAAACTAAGTCAACAATGTGCGTCAGTAGCGTTGAAATGCAGCGAATTGTTTTTTCCTTATTTGTGCGTCGAGCAATGGTTAAGGCCTTGAGGGTGGAAAGCGCCACTACGTGCCCATCGCTGTTTTAGAGTAAAACTGCGAACTGTTATTGACTGAAAAATGAGCGATCATGTGCAACAAACAAAAAACACTTCGAGCAGCAGGCAGTGAAACTACTGAAGTTAAAGCAGCATAGAAACAACCTAACCTGCTGAGATGCGAATAAAGAAAAGTGAATAGTAGACTCCGGTTACACAGAAATCCTCAACTAGTCTAAAGTTCATAATCAAAGACTGCAAAATTTAAGTATGCAGATTGTTGCTTTTGAAAATAAGTTCGAAAAATCGGAATATTACATGGATCAGAGTTTTCAACAATGGCAGATGAAATGTATGGTCTCGGTACTTATGATATGTATTTTCCAGGATTACAAGTTTTTCCTCAGTAATAAATGAACTTATAAACGCTATAACATATCTTAGGGGAAGTTTTTAAGAATTCTATAGAAACCAATGATATTTATATGTGACTGCCTATTAAAAGGTGGCCTATGAACGAAAACAAGTTTTCGAGAAAACAGCTGTTAAAGCAAAAAAGTTCGTGAAAAGGAAAGGAAAGACGACGTCGAAGAAATTTAAATGTCTTTCAGGCACGCAATAATGTTTTTCTTTTATCTTAAAAACCGATATACACAGTACGTAATTAAGGCACTCGAATCCTAAAATCTCGTGAAAAGTCATAAGGATTGATGCGGAATAACGATTAAGTCTCTGTCTCTCATCTTATTCCAAATTTTCAAAAAAATCAATTTTTTCGTATACGTAAATTTTTCAACAAACTATGACTGGTTTTCACCACATGAAAGAGCGTCTCATACTCTATCCGAATCGGCAAAAAAGTGGAAAATGATTTTTTGACACCTAAGCCCCCTTTTCATAGACCAGGTCAAATATATTTCCTTTGAAAGGGTCTTTCAAGTACCTACTTTATTTTGTTAATGAAAAAGAGAGATGGTTTTGACCCAACAATATGTTCCTATGTTACTCGTCTTAAAGTTGCATTGTCCACAAATTAAAACAAAAAAAAAAGTCTTAAGTACTTACAAATAATATATGTATACATCATTTAAAAGTTCTTTCAATGCAATGAAATTTTTGGTTTCTTCTTATATTTGTTTTGTTTTTCTTTCTTTTTTTTCTTCCGTCTTTCAATATACGCAAATTTTGGGACATCGAAAACTATTTACTTAAATAGAAAGATTAATTGCTGTTCATAGTGTGGAAACATCGTCTTAGAGCCACAAAGGGTTATATTTTCCAATATTTTCTGTAATTTCGCTTTAAAATTTTTTCGTTTAAAAACGGATTTCTATAATAATGTCCAAAAACATATTTTAATATTTTCTTTTATATGAGCTTTCTTTTTTAAATATCTCGGTTTATTTCATATATGTAAATACATATGTAAAAACTGTATTTCAGTTCCATAATATGAAAAGAAACACGAAGAATAATTTCCAAATCCAAATTAATTTTATATAAATATTACATAAACATATATGTTTTTATTTATTATGCTTCATTGCACGATTTGTCATATCAGTTAAACATTTTAAGAGTCAAAGGAGTGTTTATACATATATATATGTATATATATATATGTATATATATATTATATATATATATACATAATGTGGTACCTATTCATAAGTATACACGCACAAAACTCGTATAAATCGTATAGTTTAATTAAAATTCAGGATGGTCGTATTATTCTGCAATTTCCTTTTGGTAGCTTACCCCGATGATAAAGTAGACCAGCGATGGGCAAATTTGAAAAATGAGGCAATTTTAGCTCTTTACACTGAGCCAGTGTTGCCATTTTAGCGATTTTATGGCTAGACTTATTTTTTTTTTGGTTTTTAGCAGGAGATTTGTGTTTTAGTTTTTAGCTCGTACGAGAAATTTTTAATCTGTATCGTTGTTGTCTCGTTATCGCCGATATTTTCGGTTATTCTCGCTCACATTTTTATGTTTATAGATCAGACAACTGAGCCCATGTACAAAATTTCAGAACTTGGCATAAGTTCAAAGAATAGAAATGTAAGGACATTTGTTGAATGGGAGCGAGTTGCTTAGCACAAACAATTTTCATTTACGTATCAGGTTGCACAACTGTAGCTGCGTGAGATGCCAAGAAATTGCATTTTAAAGATTTTTGTCTAATCTCGTTGAAATTTCGTGAGGTAATAAACATAGCCAATATACATCCTAGCACTGAATTTCAAAACGCCTGCAACTATAGGTGCCAAGAAATTACGTTTTAAGTGTTTTGTATTATTTAAGTTCTGGCTGAATCTCGTTCTCAGCGAAAATTTAGTGAATATCGTACAATAGACATTATATTATCGCCAAGAACGAGATATCGACCAGACCCTTCTTGTTCTCGTCCTCGGTAGTATGAGAAATATTTTTTTTTTGATATCGTCTCGTTATCGTTCTCTGTCCCGATATTAATCGGTTTTCGGTGAAGCACTAAATGGCGGGGTTTTTTCTAATGTTGTTTTTGTTGCTTTTGTTGTAAGTAGCCCGTGCTTCCAAAATTTGGCCCACGTATAGACTATCGTTATGTTGACCATAATTTTAGAAGGTAAACCTGCGACAAGAAATATAATTTCATTTGCCTGTAAATAGTTGATAACCTTTTTTTTTATTTTTTTTTTTTTTTGTATAAAATAGTTCTTGGTATAAAAGTAGTTTACCTATTCCTTATTGAAAAAACTCAATTCAATCTGACAATATGGGAGTGAGACTAAAAATCAAATACGGCATATCAGAGCGTCCCGTATTTATTAAAAAAAAAAAAAAATCCCCCGGCAGCATAGAGAAATACAGGACTGTCCCGGTAAATACGGGACGGATGGTTACCGTAACTATCGTCGCTCTATCGGAATATCAGACGAGGTGCCTTACTGGCTAAATGTGTTATTATTTAGCATCCATTCTTTCAATTTTATTTCGATAACCCCAATTTTTTAGAAATTTAGAAATTAGAAAAATGTATAACTTATATAATAAGTTAGTGAGTAAAAAGTATTGTTTTTAGATAAACCTTTCACATGATACACAACACGTTGGAATCTCTTGCATTTGCTCACAGTTTAACTGGTTAGGTAGGGACATGATTTGTCCTGTGGGGCGTGACGTATAGCGCTTTTAACTTAGGTTGCCAGGTTATAGTTATAGCATTAAAAATATCTTTTTATTCGAAATAGATGTGTATATTCATTCAAATGCCTCAAAAACCTGTTTAGTTTTGAAGCATGAACTTAAGCATTTGTTGAGCATCTTACTTGGGAATCACTTCTTCGAATGTTATGTAAGATCAAGTACAAGTTACTTCGAATTCTTCAAACTCGAACTCATGAACCTACGCTTAAAAATCTGAAGAGCTCAATTAATTTTTAGAATCCCAACAATTTTTCCTTCAAATCACTATATCCTCATATAAAACAATAAGTAAAAAGCGAGGTATGTGCGTATTTTTAACTTTAGGCAGCCGAGCGACTTAAACGTAATAAAAATTATGTACCTATCCTTCCTGCCTGCTGGTCACTACCTACATGAAAAAATAAATCTACAGAAGGCAAAGTACAGCAAAACTTTATAAATGGGAATTCACTACAACTATGGACAATCTTTCGAGAACATCAAACACATGACCACTGTGTAAAAAATGCCCAATTATCTTCGAACAAAAACGGATCAGCTAATACTTTTAAATTCTTAAATAATGCAATGACCTCATCTTAACATGTAGCTTAGCATTTTATTTATTCAATGCTCATTGTGCAACACCAATAAAAGTTTATTATAAGTACAGACTTTTAATTTATTTTTAAAAGAAAATCTCAGACAGAGCAACACATTCACTAATCAAAAGATTAAACCTTGCAATGACAACCTAATGCTATGCATTAAAAGTAATATTAGTGACACAAATGACTGTGATTTCCATTCACCTCGCTCGCCACTCGCCCGCTGCTGGGTGTCACATACGAGCATAAGTATTCAGACCACAAGTGGCCAATGTTTTGTTTTGTTTCGCACTCAATTCCACGTAAACACTTTGGACGACAATCAGAAAATTAAGACCGAGACCAGGATCGGGTCAGAGAGACACGTTTACTCTAATGAATGCAACAACACAAACCATTCGCAATTAGCAACAAACCAAAATCATCGTTAACGGTGAAGGGAACAAAATAGCAGTAGCAACAACAACAACGGTCAACCGAGCGGCCAACCAAATGACTAACCAGGCAAAACACCGTCGTCTTCGGCAATTAAGCCTTCCTGACCGTTGACCATCGTTGCAAGTGACCGCATCGAGTTTGCTTTCATTATTTTTTGGTTGTTTGGCTGCTGTTGTTGCTGTTGTTGTTGTTGTTGTTGTTATCCTTGATGTCATTTATTTAGTTTCTTTTTTATTTGTGTATTTGTTTCGTTGTAGTACTATTTTTTTTAATTTTTATTTTCTTATTGATGTTGTTGCTGTCGTTGTTGTGTTTTTAACCATATAACAATGGCCACTACAAGGTAATGACTATTGTATTCCTGCTGTTGGCTTCCAATGTTCGCATACATGCACTCACACACGTTCAGTCATTACTGTCATGGTAAGAAATTGATATCGATAGTTTAGTGTCGATACTTTTATAATTGAAATTAATAGCTTGGTAGTTTTGTTGGTGTCTCTAAACTATTTGTAATAACAACAAAAATTACTTCTGTCTAGAAAAACAATACCTATGGCATCTGACGTCTTAAATTTTAGAGTGGAATATCATCTCGAAAAAAGGTTTAACTCTACCCGAATCAATCCAACAAATAGAAGAGAATGCTGTATCCTCTCAAAACCAGCAGATTCGAAAGACTCTCATTTACAATCAATACCAATATGGAGTCTATTGTTATCGAAATCAACAATGGTTTAGGTCAGACTAAGCCAAACTTGACCGAAATGGGATGCTAAGCGTTCTCTAGAGCTGATGTCCCGCACTAGACATAGTGCCTCGTCAGTTGTTGCAGTCATAACTGGCCACTGCCTCATCGGCAGACATGCGGAGAAACTAGATGTACGGTCTTTTGACTTCTGTAGAACTTGTAGGGATGTGGAGGAGGAGGAAAATATTTTTTTTGCTCCCTTCCATGACATTAGCAACATAAAAAAGTTCTTCACTCATCTATTTCCAAAAACTTTAATAAAATAAAATATTCTTAGAGTCAATAGATAATTTTGGAACTTTTTTATTAGTAGTGCATAGATTGAATAAAATGTCTTTACTATATATTCATTAGTTATTTATTTGACTCAATTATTAGCTATATTTATTTAAATAGTGAAGACTCCCATATTTCCAAACTCTCTGTTGAGAGTGACTGTTGCCTAATGCTAGCTTGTGTCACCAAATTAGAAACCGAATACTGCAAAATAGCCACCTCAGTGTAATATTTTATGCTTTTTGACTGTGTGGATGATGCCACGCCTATTTGTTCAAAATAATCCACTCTTTATACAGTGCTTGTTTGGTTTAACAAACGTTCCCATATTGAATGTTACAATGTTATTTAAGCTAGCGATTGCTTGGCATGTGCCACACCCTCATGTTAAAATCTTATCACATTCCTAGTATTTATGTGAACCTCGGTTGCACTACTTTAATAATTCTTTCAGTATGACGTTTTGAAGTTATTGTCTGTACGTGAGGTGTCACGCCGTCTTTTCCAATTTTTCGAACTTTTTCGGTTTTTGCCTAACTCATAATCACTCAAATAGAGTATTTGGTGTAGCAATTTTGAAATGCTAGCTGTAAAGAATGGACCAAGCTCCATATTTGCTGTAACTTCCTCAGATAGCCAATAATATTTAGATATTTTGTTTGGAAGGTAGGATTAAATTGAGTTCATTTATAATCACACGATGTGCATTGGAAGAAATGACCGATATGCGAACTCTGTAATCAAACCAAACGTTTTCCAACAATGACGCACTCGGTTAGAGTTCAAGCTCCGAAGCTACTGATCCGGTGATAGATTCACACTGGAAAATTAAAAACATAATTGTCGATATCTTTGGATGTAATATTCGATTTTGATGAAATTTTGTATGGGGCTTATGCATTTAAAAAAGTTCCAATTTTTAACTCAAGTCTCACATTATAGCATTTATAGTAAGTACTTTTGCCATATGTCGATAGTGTGAAGTCTAATTTAGGTGGTATATCCATATGTATATTTAAATTGATACTTTTCATTCGATACCATAACACTTTTCATCACTTGAAACTGTACGTTCATAGTCGCACTCGATGACAAACGCTACAACTTTGTAGATCCACACGTTTACGCTGAGCGCAGTAGCGAATTGTTAATTAAAGTATTGTGTCCACTGCAAATGGACAAGTAGTCAAGAACTTGGCCAGTCAATTGTCGAGCATGTACACTATAGTCGCACTTAACAGCTGCATGAAGCACTTTAACATAATGGTTTCAAATGCGTCCTTTATGCCCAGTGACCGATGGCAGAGGTAGGACATCAACGACTACACGTTGAGTTTTTACCGTCAGCTGAAATTAAATCAATAACCAAAGTTGGTTAAGTCAAACAATGTTGGCAATACGATAGAGTGGTGGCCGAAAATTTGCACAATTAAACCGTTGATTTAAGATTTTATAGCCGGCATTTTGTGGTTTTGAGTACAAATGCAAAATAGATTGCAACACAAACACAAATCAATTTGCAATCTAAATGTTAAGGATCAAATTAAAGCCAGTGTTTGGTATTTGTCCGTCAGTAGCTACAATTCATGAAAAATATGAAGCTAAAATCAGAGCTGCATAAGCAGAAAGTTTCGATACCGTTTCATAAAGCCAAAACTCGAGCAACAAAAGGACTTGTGAAAGTAACTTGAGAATTATCTTTACTTTCGATTGGATATAGTTCATGTAACGTGTCTATAGAGGGTCAGCGAATTTGTAGAATAAAAGGAGTGAAAGGGTTCAGTTTTTATGTTACGTCACATTGCATATATCCCATAAGTCCTTGTTAATCCAATTTCATCATGTGATTGAAGTTGGTGGCAATATGTAGTTGGCCATGGAAAACCACTGTAAATTACTCACAGTAACAGTATAACTCTTTCTTTTTGGTGCTCAGTCAATGCTCTATTTTCACAAACTAAGATGAAAATTCTAATGAATTAAGCAGTGAGCTCTGAGTATTTTTATAAATTGAAGTGAGAGCAAACATGGAAATATGTTCCAAGCTTTTAAAATCTCTTCCGAAGCGAATATGTGAAATATTCCTTATCACTTTTGATTTTATCATTTCGTGGACTTTATCTTATATTCATTGGCTTATTTAATCAGGTGCAAGTGGAACTCTTACTCTTTTGAATAGCTCCTAAGGGCATGCCTGCCTAAAATGAAATTTATTTTATGTGGAAATATGCTTGCACGCACCATAACTCCAAACAAAATTCAAAGTGTTTCAACATTTCCTTTCAATATTATGTTCTGAATTTTTAATGAAATTAGTTATGATCATAACTTAATGTTTTAATGGAACATTTTGCTGTAAAACTTTAAATGTATTTGACTCAATTAGTGCGTGTTTTTCATAAAATATTTATAGATTTGAATTATGTTGAAGTTTGTCGGAAAAGTTTCCAATATAAATTACTCAATTCTATTCAATTGATTTGAATTTTCAATTGTTCCAAAGGACATTTCGTGCAGCCCATCATCTATCTATCCCCCTTCGGCTACTCATCATCCAGTTTACACGATGCGCGCTAAGCGAGCTTAAGTTGTGGTGCTGCCTACAAAACTTTCAAACAAATACGGGGGTGTAGTGTGCTAGTAATAAAAGGCGGACAAAGTTTTCCATCCCTAGGGGTAACTAATATACATAAATATCCACTTCAGTCCATTATCCTATTTAAGCAATGAGTTTTCTGTGCTCGTGGACTCAAGGACTCGCATTAGAGTTTGTAACGCGCAACATGCCAAGTTTTCCCTATTGTTGCTTGTTGCGTAGAACTTTGTCTATTCCATTACCGTTTGTTGCGGTTCGGATGATAGTGTTGGCGTTGGCGTTGGTGGTGGTGGGAGTGGTCGCACCCCAGTGCATTCAACCCCCTTTCAATTGAAGTTTGTGGTATTTGTCACGCTGTGCTCATTGCGTGGCTGCTTAGTTGACTCGCTAGCAAGCCTAAGTGTTGTTCTTTGCAACTTACATCAATTGATGACTTTGATTGATCCTGGCATATTTTTGTCAATTATTTTCTTCTTGTTTGTTGTTGTTGTTGTTGTTGTTGTTGTTGCCATTGTTGAATGCCTCTTAATGCCTCTCAATGTAAAACAACGCGTCGTCAAAGTCAACCACAAAATATCTCTAAGGAATTTCAATAGCTGCTCAAAGAACGAAGGGATTGACTTTGCAGATGCTTTGATTTTAAATTTAACAAGAGACAGAGTGGCATTAAGCTAATTTGTTTGCAAATCGTACACTGCAAAAAAATTTTCTGTCATAATTTCTAAGGAGCAGAAGGAGCGTAAAGACCCCAAGCCATTTGTTTAAGTCGTTCCCCTAAAAAGTTACCTCAAAAGAGCAGGGGAGGCCCCACACCCTTTGTTAGTATGGAGATTAAATATAACATTGGTTTTTTTTGGTTAATATGCTATCGAACAGTGTACAAAGTTTTAAACTTGGCCAATCTTTTCCATTTTCAATCCCCTTTAATCTTTAATCTTCATTCCGCTTATTCTCAGAGTAAAAGTTTATTTCATAATACAGGCAGATGAAAATATTGGCGTATATGGCTTAGTTGACAAATATGTGGCAGTGATCAGATATTAACGATCTTTTCCATATGAATCTTATCTTTTCTCGCCGGACCTTATATGTATGTATATCTTTCTCAACTAAGTACATACAAAATCTTGACGGTCAGCAAGTCCAGTTTATCTTGTGCCAGTAATGGTTTGAACCTATCAGATACTCTAAAATTAATTATTGTCTTCTATTCACTCCATATGTCCAAATTAATCCAGATTATCATCTTTTGAAGTAAATTTCACCAGTCGCTTATATGTTAGAGCAAATATTCGAAGCAGGATAATCTTTCGTTAGATCTTTATTGAGGTGTGCTTAATGGAGCTCTCGCTTACTATAGTTAATGCAGTTACGCTCCATGACTACTTGGACATTCATTATGATATTTTTTTCAAGACGGTGTTGGTCTATTACTGAACTCACATCGTTGTGGAGCGTAAGCGATTTAATTTGTCAAGATTTCACATTATTCTGCTTCAATTGATTTACTCTTTGTAAATGGTGGGGGCTATAAAATTAAAACTTCTTGATCTTTCTTGATCAGAAATTAATATGATAGTTGTATGTTAAAGTATGGGAGGTAGCATCACAAAAAAATGAGTAACATGCTAACTATTTAATATACAGGCGTCACACAGTGGATGGAGTTTTAAATGGAAAGAAAGCGCTGGATTCCTGAAATTTGGTACATATACTTTTAAGGTTAAAACAGCAAATATTTGTAGATATGAAAAAAAGAACTTGCTTATATATGCGCCCACCTCCCGCAAAAAAGGTGGGATGTAGTTGAGAGGTTTTTTCACAGTAGGTATCAATTTCCATTAATTAGGTAATGCTGATTTCAAAAAAGATAAAATTGTGCGATATATTGTTTTGCTTACAAGTTATTGGAGATAAACTGTTGGGAAAGCTTATCTCTTCTGTTTTTGAAAAGCATTCGAATTTATATCTTTTCCCTAAGAAGGATGAAAAGGTAAAAAAGAGCTTTAAGCTTTAATTTTCAAACAAAATCAGCATTATTCACATTTCAAATATAAGACCTCAAACCAACGTTTTTTCAAAAGTATAATATATGCATTATTTGCATATATGATGATTTAGTAAATTTGGAAGAAAACGGGATAACCATTTTAACGGACGGATCCAAGTTGAAGTTCGGCGCAGGAGCGGGTGCTTACTCGGACAGTATGGGTATGGAGATGCTTTTAAGATTACCCAATTATTGCAGCGTTTTTCTAACTGAAATCTATTCGATAGTCCAAGCCGCATAGGTGATACGGAACAGGGAGCTTACTCTCCCCTTCATTACCATGTGTGTGGACTATCAGACAGCGATCAAAGCATTGAACGCCAAAATCATGAAGTCTAGCGGTGTAGGACACTGCAGGAAGTCACAACGTTCAATTCGACAGCATACTATAGAGCTCTGCTGTGTGCCCGATCATAAAAGTAATTCCGCATATGAAAAAACTGGTGAATGTGGTCAGAACAACCGGAGAATAGACAAGTGATAGTCCTTAAGATGCTACTGGTGGAACTGCACTATCGGATAGAAGGCATAATCAAGAAACAAACGAACAGAATGTGGAACTATACCGTCGGATGCAGAGCGTGTCGAAATATGTGGCATAAGCTGAATTTATGAAGGACGCAAACTCTCTTGTTCAGAAGAGGTGAGCTAAAGACTGTTGTAGGAGTACTGATGAGGCACTGTGGTATTGGCTCTGTGGCCACCAAATATGGTGCACCTTTCAGAGATTTCTGCAGGAGGTGCGGACATGAAGAAGTGGATGAGACGATTAAACACCTGCTCTGCGAATGCCCGGGGCTAATGAAAAAACGAACCAACTGTTTTGGTTCTGCGTTCTTTGTTGGTCTAGAGGAACTAGTCAACTTGGAACTTACCAGCATCTTCAACTTCACCAAGACTTCTGAGTGGTTCACCCCCATTCAATAAGACAATTTAAGGAGAATTAGGAGAATATTTTTACATATGTGGGAAACCTGCCTCAGAGTGCTTCTTGCTATATATAAGCAACCCTTTTAATTTAGCCTAACCTAGTAAATTTGGACTAAAGTAAATTAATAAGAGCATTTCATAGATTTCAAAAATTTTTTGCTCCTTCTAAAACTACTTACCCAAGGAGAAACTGTGAAAAACTGCAGCTGAAACTTTGGACGTAATATGTAAAAAATGATAGATAAAATGCATCATAATTTTTTGCATTGCTCTTTGATCGAATAATCCTAAGCGATTTCGGTCTAAATCGATAAATATTGATGCATAGCTTTATATGTCTTCACAAGTTTCAGGTGGGGGATGATAAGCATATGCCCGATTACAGATGCCTAACTATGGCTTTTGCAAAATAACTAAATAAGAAGTCTTAAATGTAGCCACAGATTCAGTTCAAATTTATAGAGGACAACAGAATTCATCAATATCTTGTATGCAAATCTTCCATCCGACTAGATATGAGCTAGCTGTGTCATTGTGAAGTCTCTATTAGTAAGTATAATTTTTTATTGAAAAATAGTCGTTTTGGCGAAAAAATTCTAGAAATTCACACCACTTCCCGTCTAGCGTACTCACGCAATAATCGTGAGATCATTTGTATATTTTTTTTTTTTAAATATTTTGAAGTTTTCGAACCGTTTGTGAAGTGTACGTGAATTCCATGACATTTCTCTGCAATTGATCTCAGTGGGCGCTCATGCTTTTCGTAGCACTTGGGGAAGTACTGATGCTGGTTGAGGTTTCAATTAGTTTTATATGATGTTTTTGGTATCAATATTGACATTGGCTTCTATAAAACCATAAGCCTTTTGAAACAGTAGCCGGTACAAGGTTTGTCTAATCGATTTGGAATAGATGAGAAGTTTCAGTATTTCTGGTGACTCTCATTGAGATGTGAAAGCATTGACTTAAAATTTTGCGTACATTCGCTACTAAGTACTTATCCTGCCTAATCCAACATAAGTATACCTTTCTGTATCTATTAGTATAAAAAATTTTTCTTCCAACCACAAGCCCTTGGACTATTAGCCAAAACAAAGACTGATTTTCTCACCAGTTGTTTATAGCGTTGCGTGGCTAGCGCTTCAGTTATTTTATGTAATTTTTCTCATTGCCGTCTTAAAATTATTTGAAGTAAATATTTTTTTACATGTAAAGAAATTTAATTACGAGCGAACCTGCCTCTATACAGATGATTTAAAGTAGGGTTAAAGCAAAGATATTTTCGCTTAATCAAATTCTTCTGATGGAGTAAGTAATGCCATTATATACTGACTTTGAAGATCTAAGGCCGCATCTGAAGTTAATCAACGGTAATATCCAAATTGATTTCGTGAAATAACTAAGATTTGCCGCATGGGACAGTATGCGAATCACTACTGCGTACTGCTACTTTTACGCCTCATCGAAAAGCCTTCAAATATGTGACCATATTTTTCTTATGATACGGTGCTTTTTGTGTGACGTTTGTCGTTTTTTGCCTCTCGGCTACGATAGACAATCGTACGAGCATCCGTATCCGCTTCATTGTTGTTGATTTTGTCCTGAGGATAAGGATGTCGCGACTGATTCAAATTAACTCGACAGACAAACGACAGTCAAAGGCGCTCGCTATTCAACTCGGTAGACTAATACTCGTAAATGTAATAAAATCTCGTCGGTTCGGTGTTTGGCATGTTTGTGTGTTTGTATGCCCTTTCTATGTACACAAGTAAGTCTGCGGGATTGTCCTCAAATGTATGTGTGTGTGTGTGTGTGTGTGTGTATGTGTGTGTGTGTGTGTGTGTGTGTGTGTGTGCGTGTCCTGTTGACTTAAGTTACCAGAAAATAAAAGTTTTGTCAAAGATTTGGCACATAAAACTTTTTATCACTTTGACTTTAGTATTTATTGGACTTGCATTAGTATGGGTTTTGTATGCGTAAGCACACACACATACAGTCGGTAGTTCGAATTCGCATGCCAGCTAATTCAGCAATTCAGCAACAACTCGGCATTAGGAAATCCTATTAGAGATATGGACAGCAGACCAATTACTTACTCAATTACAATAAATTACCAGATTACTGCTAAGATTTAAGCCCGGCACAACCCTAAGACCCAAGAAACTTAATTTATTTTTTATGTTTCGTTTGGCCTCAGTGGTCCATCAAAATGTTCTGCCTCAATAAAATATTTATTTGCGGTCTATAAGGAACTCTTCTCTGCTGGGCTTAATCGTGTGGATATAAAGTTGTGTGGGACACTTTTAAATGTTGGTAAATGCGTAAGAATAACTAGTTATTTGTATGGACAATTAACGACCACAAACCACAAAATAAAAACGACGCATTGAGGAGCATATTACTTATAGCATTATTTTCAAAAGCGCAATCAGATTGTCAATTATTTTGTATAGATAAATAAAAAATAAAATACTTTTAGTATCTAACAGAATGATTCAGAGTTAAAATAAGGATGTAGATGGGGAAGATTTCAAAATTAATTTACAAAAAAGTTGTCCAACACTTGGGACTTTACTCATAAAATTAAAGTTATATAGATTTTAGGTAAGGTCTGTAAATTTGGGTATTATTGTGTTCTCTACCTGGTGGCTGTTCCTTCTTGTTCCCGTTGTTTTAGTTAAATGGGATCGAAAATACGTTTTTAGCAAATACTTAAGAAGTTTACTTCTAAGCAAAAACTTTCTTGTGTAAAAAATAGTAGAAACAGAAAAACTCTGCTTTCCTTCCCACGATAATATATATATTGATTACGAGATTAAAATTGATCTAACATTTTTTTTGGCATACGCTTTTTCACAAAGTTGTAGAAAAAAAAAATTTATTTATAAAAAAAGAAGAAATTACTTAATACTCAAAGTTATGGAAGAACAAAAAGCCATCGTGTTTGGCTTTATCAGTACGATAAAGTTCAACTGGGCTATGTGTGATGCTTTAAAGTTGAATAGTTTGAAGAAGAAAAAGCACGAACTTTCATGAATCCGTTGAGTTCTATCTTTGGGAATTTTTTCTGATTTAAAATCGAATTTTTTGCCTTAACTTTAAAGTCTCAATATCATCTGTTTTGAGACTCAATTTCCGAGTAACTCAACAATTTATTTGACCAATTTTGGGACTGTTGTTTTAATGCAGCGTATCATTAAGTGACTGTTTGTTGCAACATTTGCAGTGGAAAAGTGACTGCCCTTTATTTTTTTGAGGACGCCGATGGCACTACCGTTATCGTAACTGGGAAGCGCTACAGACAGATTTTAAACTATTTTTTTTTTGCCGCAAGTTTCCGGATGGGGTCTCGAGCATTGTTTGTTCCAGCAGAACGGAACAACCGCTCACAAAGCAGCAACGAAGATTTTGAAACACCTATTTCCGAGTTGTGTGAATTCCTGTTTTAGCGATATGGAGTGGATGGCCAGATTCCTCCTTTGAGGCTTTTTGAAATCTCGCGTTTCCCACAACAAACCATAAACCCTGCATGTCGTGAAAGCCAACATTGAAGAAAAGTCTCCAATTTGGAGCCAGATGTTTTTCAAGCAACAATTAAAAATGCCTTAAAATGAGCACAAATGTGCATCAATTCAGGAGATGGTCATATGACCGATATAATTTTTTCAACTTAATATCAGCCTTCAGATAAACTTTTCGTGAAAATTGAGCGCAATTTTTTTCACAACAAAATGGCAGCCAATTTACTTTATGGCATGACATTACTGTAGCTTATTTTGCAATTCCTAGAGACCTCTTCGCTTTCTGTTTGTCGGCCGGAAATTAAGTTTTTACAAAATTTTGGACTATAAAATTTTCCAGAAATTCCCAACCTGAAAACTGGGAAAACTTTTGACAAAAAAGTTTTGTTGCTTCTTACATACAACCAATTCAATATAAGGCCGAGAAACACGAAACTAAAGTATAGTTAACGGGTGCGCCATTTGAATCTACCGATATAAAAAGTCAATTGTTGAGTGCGCGGTTTGGCTAGTCGTGCCGTCTTGATGGAACCAAATCTTTTCCAGACCTTTTTCACATATTTGCGGTAACCAAAAAGTTGTTCCTACATTCCACCGTTATCGATCGCCATGGACTATCTCACCAGTTCTGAAGAAGAATGGCCTAATGATGGATTTGGAGCAAACACCAGCCCAAACAATCACTTTCTCATCGTTCAGTGGTGTTTCGTAAATTATGTGAGAATAATTGGTGACCCAAAAGCAGCAATTTTGTTTGTTGACGGTGTCAGAGAGTATGATTTTCCAAAATCCGTCTCAGTTTTAACCATGAGAATGACGATATTCGCGTAAGCCAAGCGAAGCAACTTGTCTGTTTCTAATAATCTATAAGTTAAATGCACTTTATACGGGAAAATGTCAAAGTTATTCAAGAAGTTCACTAACCATATTGAGATCGTGCACCCGTTTAAAACACAGATCAAGGCTAATCTTTGTAGAAAAGTACTTTTAAGAAATTTTATATTTCTCGACCACTGATATTCAGTACTGTGCGGAAGTCTAAAGCCCTTCTGCACCACACTGATCGTATCGTATCAGAGTGGTTTTCGTCCTAACAAACTGAGCGATAATAATTGAAACATTTTTCTTGATTTCAACAACTTTACAGATTTTAAAAATTGCTATTTTTCAATCTTCTTAACTTAAAGGCTTATCTGGACTGAATGAAAAATAGTATTTTAAGTGTATTTTTAGCTACGTGAATTTTTTGTATGTTCCCAATAACTTTTGGGATAAAAATATTCGGCATTGTGTACTTTAAGTTTCAAACAATATATAAAATTATGCAGTATGCATTTCAAAGAGTTTTTAATGGACCATTTTGAAACTTTCAAAGCGTAATAAACATAGTTTAAGCCATTCTAAAAATAAAAATTAATACTAAAACCAGTAGCCAAAGGCGCTGACTGCGCTCCTGGAACTCGTCCTGGCTGTCACAACCTACTTACATCCCTGTTTTGTATATTTTAGAATTTTATTATATTATTTATTATGCGATGGAAATGCTTCTTCTTGAGCAAAGCACATTAAACTGTCAAAGATTGTCATTAAAATGTGAGCTTACTTTTCAAAACAAATGCAACAACCGTAAATAAATCATAAAATTATGGAAAAGTACAACAATAAAAACTTTTTAGACACGTCATGTTTCGACTGTAAAAACATCTTTAAAGCACAGAAGGCGTCAATAAATTTTGTAGAATCCAAAGAAGAGACATAAAGTATCACGGACAAGGACAAGAATCATAACATCATGGGCAGGATCGAATTGATTTTACTGCCAAATTTTAAATGGAACTTTAGCCGTTTTTTTAATTACATCAAATTGTTTGATTTGAACGATTCGAGCTATTTTTTATTTCAAAAGCTTAGTAACAACATGATTATCTCCAATTAACTATTACTTTGGCATTAATTAGCTAATCTGCTGAATTGCACGCATAATTTTTTCTTATTCTTCTTTGCCCATTAGCGCAAGCAACTTAAAAAGAAAACAACAACAACAAGTTAATTTTCAAGAAAACATTGTACTTTCAAGTCAAGCCCAAGTACAGGTCAATTTTATGGGTTTATTTTTTAACTTGGCTGTCAAGTTTCAGGATTTAACGACCGTTATTCACAGGTGTTGCACGCCGTTAAAAAGATTAAAGCCACTAAGTCATTGCGTAAGTTAAATCCTAAGGACCTGGCTGTGAACAACAACTTCTGGCGCCAATACCTGAGAAAGTTTTCCACTTTATTTTCCTTTTTATCTCTATGCAGCACACAGACATTAATTTCTTCTTTAAAATAACTAAGCGGTGTAATTTATTTGCTTATGTGTATGTTTGTCGGTACTTATACATATTAATGTGTGTGTGTGTGTGTGGGTGACTTACCGTTATGGGTATATCATGCGCCGTATCGCATGTATCGAGTTTTCTTCGGAATCTTAGCACCGTGTGCGTTGCATTCTCGTAACCCAGCATGAGTGCGTAGTCCTGTGATGGATCCACAACTGGTTCTGCCTCGCCGTTCCGTTTAATGTGTCGATCCTGTCAAAATAGAAAGAGACAGTGAGAAACTGAGTAAGAGAGAACCGCAAAGAGTTTTATGAGTAAATTTTGCAACATTAATTTTAAACAGCGGAAAACATTTTGCATCTAATTAAAATGTATGTAGCAGTGGTTAGACAACGTCCAGGTAGGAATTGTGCTAAAAGTGACCAACGTATTAGAAAAGTTATTGCTGTTTTGCCGTCAATGCTTTACGTAGCAGCCTGAGAATAAAAAATGTATTTTTTTTAATGCAGATTTGTAGAATATCTTTGATTTTAATCATATGACTAGTAGCCGGAAGAATTCTACAAATCATTCTGGAATTCAAATTTGCCTGTCGTCTGGTTATTCAACTTTTATTATTCACAAACCTAAAATGTAATAGATTTTATTTTAATATGTATTTTCAAAATCGTAAATTAGAAATCAGGAAATCACACTCGGAGTTTTGGTAGTCAAAATGGTAATTCCATGTATTTTATCACTCTGAAATTGAGGCCGTTACCCGTTTTGCTCCTTTACGTCAGAATTTTGAGATATTTCAACTTAAATATGCAAAAAACACTGTTTTTGAGGTTATGTAGGACCTTGAATTTTTATTTTTTTAAAAAAATTTAATAGGTACAAGTCTTTCATTATCGCATTTTGAACTTTTGAAATCTTTTGATATACAAAATGGCAAACTCATTAGTTTTCAGGTATTGGAATGCGTTACAAACATGAAAATTTCAAACTGCAATGTCTCGGTGAAAAAGAAATTTGAGCAAATTCAACGGCATTCGGAAAGAAAAGAGTTGAAGTTTTAGATATAATGCATAGTAATTTGAGAAAAAAAAATTCGCGGTGCAACATAACCTCAAATATGCCAAAAAACAGTGTTTCTTGCAATTTAAGGTATAGATATCTCAAGACTCTGACATATAGGGGTAAAAAGAGTTGCGGATTCGGTTTCAGCGGGGGAAAATACATGGATATACTGCATCCAAGACTCAGAGCACAAGCATTTTTTTGTGGGCCTGAGAAATTTATTACCGTTTTTGGATATAAGCTGGAGCATGAACTAAATTACAGTTTTTATGAAAAATGGAGATTTACCCAGAGATGTAACGTCTGCGTAAGACTTTAATCTTTTATTTATTTTGGCGCGTACGTATCAGCTACTGAGATGGATACAGAATCGATAAAGTGACTTAGAAAGGCTTATGAAACCGTTCTTTTGGGTCAAAGTTTTTAAAGAATCTCCGTTCCGTGATAGAAAATTGACAATTGACCTTATCATTTAGTCTCTCGTATCGAAAAATCACTTTCTTAAATCGAAATTGTCCCTTACGTCTTTTTAGATGTAGAAGGTGCTAGTGCTATCAGTTTTGATTCAATACTCAAGGCAATGGGCATGAAGAAGTATCGATATATCCAACATACCGATAACAAGCGGTATGATGGAGAATAAGAAATGAAATCCGCCATTTGCAGTGGATTCATATGACCAAGAAAGTAGCAGTAAATAGTCCCCTTTAACTGCAATTCTCACGCGAAATACAAAATTGCGATATTAAGATATTATTATTCCCAACTAATTGGATAAGAATTTTCCAGTTAACATTATTGATAGATACCTTTGGATCAACGGTGTCCTAAGATGGCTTACTGGCGGCTCTGTGGTGTTGCTGCTAGTGTCAGTTGATTTCAGTTCCTCTCGAAAAACTTTCCAGCAGTCTTAAAGCTAAGCCTTACGCCACATATCTAAGGCTGCTGGACTTAGGCTCTCAAAATATTCAGTTACTCCGAGCTTTAACCAATAATAGCTGATTGCTGGGCATATTCTTTTAATGATCTGACAAGATTCAACAAGATAACACTCTAGATCGCAGTGAAAGTTTTTAGCACAACTCTTGTGGGACCAGAATTTAGTGAACTATTGCAAAAAAATTCAATATCTGGTAGCACGACTTATGTATCTCATACTGGGGCAGTCGTCTTGGCCTTTAACAAGTTAAAAATCCCAAACAGGGGGTATGCTTTGCATTTAAGTGAAGAATATTTCCAATTTTCATGCGCTATCATTGGCACTTTCATTAACGGAGTGAAACTTCATTTGCCCCAACGCAAATAAAAGATTTGCTTAGATTACAGTGCAAGCCTTTAATCAGGGACACTCCATTTAATTTTGAAAGGTATCCTTAGTATTTTTATTATGACCATTTGATTATAATTCACTTGAAAACCAAACTACAGCGTCATGGAGTGCGGATATCGGCAACCAATGATATTTATATATTGCGTATATGAGATAATTTTCATCACTACAACCTTCCATTACACTCAAGAAAAGTACGATTTTTTCGATTAAATAAATATGTATGGTATGTAGAAAGCTTATAATAACATCTTTTGGAATTTATTAAAAAATCTTTATTAAGTACTATACATATATCATGCTAGAGAGTTAAACCGGTTGAGCATTATATTTATATATATGTATATATGTTCACCCACTGGTTGAAATTCAATAAGTATCGTGATAGTACGAAACATTAAAGTACTCTTACCATTTTACAATATCTCGATATATTCCTATCTCTATACCAAATTTCACCAAAATCGGTCCATTAATATAGCTGTGAAATCATATTTTCTGTTTAAAGGGCCACCCAAAAAAAATAAATGCAGCAAATACAAAAACGTCGATGTAAGTATACCACGTTAGTGACAAAAAGCAGCTTAGGTATCAATGCACCAATATTTTCTTATTCAAAATAAATTTAAATAAACTCATATGTTTGTAACAAAAAATTACTTGTTTCAAGCAATTGGATGTTTGCAACATTGAAATATTTGCGCAAGCAAAAATAGCGATTGCGTTATTATTACCAAATACATAATTGATTGGCCCTTCAGACATTTCCTAATGAGCATGTTCATATGTATTCGTACGGCAGTGTGTCAATATGTACTGCATCTTAGTTTTGAAAGTGCACCTTATAAAATGATGTGACACTCGTCGCAACAGCAACAGCAACAACAACAGTGCTGAAGTGGCACTCACTTTCATACCTTAACCAAACTCAACTGAAATCATCGTTGTTTTCTGTCAGTCGTGCATATGTACCTACGTATCTTCAGTTTGAAATTCAAAGCCAAAATTAGGTGCTTCTGTGAAATCACTGGAAGTGGGAGTTGCATTAAGTTGAGTCTTCGGTTCTCACAACCGCAAGGCAAACGTATGAAACAAACTTTTATTTTATGCAAATGATAGAAAATTTTACACGCCGAACAAAAATGAACACACGAACACACAGAAGAAACACATATTCGTGTGTATTAGTGTTGGTTTTCCTCTAAGTGTGTGTTTGCGGTAAATAGACCGAGAAAAACAAAAAGGAAGAGGAAATTAAAAGCGTATCGTCGCCATATCTTGGAGCATCCGGCTGTCATATTCGCATACACATCACGCTGTAATTATGCACTGAACATCAATGATGACGTTGTTAAAGGAGACAGCAAGAAAGTGTGGGTGAGAAAGAAGTAGAGGTATAATTTAGCATAGGTGGTGCTGGTAGCATTCATATTATAGAGTGGTATGTATAAGTTGGAAAATATCGTTTAAAAACAGTTTTTAATATGTTGGTCAAATGCAGTGTTTGAACTGGGTGCTCTCAGTATAATGATTCATTTTGTCAACTTTTCAAGCAAACAATACAAAATTTTCAGCAATTGTCTAAGTATTACGAAATCTGGCAATAAATCAGAGGAAAATGGTAAAAAATTGCGGGAAAAATACGAAATAGTTTAAATGTATGAATCAAAATTTTACATATGTCTGATATAGGGGTCATTCCATCTATAATGGCCCTATCATTACCCTTATGTTTTTTAAATAGGCAGAAACTTTTTTGAGTGATTGGTCTATCATGTAGAAGATATAAGAAAATGCAATATTTTTTTGAAAAATCATAATCATCATAAAATCTGCTAATTATGAAATTTAATTTGAGTTGAAAGTAATATTTTTTTTTGTGTTGCACAAGTTCACTTGTTGATAGTTACCAAATAATTTACTTGGTGGAACCAACATCTATGTGTCTTGAAAGATACATAGGCAACATTTTTTAACGAAAAATCGGTTTTGTTAACATCGACACTTTTCCATATAGCATGTTTTTGGTATTTATTTATGTTTGGTTGTTTATCAAGCAATAGTTTTTAGAATAGTATTCTACTTTCAAATATTGAGCTGTATAAATAACAAAAAAATATTCAAAATTTAATGAATCATATATTTTCTATATCATTATAATCAGTAAATTGAGCCTTCTTAGAAAAAAAACTCAAAAGATTTAAAAATGCTGAATAAGCTACTAGAATAATATCACCCAAAACCTTGTTGCCTTATAGTGATATTTCCCAAGACAAAAGTGAAAACGTACAATATAATATGTCATATATAGCCTATTGGGTATCGTGCAAATCGTAAGTAAAATTGAAATTTGATATTATATATAATAAAATTATATTTAAAAAAGGTCTAAAATTTGCATATAACGTATCTTATATATCTTTGAAGTCTTTTGTAAGGTATTGTTTTTTAAAGATCTCAGAAAGATACTTTACCGAGTCTCTTCAACAGACCAAACAGCTATCATAAGTTCCTATAAAGAACTTATAAATATAAGTCGCTGTCCCGGCAGACGTTCTCCTGTCCTTTCCGGTAGGTGGCGCGATGTTGTATGAGCTCATGAGATGGATTGTAAATGCGAAACAGCTCATTTTTTCGGTGAAACTTACTTTTGCACGTGATTTTTACATCAAGCTGCATTTATTTGCGTTCAGTAGTAGATGAGATTTATGAGTCTGATTTTGGAGGGCACATTTTTCTTGATTAAACTTTGCAAAAATCTTCCAAAGATTGAAAGTTCTATCTAAAAAATACTTTTGTATGAGCGCAACCCTAAGTAAACACCTAAGCTGGGCCTCTTAATATAAAAGTCAAGTGACTTCCATTTGAATCGATTAAGTGGTTTTCAAGAAAATTATATTTTAAAATATGTTTGTATGAGGGCCACCCTAAGTAAAAGCTTTATAGCCTAAGCTTCCCTTCATATAAAAGATACGTGGTGTGAGTTCCATGCGAATCAAATAAGTGGCCTTTGTGGAAATGCTAAATATGCACCGGAAATAAAAGTTTTGTAGCCTAAGTTATGCTTCTTAATATAAAAGAAACTTGATGTAAAGTCCATGTGAATCGATTGACCGGTCTTCGTTTAAATGACATTTTAAAAATTTGTTTGTATGAGATGAAATCTAAATAAAGAACATCCTCTCTTTTGAGTTAGACCAAATTACATACAGTAAGCCGGTGTCATAAAAATTGGTTGCATAGTTCCAGAGCTTATTCCAAAAAAACACGTTGACTCGAGATTTTTATGTATAAGTATATAGATATGTTGTCTTTCTACCTATCTTTAGAAGGCGTTTAAGAGAAACCATAAGGCCTTATTTTCGCTATTAGCGAGTCATCACTTTTTTCAGTAGAATTTTTTTGAAAAAAACAATGCTGCGCAGTTTAACTGTACTTCTCATTTCAGTATTAACCAAAATCAACATGGAAACGTTTGGCGAGTCCAGTCAGCACATGATGTAGTGAAAAAACTGCAATATTAACAAAAAACTAGTATCGTATTGTGGTCGAAACTCGACCGTACCCACCCAGTTTTAACTTTGGAAGAATTTTGCTGACCTATGATCTATGACGAGCAAAAAGTCTCTGTCCATTTACCATGATTTGATGATTTGGTTTCACTTTTCACCTCACCTCACCTTGCCTGTACCTTATGGAGCCGTGAACGCGATCAAAATGCGTTGGTTAAAGCATATTACACATAAGTTTTTTTGAAACAGTACCTTTCCAATGATATAAGTTTCATTCCCCTCTCTTTATAATAAATACTAAAAAGTGTAGCATAAGTTTCGATGTTCACGCATTAATATATAGATTTAAGGCTCGACTGAGTTTTTAGGGCATGACTCAAAAGGGCCGTACTCCCATTTTGTTGACACTTTTGTGCATAAACGTTAAATAATAAATCGAATAGGTCGAGAATTTTCAAAAATCATCAAAAAAAAAGTTAAGACTTACGAAAAGTTAATGATAAACGCATGAAAAATGGTAAAAATCAGGCAAAAAATAAAATGCAATTAATGAATGTTAAAAAAAAATATATTACAAAAAATAAATAGAAGTTTTACGAAGAAATTTGACGTAAAATATAAAATTAAAATGGGGGAAAAATGGATAAAAACTAACAAAAAATATATGTATAATAAACGAAAAAGCAAAACTTTTTTTGTTTAAAAATTCCCCAAGAAAATTGTGTTAAACTCAAACCTGAACAAAGTTGAACGATAATTCAAAAAAAAAAAAAAAAATTATGAAATTTGCTACAACCCACTGTGCATGGCATAATTCGACAATAGGTAGGTACTCATACCATCGTACATTTGTTTACGAGTATGTCGCGTCATGCTGCAAATGTTGTTGCCTGCCATTAATTTTCGACTTTAATGTGCCAAGGATGCGCTGTGCTGTTGCTGTTGGTGTTGCTACTCATCTTTGGCCTGCTTTCGTGCGCTGATGCAAATGCGGCAGCATTGAGATTCGCATTTGTTGCGAAATTTCATCGCACCTTCAGTCGTGTGATCAAATTAGTGAGCGGGGGGAAGAAGGGGACCGACCGAAAGAGTTGGCAGGCTGTGCAAGGCAGAATGCTATGAGAAGACACAAATTGTAATCTTTCTGACATTTCTTTAACGTTTTTATTGTTGTTGTTGTTGTTGCTGTTGCTGTTGCTGTTGCTGTTGCTGTTGCTGCTGCTGTTGTTGTTGTTAAGTATTTAATTGGTATGGAAAAAACTTTAATGTGCTCGCACACGCACACACCAACAAACATCCGCATCCTGACACAAATGGCGGATGGCTTAATTGTAAGTGTGTGTCTGTGTGTATCTATAGTATGGTTGACTGTATGCATGCCTGCACATATGAGCAAGTGTTGTGTGTATTTGTGCGGCTGACACAGAGGCCTCGTAAAATGTTTTTGCCACATAGAAAAAGAAGAAGAAGAAGAAGCAACAGCGACCTCGTCCCCAGCGAAATCAATAAAAGTGGAAATGAAGCGCTTTTGCGGTTGTCTGATTAAAACGATGTGAATTTAATAGGATTAGGCAACGGCATGAAAAACCGCTTCAGTAAAGCAAAACGAAAAAAAAAGAAAAAAAAATTCAATTCAAGGAAACACAGGAGTGTGCAAGTAATTTTGAAGGATTTTAAAGCGCTTAGCGAAAAGGAGTGTGCTATATGGTAGATGCTTAAACTGATGAATGAACTGGCAAAGGGGTGGGTTGACAAAAAAAATTTTGTATGAAAAGCAACTTTGTGGTTTTCCTTTTGTATCCTTTAAGGAGAAAAATAGAGATGATATTAAGCCTTTTATGTTGCTTTTTTTTGTTGAAAATTTTGCATATTTGTGCATATTTATAATCAGTTCATTGATTTCACTAAACAAAATATGAAAATTTAAATATTCTGATTTTAATTCAATTAAGTTTTTACTCAAATAGGCTAAAGGGTCTATGGCAACCTTTATTTAATTAAATTACATTTTTTATAAGCATTAGGATATGGCCTCAAATACAACTTCCTTGTGCAAACTCATTTTTCAGCTCTTTTTGAGGTATAGCTAACTAGATCTTGACACTAATAAGGACTTCTGGCAGCGGAACATAAATCCAACGCCAAGTATTTAACTTAATAACCTCGATCCAATGTGGCCACTTCACTTTCAACAAATTCAGAATTTTTCCAGCTTTTCGCAATTTATTAAAGAACTTTTCCATTATGTAAAACTACATATGAAATGAAAAATTTTGAATTAAATTTTCAGGGTTCAAGTTGGCCATTGCAAAACTTTATCCTACAAGTAGTATTTATTGCCAAAAATATATCCTTTATGAATTTTTATTTAATATGTACGAATCATATCGTCTTTACAGGGCGTGGCAATCATAGACAAGTAAATATATTCTTGTCAGTGATTAATCTTCTCAGTCGCTATATTTCTGTCTGTGAAAATCACGACTATGGAAAGACGGAGCGAGATAATTTGCCATGAGTTCGATTTGTGCATTTCCAATTATAGCTCATGGGAAGCAAACAAATACTAAACTCTCTGGTCAAAGAGTTCTGATTGCTTGTACTGAGCATTAAAAAAATTAGACAAAAGAATGTGGCACTTTCCGTACAAATCATAGCTTTAAAACGCTATATAGAGGGGACTATTTTACATAAGGCATCAAATTTCACACAAATACTACGAATAGTACTGGCCAGCACCAAACAAAATGTGTTCATATTATGTAAAAGAGGCGTGACCCCTCCCATAGTAAAAACTCAAGCTATAACGCGGGATAATTTTTTAAATGTCAAATTTGCATGGCGTGGAAGCTTCAACGTTTACGTTTACAAATAGCAGTGTTGCCAAGCAGTAGACCTTGTAGGAATTGGTAAAAGCTAGAAGAGCTGGAAGAGTTTTGTTTTAACAAGCAAAAAACAGGTCATCCTTATATGAACTATTTGATTGCGAACTATTTTAATATAGGCGACTAACAATAAGGTCATCAACATGTTTCCACTTGTTTTCAGCTTGGGAGCCCTGCAAATGTTTTATAGATTTTCCCCTTCGCCAACTTTGCTTCCAACTCTTACTTAATCTTTAATTATTTAAGCTTAAAGGCAGAAGTTCAAATGTTTATTGACATACAAAATACTTATGTTTTGAGATACGACAACCTTGGTCCAAATCTGATATTTTCATCGTAAGGTCTATAGTTTTTAATGGTACATATACTCAGAAGGTTTTGCCGTAGGAGTGACGTTTCGGATTTTAACAGAGACATTAAAAGTTCATATCGAGAAAAAAAAAATGGAATTAAATTGAGAACTTTTTTGTGCGATAATTTTTTAAAGACTTTCAACGTGGATTAACTCAGCGGAAGTGGGCGGGTCAACTCACTGCTACCTTTGGTGATGAAGCAACATTCCAGGACATTATGTTTCGATGGTTTGCTAAATTCAAACGTGGTCGTCGAATTTCGTCAAGGTCGTCCAAAATCAGTGGCTATACCAGAAAACATAGATGCTACACGGAAACTGATGATGCTATATCGATATATAGGAATGACATAGGAATGCTTAAACATTAGTTCCACTACATGCAACATTGTATTCACATTTCTCCGCATAATTTGAGTGGCGAAAGTGTGTCGCAAAGACTTTGGTGAATAGTATTTTAAGAAACAATAAAACCAATTTCGACTGAACTCTGATCTGGCCTCACTGTACAGTTGGGCATCTGCCAATCCGCTACTAAGAACTCCTGCAAAATCCAAAGTGCTTCCTATCATGAGGGCTGAATCGAACATTTTGGAGATTCCACCTTTGTTTATTGGATCTGAACAGTTGGATTTTGTAGTTAAAGTAAAAAGCCTTGGCTATATACTTAACAGTAAACTAAATTGCACTGACCATATAAATAACGCAGTGGGAAAATTTTACGGGACCTTGCGATACTTACGCGCTTCCTCTTACTTTACTTCACTTGAGACCAGACGTAGACTTGTCATTCAGTTGATCCTGCCTCTCATTACATTTTCTGATATTGTTTATAGCAAGTTTCTCAGCATAAGGTCTTAGTAGCTTTCAACAATGCTGCTAGGTACGCATGGCTGTGGATTGATGGTGTAGTTAGACATTCGTAACATTATGTTCTTGCACAAACTTATTTGTACTCGAAGCCCCGCGTATCTATACGATAAACTCCAGTTTTCGCAATCAGTCAGATCTCCTAATTTTATAGTTCTTAGGTACACATATCTCAATAGTTCTAGATTCTTCTATATTAGCACCATTAGGCTATGGAACTCTTTGCCAAACTGTATCAAGCAAATAGATTCTGGAAACAGCTTTAAACGTGCTCTTTACAATTATTTTTCTTGCATTCGTTAACTCTACCTTCTTCATTTTCTTCTCTTTTTTTCATTAAAAATTTAGTTTTATTTTTTTCATTACATAAAATTTTATTATATTCTTAAGTATATGTTATACATTTAAAATCACATATGTTACTTTTTTATTGCTGATTCCGTCAAAAATATTTTCAATTTTTTTTAAGCCACAATTAATAACGATTTAACTATTTTTAATTATATGCTTGTTAAATTTATTTTAATTTTTACTAGAGGTTGATACTCTTTGATTTATTATAAAAGACTAAGTCTTACTGTAAAACCATAATTGAAACAAAATAAAATAAAAATAAATAAAATAAAAATAGATAAAATAAAATAAAATAATATGTATATACAAATTAGATTTTGCTCTCATTCCTCAAAATATCAATATCATCGCTCGAATTGAAATGGAAACATTGAAACTTAATTAGTGAAGCTGAAATATTACTCTCATAATGACTCCTAAGCTAATGAATGAAGTGTCGTTATTGTTATATCTCAAAGCAGACTGGAACGACAGGGATATAAAATCCTCAAAAATATTCGGAGAGCTGATGGTTAACGTATTACTTATTTTTTGACAAATTATTGCTATTAAGCTTTAAGGGTACTCTTGATAAATAAAGGGTCTTTATTTTTGTATTACTAAGCAGATTACTGCGACAAAAATTAAACTTCATAAATTTGATCATAGGAGGAAGTTTATGCAAAAATTTTTCTTTTGTTAGTACATGCCACTGGTATTCTCAGTAGAATAGTGGGAAATGCCACCACAAACCAATTGCCAGCATCATCAGTGATTTGGTCTCCCTATATTTTGCAGTTAATCTTTCGAGACAGACGTTATCACAAATAACGAAAGGAAATTTTTCGCGGAGCTACGATTTAATACTTAGGGGGTTCTGAAGTTATAAACTGTGGAGAAGCTGGGTATTCCATTCGGTATTTTTCATAAGGTGTAGTTTAAAATTAATCGCCTATTAAAGTGGCTTTAGAATCCATAACCCCTCCTAGATCGGCGGCAGAACTTATGTAACTCAATTAATTTAGGTATAGATTATAAATTATAGTTTTTTGAGGCACACTGTTTTTAACTTTTTGGTGATGTAAAATCAAATATTGAATTTGATCAGTATGTCACCTAAAACTATCTAGCATATCTTTGAAAATAATATGAGCAAGAAAGACGTATGTTGTCAGGGTGAAGTAAAAATTGGTCTGAAGATTAGTCATTAAGTTGATATTGATCACATAATGTGTTAGTTTCGTGTATATTCTATGTTAACCAAGCATAAAATGGGTAAATATTTATTATTTTAACATTACACTTTTGAAATTATCGAAAAAAGTAAAAAAAAAAATGGTTAAATGTACTCACAAATACCCACAAACAAACATACATACATACATACATACATATATATTATATTGTATGGATGCATGAAAAAATTCTGATGTTGTCACTCATGTGCTTAGCGTTAAAAGCTTCGTCATTTCGTATTATTTACGATCTTATTTGCTACTCAAATCTTTATGCTTAAAGTGCATATAGAGCGATTTTACACAGATTTGAGTTAACAAATCAGTGAGTTGTAGCATGAAAAACTTTTATGTGAAGAACTTTCGTTTTGTCCTATAACATTTGTGTTGTTGGTTTACATACCTACTTGTTTTCGCTCCAGCGAGTTTCAACTGCCCTGAGCATTAGGGACCTAAAAAGATTCGTACGCATTTTTTTTGTCAATGGCAACAAAATTGAATTGAATTGTGTGCTTCTTCTACCGTCGCCGCTACTTTTGAGCCAGCGTTTTTCATTTGACAAATGGGGTGTCATAATGCAAACCTCAAGGGCTGCCAAACGGCTAAAGATGCACAAGGGATTTGAAATTTATTTGAATTTGCTTTTAGAGCGACGGTACTCATAGTCGATAGTCGTTGTATATTGAATGGAAAAGATTTGACAGCGCAAACGACTGAGTGTCACGTGAGTGACACCGTGTGCCCAGAAACGTTCGCCGTTGCTGATGCTGTTCGCCTGAAGTGCCAGATTATCATTTTTTTGTCTATCGTTTTGTATGTGGATGGATTTAAAAGTGGAAATGAAAAATACGAGTGTTTCTTTTTCATTGCTGCCCGTCATTCAATTTAATGGTTTGACAACACATTGACAAGCATCGCGAAATCGCGCCTTCCGTGCTTACCTAAGCAAATGAAAATGGCAATCTGAGTTGAAGTATAAAATAATCAGTCATTTTAGTAGAGGTACAATAACAGCGGCAAAGTCTTGTAAAAAAATAAAAAAAACATTCCATATTTTGGAGTGAATCTTTATAAAAGAAGAATTTTCGATGTGAGTCCTTGAATTACGTGGTTGGATGTTGATGTTGACTGGCACCCAAAATAATTAAGTCTAACTCTTGTACTTTTGCTGTATTATGTCATCTATGGTTCCCGAAAAGTACTTTTGGTAATGCTAGTATTAACATGATCTCTTAGACTGTGCTGACTACACAATTTTGTCGCAAAATTGTTAGCTTGAAGAGTTTCCATTTAATCTGTGTGTCGAACTTATGTTGTCAACGTTTTGCACTACACCATCGTCTTCAGTAGTAGTTCGTAGACTTATCGATCGAACATGTCTTTCGTTCCCGCATACTCACATGCGATACACAGGATATTTCAATCAAAAGTTCCTGTTGTTTCGACATTTCGAAACTACATCTATTACCAATGGTAAAATTTTGTCAAGGCTTCCCCTAAATGATGTTTGTAGAAATAACGTTTATGATATAATTGAAAGTTTCTATAATTACGTAGTAGTGGTAGTAGTTAAGGCAGATGTGAATAATTTATAAGACTGGTCTGTTGACTTCGATTTTGAGCAAGACTTTTCCAATTTTACAACCCGAGTAATCTGGTCTCACTGTTCACAAGTGCTTCACCCGAGGCGAGGCGAGGTTCTAGTTGTTCTCGGTCTCAACTCGTTTTATAAATTTGAGTCTCGCCTCGCCTCGTTCTCGTACGAGAACTTGCAATCACATACCTCGCCTCGTCTCGGTAAGAACCGAGGATTTTATTAAGCTGAAAAAAAATTATCAGTCCTGTATATTGTCGGCATTCAAGCAAAATTGACTATCTGCAAACAAATAATGAGTGGGTGACGCTAATTAATCGTTTAATTATGTTTACATCCTCTTAAATTTGTGATATATTATTTTTGGTTGTTAAAAAAAAATGGGCGATTTTGCCAACGATATATTCAACAAGCAAAGCCGGCACGCGTTGCTACACCTCAAGAAGTAAAATAAAATATATATTTGAATTTTATATGATGATTGATGAGCTATGATGAATTTAATTCTTTTCTTATATGGGAAGGCGTGGCATTGTCCATTTTTATTCAAATCAAGCTAAGCTACGAACCTTTTACAAACTATAAGAATTATATGTACCAAATTTTATCCACTTACGTCATATAGTTGCTGAGATATAAAAAAAAAGGTTTATTCATCTGCGTCAAGTAGTTGATAATACCAAAGTATGCGAACCTTCCTCAAATCATAAGAAACATAAACATATGCCAAATCTTCAGGCGATCGGTTGAACGGTTTTGGACATTAACAACAAAGTTTTTTACCGAACGTTAGGGTCCCCTTATTAAATCTTTCGTCATATAATAATAACAAAATAGAGTATTAGCTGTATAATTCTAACTCTCATTCGATTAGAGATCATTTTAGTACTGCTGACTCTAAAGACCGAAGATATGACGAAATATATGGACTTTAAATGAAAGTAGCCTAAGCTGAGCTTTTTAATGTGAAAGCAACGTGGTGTCAGTTCGGTGTGAATCGGTTAACCGGTCTTCGTGAAAATGACATTAAAAAAATATTTTTGTATGAGGGCCACACTAAAGATGCACTCAAAATAAAAGTTTTATAGGCTTACCTATGCTTCTTAACTTAAAACACAAGTGGAATATATTTCATGTGAACCGATCAAGGGTCTTTGTGAAATGCTATTTAAAAAAATTTTTGTATGAGGGCCTCCCTAAATATGCACTTAATCGAAATAAAAACTTTCCTATCTTCTAATAAAATTGTTTGCATATAACATAGTATATTCAGACCTACTGAATATACACACAAAATTACATAAGTATCGGTCAAGCCGTTTCGGAAGAGTTTTGTTACAAACACAGTGACGCGAGAATTTTATATATTAGATATATATGTATGTCCAGATCCATGTCACATTTTAGAAAAAACTTGTCATTTCTAATAAATAAAAATCGAATCAAAATTCAAAAAATAGTATCAAAACAAAAAATACTTCACTTACTTCTGATACGAGCTAGTGTTAAAGCGAGGCACCTCGTTCTAAGAACTGAGAACGAGGCGAGAACGAGGCGAGAACGAGGCGAGTGCTAGGCGAGGTGCCGATGTGATCGCGCCTCGCCTCGGTCGAGCAAGGCAAATTTAATTTTCCACCTCGCCTCGGTCTCGCCTCGTTCTCGCCTCGTTGAACGAGGTTGCCTCGCAGCCTCGGTGTAGCACTATTGTTCACTTTGCCCCTAAAACGTTTCGACAAGTTTTTTCTTCTTAAGCATGGCGGTTGTGTGCAGTCCACGCATCTATACACAGATCCAGATATCTGACGAAAAATTTTCCTCTCACAAGTCTTGTTATGCTTCTCCGATTATTGCTTACCATGTTATAAAGAACGAGAGACGAGCTTGGAGCTCAAAAGCTTTGCAAGTCCACAACAAAACCAATTTCCTTTTGCTACCCCTCTGGAGAACTTCTCCAAAATGGCATTCGTGGATTTGACATTTGACGAAGTTTCTACCTCGAAATTTTACCAATCGATGGTAATATTGAAAATGGTTTGTTACTGGACAACATGTACTTTGCTTTGTCCTCGTTGATCGACAGTCTTACTCGTTTCGCCACATCTTCAGTCCCAAAAACGGTTTCAAAGAGAGTTCATTGGGAGGCGGCGATGATATAGATTTACCATCAAAATAGCATAGCATCCGCACATAATTGTTAAAGACAGTGCCACCCGTGTTTATTCTGGCTTTAGACACTACCTAGTCCAGCATCATTTTAAAGAACAGAGAAAACCGCTTCAGAGTTTCGAAGTTATCTTTGGCCTTATACAAGCGTCCAGTCACGCTACACTGTCGTTTGCGCCCTTAACCTTTAAAATGTGTTGGGAGTTTATTTGAAACATTTAGCCCTTAGTCAAACTGCTAAGACTGAAACTACATTGGTTTCATCCGATGAGTGAGTGGTGAGATTCAAGACCCCATAATAACTGACCATTTTATCCGATGACGCCGTTGCTTACGCTTTTTCACCTTGATTATGATTTGCTTTAGAACCTTTGGAATTTCTCGATCTGAACCAAATGAATTTTGCCTACTCATTCCTTTGTTTTTTTTATTAGTGAATTAAGTAGGACTGCCTGATGACCAAGAGCAAATCGAGAACTTTTGACGCTTCAAACTCGATGAGCAAATAAAATCATCTTCAGTCTTCAATATCTAAATCAATGAGACTTACAGGCAAATAACCTCAATTCGAGGACATTCAATGGTTTTCAATGCGAATTTTTCATTCAAGCGTTCTTCGCATCCAAGTCCTTTTCGTAGCCTGCAGATATTTTCGATGTACTTAATTTTGTAATTTAAACGAACACACATAAGAACAACTTATTTAGTTTACATAGTTCATTCATAAAAATATTATCTCCTACTAAATGCGGTGATAGTATCTACTTATAAGAAATTAACTGTTAGTTTAACAAAAGAAACTATGAACTAAACTTTCACACCCCTCTTCGGCGCAGCCCTCATGCATCAATACACTGAAAAGTACTTTCGCATTGGGTTACGCATGATGTTAATTACGAAACTTTGCTAAATTTTTAATCGCTACTCATTGCTTTTATCTATAAACGATTCCTTATATTGCTTCAGGCCTCCGGGAGGTATAGTGGGTTGCTGTTGATGGGGACGCCACGTTAATGCCTGATGCGACGAATACGACGACGCAAAGTTTCGTTGCTGCTTCTAAGCAAACTTTTGCAATTTATGATAATTCAACGTCAGCTGTGACAGTTCCGTTCAGCAGCTCCACGCTCAGTTTTGTTCAGTTCGGTTCAGCTCTGTTTGGTTCAGATGTAGGAACACCCAATGAAAATATATAAACGCAACATATTTAACTTATTACTTCTACATCGAAAGGGTTGAACGTGAAATATGTTTTTGTGTGCGAAATTTTCCCTTAGCATCTGGAACTGAATTTAACGAGAACGGACGTATGTAGCAGACGCAGAGTTGAAATTACGAACTCATCTTGTGGATTGTAAATTGCTGTTGCTTTGTGTTGATGTTAGGGTGAGAAAAAAAAACACTTTTTTTAATGTCTTTCGGGTGCTTAGTAATTTTGGAAAGAAAAATTGACTTGCATGCTTCAGTTGATTTTTTTGTGAAAAGTTTCTGTGAAATCTGTGCTGTTATAATAAAAAAAGTCTATATATTTTAATATACAGTAAATGTGAACACCAAAAAACTTGGCAGAACAGATGATAGATTCCAAGGCAGACCATCGTTTGGAGTCTTGTAACGGACGAATTTTTAGTGGTAACTAAAAAGTGCAAAGTTTTCAAAGCACTTTGTGTTCTTTTGCATGAACATATTAAGAATCATATGTAGATTTGGAGGGAATATTACAATTTCTCACTTTGATTCAACATCGAACAGTCATTATGTGGCCTCAAAGTCAAAAACTTTTAAAATGAAGTGGAGACAAGAAAGTGTATAGCCATTCCAAAGATCATAGTCAGTACCTCTGGACTCAAATTTAAATTTTATGAAGTAATTTCGAATTGTTTCTTTCTAAGCAAAGTAAAAAGACCACACACAGTTTTTCCGTTACATTTCATACTGTTTTAAAATCATAGGGGTGCTCTAAGATCCTATGGCTACTTAGTTTTGAAGATATAGTGAACGAAAACTCAATGTAGGCCTAATGAATATGCTGTATATTCAATTTTAAATTGATGTACATATATTTATCTAAGACTGTCCGCAATTCAGCGCCGGATTTTTGGAGCTGAAAATTTGGAATGGATTGGATGAAATGCGTTTTCTTATATGCCATTTTTTCGCTCATAATTTGTGGCTATTTATATATGGAGTATATTTTTTTTATTACAAGAGTTTTGCAAATATAATAACAAATGGGTGCTCAATTGATCGATTTGTTTTTTGAAGAGGGAAATTAATTAAAAGAAATCTATTAATAAAGTACGCAATTGGAACATTTTGATAGAAGCGAAACTTAACCGTAAGTCACAATCGAAAGATAAATCAAAAAAAGGAAGCGAATTATTCGATAAAGTATCGAACAACTTGATATCAATAACGGGTAGTATCGAACAAAATAGATTTGTATGTATTCATCGATTAGAATCGACAATTTGGAAATAGTCGATAAGAGTCCAATGATATCAGATATCGATAATAATTGGAAAGCATCGAAAATCATAGAAAAAATTGAGAATATATGTTGCAATATAGGAAAATATAAAAGTAGTCGATGAAAGACGAAAAGTACTGAATGGTATGAAAAATTTAATGCATGGAAAAACAGTGATAAGTATCGAAAAAATCAATTACATCGGTATAACTCAAAATGTATCGAATAGTATCGAAAAATGCCAAAAAAGACAGTTATAATTGAAAAACATCAAAATAAAATCCCAGAAAGAAAAATATAACATTGGAAAATATCAAAAAGTTGATAGTATCGAGTGGTATAGAAATTGTCAGAAAGTATCGAAAAGTTGACTAGCTTCGGAAATGTTGATATAAATTGCAAATTATCAAATTGTATCGAAAAATGTTGCTTAAGTCCATGAAAGTTGGAAATATTCAAAAATTCGAAAAGAATCGCACAAGTCGGAATTATGGAAAAGTCGAAAAGTTTTAAAAGTATCAAAACAAAACATCGAAAAAATCGATAAAAGTCCAAAATATCATTACAAACAAAAAATCAATTCCAGATTAATTAGAGAAGCAATATTTTTTGAAGCTTAAAAATAAGAAACGACTGAATGATATGAAATCAGTATTTGCAATTTTGGTGTGGAATTGTGAGCCAGCTCAAAAAAAAGGAAGAAAATGGCACATTATTCATGATGCAATTCTGAATTTGACATTTTTTGCTCGAGACAGTTTTGCTGTACAGTGAGTACGTTTCAGGGTATTTAAACGATATCTCTAAAATATTTCATTGAAATATTCAGAAAATTCAAAAATTTTTAGGTTAAAAGTATAACGATACGAAAATTTAAGAAAATATAGTGATATGAAATTTGTTTTTAAGGATTACGTTTAAAAAAATGTTAATATTCGCCCCAATTTAAAGGCATAATCGGCAACACTAAGCATATCGAATGGAGTTAACTTTTTCACAACACCCTAGCTAGTAAATTTATGCGAATGTGTTCGCTTAACTGTGTGCGGTTTGACGGAGTTCGTGGCTCTTTCATTTGATTACGTATCCGCCCTGTTGTACTCGTCGTCATCAACATCGTCGTCAGAGTGAAAGTCTTTGCACAAAGCAACCGAACAACCAAAACATCCATTTATTTATTTTACTCTGACGCCTAGATGGATTTTATGCGGGGGGCGGTTGCTCAAACTCGGAACCAACTTAAGGCGAGACATAGATAAATTGTTACAAAATTTTTGGGGAAAACATTGAAATCACTTGACGCTTAACTGAACCGAACAGAAGAGAACTCAACTCGCCTGAGCGCCTACTATACAACAACAGCAAGAACACCGAGTAATCCTTTGAGGTATTGCATTTCAGTGATTTATTCTGTATTTTTGTAAGCAAATTTACGCACACATCTATGCGCACATACACACGAATATACACCTATGTAAATACATGGGCATATTGACACAAAACAAACAGACAAACGGATTTTGAGACGATGCACGAACTAATAGGAAAATTAAAAGCGCCTCAGGTTCTCAACCAGATTAAATGTCAATCAATGTGTCAGTTTTCCAAAACATGGATCCTGCACTCAAACGAAGAGGGCTTAATCAACAACAACAACAACAAATACAGCAATAACAGCAGCTGCAAGAAGTGAATTCACTTGTATCTTTTTCGAGTATCTATAGAGTGCATAAATGTGCGTGTTTCGGATGTCTGTGTGTTCAATCTACAATTGAAGTTTATTTTGAGTTTTTAAAGACTTAATGGCAATAGGGATAGCTCTCAGTATCCTTATAGTTCTTCAGGTACTTCATAAAAATTGATTGATTATTCTGTCGAATACAAGCTTTGTAGTATGAGAATTCATTGTAGAAATGAACGACCCTAGATTTTGGAAAAATCTCGTAATCTCGCTAAGGTCAAAAAAACTAAAAGAGTTTTCTGACATGAAAATCATCATATCGACAGCCTCTTAGTGTAAGTACTATATCTACATATTGTGCTGAGATCACAACACAACTTTACAGGACGAACACAAAATTTACTTAATGGAGTTATAAAATTTTTGTTTCAGCAATTAATGTTCCAAACATTAACTGCCATTTAGCATGTTGAACGTAGGCACTGTTGATATTCTTTGAGCGCTTTTACCAACCGCATTTCAACCTTTTAGTATGAAAATGTAGACTGACCAGAAAATAAAATTGTTAAATTAGCCATTGAATTCAGGATCATACGTAAGAAATGAAGGAGAGAGGGAAAGACAAATTATGATGAAAAAAGTTTTCAAACTAGTCCTAATCTAGAACCTCAGCAAATATAAAAAAGTCCCCTTTTGAAGGGGAGAGGGTTTGAACACACAAAGCCCTCCGTGCGCACATTCCTTTTGATATTGACAATGATATTTGATTTTTATGGACTTATTTTTTTAAAATCAACAATTCATAAGGATTTCACTCTTCGTTGTTACTCTGTTTGCAATCAAGTCGAAGTCCATTTCGCCTAGCAATACATTCTCAGTTTCACATTATAATTTTTTATAAACTTCAGTATTGGGAAACTTAAATCATAAGGAAGTTGTTGTTGTTGAACAGAAGCAATGAATATTTGTAGAAAAAGCCTTTACAAGTCAGTGCCGGATTTACATAAGGGCACTACGGACACGTGCCCCTGGGCCCCCACCAATAAGGGCCCCCACCAATATAAAAATAACGAGCGAGCATTAGCGAGCGAGGTATGACGCTAATTTGCGAAAAAAACAGTTTAGCGATTTGGGTACCGTGCATAGGACATTCGTTAAATCTAACTGGAGAGAAAGCTTCTGTTGCATCGGTAGCCTCGGCGCATTTTTTTACTTTCTTGCAAGGATTTTATGCAAAGCTGATGAGAGAATATTAGTTCCTCAAAGGGTTGAATGTACTCCATGGCCTGCTCGTGCAAATGCTAACAAGGCGTTCGTAAGAGGATATGTTCCTATTAGAACTACTCTACAAGAAATTGTAAATAATGATTCCTTCGACAACAAAACGCGTTGCACAGCAGCAGGATTATGTAAACAAATGTACAGACTAGAAACGGGAATCATGGCGTCGTTCTTGTACGACATTCTTGAAAATTAGAATATAACTAGCACCACGATACAATCTGTAGATATAGATATTAATACAGCCGTTAACTGTATTAAATCTTTAAAAAAAATTATTGAAAATAAGAGATGCGATTTTCATTATTATGAACGCCTAGGAGTAGAACTCACAGGGACTACCGATTATAAAAGTAATCGTAATTGTTGTGTGAGTGATGAATTTCTGCAGAAAATTCCTTCAATTCACAATAATAATTGACACTTTTGTGAACGCTCTAAATCAGAGAATTGCTGCATACGAGGGAGTTGAATTGAGATATGGTTTTTTGTCTCGTTTCGGTAAGCTCAGTCGAACTGAGATATCGAAAAATTCAGAAAGATTGATTAATATTTACAAAGAAGACATCGATTCCAATTTGGAAACGGAACTTTTACAGTTCCAAGCTTCCTGCTCTGAGCTATCAGAATTTCAGTTCGACCAGCAGCATACTATCAGCAAGGAGCAAAAAATGTATTCCATTATAATGGATAAAAATATACGAGAATTATTTCCCAACGTGGAAATGATTTTACGAATTTATTTAACTTTGATGATCAGTAATTGTACCGGAGAGCGATAATTTTCACAATTAAGGTTGATAAAAAATTCTCTAAGAACTTGAACGACTCAAGATCGCTTGAATTATTTAACGATTTTAAGCGCAAATATTGATATTGTGGAAAAATCAAATATAGACAATATTATCAAACAATTTGCTGAGAAGAAAGCAAGAAAAGTGTTTATATAATTATATATTTATGTAAATGGTTTTTAATTTTAAATATATATTTAAACTTTTAAGTTTCAGCTTTCTTAATAACCTAATTTTTTATTAATAAAAATTTTTATAATTTTTGAAAAGTTAAAGCTCATAAACGAGTCTTCGATAGGGTCGATTCGGTTACTTCGGTTTCGTTTTATCAGTCCGGATATGCCCACACCACTCTTGCGCCCATGGGCCCCTTGATTTGTAAATCCGGCACTGTTACAAGTGTAGGTAAAATATTGAATATATTAATAATGAAGTTCTTAAATGCACTACAAGACTTGTCCTATAAGACAAGGTTCAAGGCCATCATCAGAAAGGTAATCTGGATCCTCATTGGCCATAATTCTCGTGCACGCTAATTCGAAAGCTTTGCATTAATGAGAACGAGTACTGATAAGTCTGTATAGAAAAACTATTTTTTCTTCTTAAATTTGTTGTCATTTTGCCGTACACCTGATCAAGTATTATATTTAATACAATGAAGCAAAAAGAAAAAAAATCAGTTGGACCACTTCGTTGCCTCCCAAGCTTCAGCCTGAGCCTCGGCAAAATATATTCGCGGGTTTGCAAATCAGAAAATTGTTCAATGATAACAAGTTCAAAGACTGCTTGACCAAGGCGCAGCCTGAAGCATGCATTTTTGGGCAACAGTAGAAGCGAGAACGACCTCCAACTGTTTCAAAAAAACATTGCAATTCCGTTCAGTACATAAGAGTTGTACGAATATGAAAACGATATTTTAACTAGAAAGGATATTTCCAATTTCAGAAACGTGCATGTCATTGAAAATGTATTTCTTGCATCTTTCCCTACAAATTTGGGTGCGTATAATGATGAGCAAAATGAGAGTTTCCAGCAGGACATCGGAACAATTGAAAAGCGTTATGAGGGCAATAATGACTGACTACTGTCGATGCAAATTTGAAACAATTTCACGGCACAAAAACGAAGATGTTCAAACAAAAGGTGTGCCTTCGACCAGAATCATGAATATTCCATTAAATTTTGAATAACTTCTACATTTTTTGCCCAATTTGAACAAATTTATATATTTTTTTACTTTGAATGAATCGAGATAAAGGTGAAAAACTGAAAAAAGTCCCAAAAAACGGGTTCTGAGGGACATCTTGAAAACGATCCTGAAGAAAAAATTAAATTGAAACTGATGAATTTGATTCTGAAGATAATTTACCATTGTCAACTATTTTAGATTAACGTTGAGCCGTCGAAATAAGTGGCGAAACTGTCGAGGATTTTTTTAACATCGATAGAAATGTATGCACAGAAAGTGACGGCATTGAAATTGATTTTGAAATCTAAATAACACTGAGAATGATTCAGAGGAAGACTTTGATATACAAACAACTGATTCAATAAATTCATATGAACCATTGATGCAGATTGCCCATTTGAAGCAATTTGTCAGAGATGATTTTGTAGCATATCAAAAGTTTAACAATTTAGAAAGTCGATTTTAGGAATTGCGGTGAAAATGGAAGAAAGCCAACCTTAAGCAAGCGACAATTCGCCAATTTTTTTAACCCATATAAATTATTTGCATGTATGTACGCACGCACATAAGTAAGTACATATACATATGTACATTTAAGTCGAATTGAATTCAGAATACGCATAAAAATCGGGAATAAAAATACATAAGTAAATTTACCATTTTAATTTTGGTTCTGTTGTGGTTTTTAGTACGTATACATACATATTCATTAAAATCCACTTGACCTATTCCTATGACAGCTACCGCAGGCGTACACCTCCCGTGTCGAACGATTTCACTGTAACCGTGGGTGTCCGCCCGCGTATTACATTACAAAATATATTCAGCAAAATTTGGTATCCCTAAAATAAATATATGAAGCTGACCAAAATCGACGATTCGACATACACAGCTCTATATACCTAAAAAATATGGGTTGATGTAAAAATTTGGCAAACATTTTTGTGTTCAATTACCTTAAAAAAAAAAGAATATGCTGACCGGTATAACTTTGCATTAAAACATGAGATACTTCTTTGAAATACAGTGAAAAAATAAAAAAATAAATACGACAAATTTATTTTACTCAAAAGTTTGTAAAAAAAACACGCAGCCTACATGATTTTAAAGATTTATCTAGAAATTGTGCTCGACAGACCAAACGTACTTCGTTTTTATGTCAATGAGCTTTTGACAGTTACAAAGTAGGTACAAAACTTATGTTAATACTACAGATACGAGTCTATTCATTCACATTTAAATATTCGTTGGTCGTAACATAAACTCGAATGCTTCATCTGATAAGTTCTAATCATGACATAGGGTATGCAATGCTACAACAATGGGGATACAACGACACCAAAAGGAACGACCGACCGACCGAAAGAAAGAAAAGCAGCATATGAGCGAGCACCTTCTGCACAGGTTGCTGGCACTGACTGTCACAGTGGAAGGTGACATTTTCAACAGCTGACCCAAAAGATGTCAGAGTGTCATTAGCATACGTTTAACTGGAATGATACAAGCGTACCATGCTGATGTTCGCAGCAACGGGGCAGCGCAGGACGGGCTGACGGTCGTTTCATTGGCGATAACAAAGTCGTAAGTGACAAGTTTATATCATCAACTTGGAACAACATGAAAAATGTAAATGTCATGGCTCGCATGAGTGTGATTGACTTTTTGTGTGAGTGTGTGTCACACACTATCATACACCCATAAGCCCGAAACGTATAGAAAAGATTTTCTTAAGCTCGAACCTACTTATCGTCTGCTCGTTCGGTTTTTTTCTATGCTTTCATTTTTTGTTGTTTTGCTGTGCTCGTGATTTTTGGCATTAACTTAAAGAAAATGTCAAGCGACTCATTCGTATGAATTGAAAATTTCAGCCGACACTCAGGATGACGGAGGATGGGAAGGACGCCCAGAAGGCTATAAACGCTTATCTATCTCCATATTAGATTCGCTTTATTACTGTCAAATGAAACAATCCCTTTGGGTACGAAAAGATGTAATTAGGGTTCAACATGTCAGCCAGACTGGCAGGCGTTTACATCTGTGAGGGGTTGCGGGAGGTGACAGTGTTTCACAAACATACTTTGGTAAATTTTTTGAATAAATTTAAAATGAAAGTAGGCAGGCAGGTAAGTCGTGAAAGCACTATACATATGTACATGCGGGTACAAGAAGGTGGAATTAAGCAGCAATAAAAGAAAACGTGTGGAATAAAAAATCCAAATAACCAAAGAAATTCAAAAAATAAAACAAACCTTTCTTTCTAAATGATTTAACAATTGCCTTCAGTTGAATGACATTTTATTTGAGTGGATTTGAATGTACTGTGTACTGTTAATTAGCACAAATAAAATGTATAGGAAAAGCTAATGATGAAGGCTGTGGTGTGCCTAAATGGATCACAATACGTCTACGAAAAGCGTAGAATGATGTTCCGGAAAACCAATTTGAAAAACAACAAGGAGTAACAATTTCTATCGATGGTACCATTAGCTGGCATTCTCATTGCCAGGCTAAGATGACGTTTGGCATCCTTTCCATTGGAAGCATCAACGTCGTATCAGTCACTCAATACAAAAGCGGCAACCACGAATTGATTTTGGTTTTCATGGTACTATGACTTTTTAATAAAATGCATTGCTAAAAAGTTGAAGACTTACAAAAAATTAAATCTAAATCGGAACTTAAATTAGAAAAAAATGTTTAAGATGGCATGCTCCAACAATTGCCCACAGTTTCAGAAGCTTAAAGAACGCAACAAATTTATAACAATGTGTAATTTCAATGCGACCACATCGAAAATTAACGGCTATTGAAAAGAAAATGTTTTGGCTCTATCCGAAATTGATATGTCTTTATGTGGAGTCAAATTTATGCACGTTCACTATATAACAATCCACCCGGACTCTGTAGGACGGTTCTGTAGTGGCTGATGAAGTCCCACATTGTTATGAAGTCTGTTTCCATACGGAAATAATATTTCATTTAGCTAAAGTTTTCCTAATGGAAAACTAAAAGCGTTTTATGCATCTTTCAATTTAATAAGAATTAGGTCAGATAGTAACTAGGTAATCAAACTATCTATCTACGTTTACATTTATATTGATCTAAAAGTCCATTTATTTAATCATTCTTTTACTCATCTATCTTCCAGTATACATATCTAAATAAAATACATAAAAATCAATGTATTGATAAAAATCCTTATTTGGAATGATAATTTGGTTCCTCCACCTCAATCTTTAAAAACTATTTCGTTCAAATGTTGCCCATGACTAGTTCTTAAACGGTTCATTCTGTGGGTCAAACATTCGACAACACTTTCGAGCATATCGACAGGTATTCCTTGAATATCACGAGCTATGTTGGTTTCCAAAGCGTCAATAGTTTCGGGTTTGTCGACATAAACAAGTGACTTAACATACCCCCAAAGAAAGTAATCCAATGACAACAAATCACATGATTTTGGTGGCCAATTAACAGGACCATTTCTTGAGATGCTGTTTTCATCGAACGTTTCCCTCAACAAAGCGATTGTTTCTCCAGCTGTATGGCATGTTGCGCCATTCTGTTGCAACCAGAGGTCGGCAACACCAATATCCTGAATTTTTGGCAACAAAACTTCATTGATCATTGCTCTGTAGCGAGCACCATAGACCGTAACACGGGCGTCATCCGCATTTTTGAATAAATACGGTCCGATGATGTCTCCTGCCCACAAAACACACCAAACAGCACATATATCGGGATACATTGAAAGCTTTTGGATTACTTCTGGTTGTTCAGCGGCCCAAATACGGCAATTTTGCTTGTGAACGTAGCCGTTCAAACAGAAATGAGCTTCGTCACTAAACACAAATCTTCGATAAAATATTGGATTAATTTGAAGTTTTTATAAGGCCCACAAGCCGAAATTAAAACATTAACCAATATCAGTGGCTTCAATTCTTGTGCGAGCTGTATTTTATAGGCCTTCAAACCAAGATAACGTCTCAAGATACGCCGCAATGATCGATAAGAGATGCCCAAAGCCTGAGTTCGGCGACGAATCGATTGTTCAAGGTTTTCAGGAACACTCTTTGCTACTGCCGAAATGTTCTCAAAATTACGAGCAGTATGCACTTTGGTTGAATGATGAATGTCCAATAGTGTTAAATTGGTTCAAAATTTGATGATAGTGTTACGAATAGTGCGATCAGTTGGACGCTCATAACGACCAAAATGATGTTGAAGAACTCTATAACATTCTCTAACTGATGACTGATTTTGGTAGTAAGTTTCCACAATTGATAAACGTTGTTCCGGAGTAAGTCTATTCACGATTGAGTCGTATTAAATACTGAACACAAACGCCACATAGACAAGCCATTTGAAAAAGTTGGAAAAGGGGCCTCGTATTGGATCACCCTTTATCTAACAGCTTGCGATACTGTAACATTTCATCTATTTATCTATCTGTCTGTCAACTTATACTCCTATCTATCCATTTATCTGCGATACTGACCTATTTAACTATCTATCTAGTTATATGTTTATTTGATATCTTTCTATCTACCTGTCTAACGGAAGAGCTTAATGCAAAAGTGTTGAGACCGAGAAGATTTAAAACTGTAGATCTTCATTCAAAAAACTTCGGTATTGTTGATTACTTTATGTACTATAGGCCTGTAATTTGCAGCAACCTTTTTGTTCTCTCTCTCAAACTATGTCTCTCTTAATTTGTGTGTTATTTCATCGGAAGTTCAAAGAAATAGTTATTATTAACACATTTAATAAATATAAAGTTGGGTCGATAACTCAGAAATAAGCTGTAGCTAACTGGCTGAATATAATCCAGTCCAGAACCAAACCATTGAGGCGATATCTTTCTATATGAGTTTTGGTGAAAAAGTGTTATCGCCTTAAATGAAAGTATAGAATAGTTTTCCAAATTCAGAACAAGAGATTTCTGAGCTAATTGCCTTAGTTTGAATAGATCTTTTGGTATAAATGAATAGCTAGTAAGTACTCGTACTAGCACAATGTATACGTTATCCATTTGTGTATTTGCCAAAAAAGTTCGAGTACTAAAAGTACTTAGTACTTGAAAAAGTATCGAATATTTAGTCGTTGATACTTTTATCGGACTAACATGACGCAAGTATGAAGAAATTTAACTCAATTTTACTAATTATTTCGAAATCAAAGTTTAGCGTTTGCGCTTCAATTAAGAATTTGAATTGTTCCCACTCGGCGTTTAACGTTTCAGAAAGTTTCAGAAATAGTACGTAATATACCAGAAATGTTTCATTTGTAAACGCAACGTTACATAAATTTTGCTCATGTTTCGCATGCAATCAATCTGTACTGTTTCAGAAAGATTCCAGATTCAACGTCACTTAAGCTTTTCAAATGAAATATTTCTGACACGCCATACACAAAATCTTTCAAATCATTTTGAAATGATTCTGATGATCTGCTTGCAGATTTGATGTTTGAATTTTCCTAATGAATTCTAAATAATTATTTATGATTCTGTGTTTGATTCTACGTAATGTATAATTTATAGTTAATTATAAATAAGGCAACTTTACAAAAAATAACTACATATTAAGTTTCCACACCAGTGATATCGCGTGCAAAATGAAACAATAATTCAGAGTCCCGATGACGTGTGCTAACAGCGCAAGTGACCGAGAACATAAAAAAAGTCCGTTGATGTAATAAAAATGTTTTTTTTTCCTCAATCTTACAAAACTTCAAATGAAATGAAAATGCGGACATTGGCAAATTGTACAAAGCTTTCTGAAATGGAAATAAATGATTCAAAACGTAAGTACAACTTTTTAAGATTTCATGTGAAAGATTTCTGAAAGGCTTCAGTGAGTAATTTGGAAGATTTGAAATCGATGTATTATATAAAAACTGCTTCAACTAATATTGCGTAGAAATTCGTATGTTACGTGGGGGATATCTTATATAGGTACAATCTTTAGATTGTAGATGCTTCGTGAATGCCAAATTTTATAGATAGAAATGTCATATTTTAATTTGGATCAAAAAGCCTTAGCATACATATCTAAGAAACGAATCCTTTATGTATGTTCTCAATATTATGCTTTATGAATGGACGACAGAGAAAGTTAGCATAACTATGCGAACTACGTTTGTACCATGTAAAACAAGGTATCCTTTGAAATATGCTCATGTTTCATTAAACCGCTTTCTTAAACACAGAGTAAGTTTATTGAATAAAATTTTCAAAAAACTACTAAAAATTACTTAAATTTATACTTAAAACATGAGAAAATTTCTTATATTTTTGTGAAGCGTGAGTTCCGTTGTTTAATCATGGGAATGCACCACTGTGTTCGAAAAGAGAGTTGGCAATTTCAATAAGATGTGATGTTAGTTCTGAACAGAACTAAGCCAAGTAACTACTTGTATGCACATTTATTTAGGAGAAAACGAAAGTTTTGATGTTTCATAAGATGTTGTTTCTGGTTAATGTTTCTGTGGCAACTACATAGCTATCTATTTAAGAATAAAAACTAACTGCATAGATAGCACTTGCTGCCGCAATTTATTTCTAATCCACTTTTCAAATCCATTTTTCAGCTTTCAAGTAACGCATTTCCAGGATGTAGCTTTAATTTAGTGGCACCATAAAAATGGTTTCAAATGCGTTTTCTCGTCATTTCCGGTTTGGAAGTTTTCAATTCATTTCAGTTCGAGTGATTTATACAAAAGAAGAATCGCTGCTATTCTTAACGAATAAAAGGAAAACACTTTCGAAACCTTTTACGCGCAAATAAAATTAATGCTGCCGAACATGCACACACAGATACAATAACACGGACACATGCACGAATGTACACATGTATTGTAGTGCATAAAACAACAACAAAACAACAATACAAAAGAGCACAAAACAGCATTTGGATATGAACTCCGACACTGAGTCCATTCGACGCTGCTCCTTGAAGCTAAATATCCTTTGCAAGTTGAATGTTGTGCACCAGCACCAGCAGCAGCAGCAGCAGCAGCGGCAGCGGCAGCAGCGCAATGTGTTATCGGTAAACAAATAAAAAAACTTTTATTATGTGCTTTAGGGAAAATTTCCTTTTTATTTCTCCTAATCTTAATTCACTTAAATTCGATTACTGCCTTTCCTGTTCAATTCAAATCAAAATAAACTCCAAGGAAGAAGCTAAGAATTCGCTTTCTTAGCGCTACACTTTTGCACGCCATATGAGGGGGGTGCCCCCCCACTTGTAGTCATCCATCCTTCCGACCCAACGACTGACGCCTCTACCCCCGAGCGCCAGTGGCGCACACCCATACAATCAAAACACAACAATAAAATAAAATTTGAAAATACAAAGGATTTATGGGTTCAAAGTTTCAAGGATTCCGTTCGAGTTCTCCTCCACCACGTGGGCTGCGTGCTATGTGTGTGTGTGTGTGCTTATGTGTTTGTATGTGTGGGTGCGGGAACAGTTTATGCATTGCTGTTAATAATGACGAAGGGTCCATGCGGTATCGGTGGCAGGTGGGGGACGAGGACTCTTTCGACCGACGGACCGACTTAGTGCTTAAAACGTTGAAAGCCACCACAAAACGAATGTTATTTTGTTATTATTATTGTTGTTGTTGTGTTTTTTGTTGCTGTTTGTTGTTTTGAATTCAGTTTAAAAAATCGTTCAAATTTGTTTTTGTTGTTTTTTTTTTTACTCTCGCTATTGTTGTTGCTGCTGTTGTACACTTTAGCAATACAAACAAGAAAAGTTTAGTAAGTATAGGCGGTAAGCGAAGGAGGAGTTCAAGGCAGTGTGCGGTACATTGACTTTAATAAAAAGTAAAAGAGCACCATCAACAAAAACAAAACAACAACAGTAAAAAAAGGCAACATAAAATTGTGGATTACTTTGTCACACTTCGTACACTTTCATATACACAAACACATGCGTACCCTCCTTAACACCACATTTCACCCAGTGCGGCTGTTAAAATAAATTTTGACGGCTCCACTCAACATATGTTGACTTCTAAAGGCACATGAGCACACACAAGGAACAATCCCATTTGGAAATATGCACGCTGGTGTACTATGATCATTTCCCTATAGAAATTGCGACCAGTTCCAAACAGGTAATTTCAATTATTCTAAGATGTAGGATGCTAGTCCTTCTTTAATGTTGACTGGTCATTGGAAGTAATCAATAGGAACTATCCGATTACATAATTTTTTAACAAGCAATTTTACGCATGTAAATATGGGGTGGTGCAAGGCCTGTGTGCTTGGAATTCGATTGAGCTTTATTGTTTTATACAGGGTACTTTATTGCGTCGCACATTTTTGCTTCACCCAACACATTTTTTGTGGAACAAATTTCATAGTGAATATTTAATTTCAGTTTGGAGATGTTCGCTAGCTGATTTCAAGTCCTAATTCCTTCAATTTGGCCTCAAAGAGAATAGTCGGTATTAAATTATTTTGGTGTATGCGGCGGCTATTTGTAGGTGCTACTGCAAGAACTACTGCGGTAAATGAAGATGTTCCTTATCAGAGTCATTGCGTTGCTTGCAATATAAGCTGTAGCTTTACCTTCTCGAATCTTGTTCTAAACATGGGTTGGCATCGACATACATTTTAATTTAAGAAAAAAAAAGAAATTGACCCAAAAATCCAGCGACTATCCAATCTTGGGACAGAATGCAACAATGCGACTCCATATATTCTATTAAGGGTCTTCAAGTTTTATAATGTCGGATACATTTGAAGTTGTTATCTTAAACGAGTACACTTTTAATAAAAACATATTGGCCGGATTTTGGGAATTTTCGGGCATCGGGATGAGCTTTGACAAAGGATTATGAGAGTTTATTTAAATTGATTGTGTCTGACCTCTGATCGCCAAATGATATCGAAGCTAAACTGCTTAATATCACAAGGGCTTGGAAGCCCGAAGCAATGCAGGGTCTTAAGCTCATACGTAAAAATTAGCGGGCTTTCAATAAGACAAATAATTTTGTAAAATTCGAAAAATTTTTTTTTGGAAAAAGCTGATGACTTTTTTTTTTTTTTTTGGTCAGAGCAATATTAAATAATTTTTATAATTTAGTACATTAGTTTTTAACATAGAATATATGACATTTTTTTTTTGCTTGTTTAAAAACATTTAATAAATCCCATTAACGGCTTTTACCTCCAATTAACGACCTCCTACGGCTTTAGCATGCAATTAACGGTTTGGATGCGTCAAATCAGCCTCATGGCAAGCCTGTTTGAAGTCAGCCATATCAAATGAGAACGGTCATAAGAACATGTATTAACAATAAAGGCCTATACATGAGGCTCATTCAAGTTGATGCCAAAAAATAGTTTTTCTGTTTAAGCGAAAAGTGTTATGTCGAATAAGGTTCAACAAATGGATCCATATTATGCTGTTTGACACAAAAATAAGAAATATGCGTTGTCTATACCCAAAAGATTTTTGGTAGGCGAAGACATGAAGTCAATGCATTCTCTCAAAATAAAGACTGCTCCATGAAATAAATTTACAGAAGAAATCGCCCTACTTAATTTAAAGAAAATGCAGTCTGTGCCAAGGTAAATACAGCTTGCACAAATTCAATTTTTCATATTACCCTACACAAAGCTTATATATGTCAAGTAGTACGGAGTTGGGATTAATCGAAGTCTTAAATTTAATCCGTTTTGCTTACGAACCTCCAAAATACAAAAACATGTAACTGCCAACACTGGAGCCTGGGTCTTTTAAAAGTTACCATATCACTATATCTGATTCATATGATATATCGAACCGTCAAAAATATCGAGTTGACAACTATTCCTACTGGGTGTTTTGAAACGTAGATTTGTGTGGGCGCTAATATGAAAACAAATTCAAATGAAATAAAAACAAAAAAATAAATAAAAAATATAATAAAAAACAAATTCTTTTGCCATGTGCCAATTTCAACTCAAATTGCAAGGAAATGCCAAATTCATAAGTTATAAAGTTAAAGCCACAGCACGCCCCCTCGCACCGCAGTGTGCCGCACAACTTTACGTAAGCGACTTAAGAGACGCAATATAACAAATCACAATTCGTTTAGCCTCTTACTTCATTAAAAAATCGAAAAAAATATTATAAAATTCAACCACTGAAAGTAACAACTGCAACAACAACAACAACAACACATGCGATGTATGACACCACTGTGCGCCGCATGCGTGCATTAGGCACGCATATTTCGCATATGGAAATTAAAACAATCATCGTTGCGACACACTGTATGTAATCAGGCCAATGCGATAGAAAAGGTGATTGGACAAAAACGGCCGTTCTTTGCTCTACTCGCAAGTCCACGCCAACTGTGATTTCAATTTCCAAAATAATTAAGATATGAAAATGCCCACTGCAGTCCAATGTCCACTGGAAGCCTTCAGAGTCACAGTGTGACTCTTGATGCGATACAGTCAAATATTGAAATGCGTTTGCTAAAAGATTTGAATGCGTCAGACTCATTTGATAGCAATGCAAAGGGCACCGCACGTGGAGATGAGCTGAGTACTCGATTTCGGTTCGCTTGATTGCGCTTTGTGAAATGCGAGCATCGGCGTGCTTTAATTAGAAACTCCTGTGGAGCGCAAATGTTTCAATCAAAGATTTAATATGAAAATAGTTGTATTTATGGAACACTCATAGATTTACGCCGCTAGATATGGGTGTTTCTACTATTGGCCATAAAATATGTTCGTAATAAAATTAATGAACTACGGAAATAGTTTGAAACACGTGTGTATGTATGTACACGATTTTGACGTTTAAGGTTTTTATCAATAGTGGAGACAATCTTTATTAAGCAAGTTGTTTTGTAATAACTAATATTCCTCCACTTTTCCATTTCCTAGGCCGAAAATATTAAAGAAGCCGTATTGAAAACAGGCTATCTCGTATAATAGATATTGATATTTTCTATATACGAAACGGTATTCAACAGACGAACAGCTTATATCCGAAATCGTGGAACTATAATTTATACCTTGTGAATTCAATGAAAGTTTCAATAATAACACAACATGGTTGGATTCTTTTCTCTTGGATTGTATAAAGTAAAAAGAGTATGGTAATGACGCTGAAATGATTCTACAGTTATAGAATGAGATCATGTAGCGAAGAGCAATAGAAAATTTCAAAAGAAAATCGTAAGTCTAATACTGCTCAAAGAGGCGATAACGTTTCCTATGTTTAATGCCAATATTTTAACATCATGCTCAAATAAAAATATTAGTGCAGAGCGGCTTCGGTCGACGCAACTAAGGCCTGTCCCAGGAAAAACTTATGTTTTTAATTATTTGTATTATGCTCTACTTGATAATCTTATAGGTCTAAAAATGCACAATATTTGTTCCATATAAATTGACGTTTAATATGATGTATACCACTTGAAGATAGCACTTTTGACGGAAAAGATGTCTAGCAAGCAACAAAAAGTCCGTAAACTGATTGTGTCCACATAACTGCAAAATCCAAAATTAAAATATTCAGCTATAGCAAAAATAGTTGGTGCATCAGAAAAAACTGTCTTTGCGGTTATTTTTAATTATAAGAAGGGTCTACCTGTTTTACGAAAAAAAGGTTCAGGCAATAAACCAGAACTTTTTAATCCAAAGGTAGCGACGAAGGTGAAACGCCTCTTTAAGCAAAATCCCAACACCTCAGTGCGAGATATGGCGGCTAGAACAGATACATCAAAATCTACTGTACAAAAGATCAAGAAGAAAAGTAAGTTAAAGACATATAGAGTTCCAAAAAGTGCCAGACCCTTCTGATGAAAAGCAGTTGATGGCTCAGATGCGAGCCCGAAAATTGTATGAAAGGTACCTGACTAAATTTGATTGCTGTGTTATGGACGACGAAACTTACGTTAAAGCAGATTTTAAGCAGCTACCTGGGCACAAATATTATACATCACCGAAAAGGGGGCATGTGTCTAGTAAATTCAAAGTACAAAAATTTCGAAATTTCCGAAGCAATATATGGTTTGGCAGGCCATATGCACTTCTGGTCTCAGAAGCAGATTTTTTGTTACGTAAGGCACAATCAATTTCAAAGTTTATATAGACGAGTGCCTCGAAAATCGTCTTCTACCATTTATTCGTGCACATGAGGGTACCGTGATGTTCTAACCAGATTTAGCAACCTCTCATTACTCCAAAGCTACGATGGAATGGTATGCAAGTAAAAAGATCAATTTCGTACCAAAAATAGCAAATCCGCCCAACTGCCCAGAGCTTCGCCCAATTAAAAGATATTGGGCTCTTATGAAAATAAATTTTTGAAGGAGTGGTAAGACTGCAAAAAAATTACAAGACTTCAGACATAAGTGGAAAAAATCGTACCATACTGTCGATGAAACGACTGGACAAAATTAAATGAAGGGACTTACGAAAAAAGTAAGAAATTTTTATAAAAAAAAACAAATTTTACTTAGTTTTTAGTTATTTATATTCTGAACACTAGCCATTATGGGTAAAAAACGAAAAAAGACCAAAAAAATTACAGGGTATTTTTTTATAACTAAAATGCAAAGTGTAAGTTTTTTCTGGGACAGTCCTTAATAAGAATCAAGCCGGTTGCAATAACCGCGTTAGTTGCAATGATGGGTAGTCAGAAAATCTTAGGTACCCGGGTATGGATATATAATACAAAATAACCTTAAGTATAAAGAAACGTATTTTGTTTGCTGAAGAAACCATTTCTATAAACATTTTTCCATCTTGGGGTATTCAGGAACTTGGTTTAATAACGGAAAGCCTACAGAGAATATTCAAACGATATACGTTGCACTAAGCGAGATAAAATTTGTTTGAATAGTTGCACTTACTGCGTATGTAATGAAAGAAATCTACAGGTTGCCATAGTCGAGGAGTTGTATTTATCGAGGATTGTGTCGACCGAGGTCGCACTGTAGTTCATCAAAATCCGTTGCATTTTATTCCACATTTAAATTGTTAACTCCAATTAAATCACGCTTCATAGCGAAATGATTTACGTCAAATGAATAAAGAATTTAAAAAAAAAAAATTGACTAATCATTCACTTTCCTATTCAATTCAGAAGTTAGTCATCAACGGACTTTAATTCAACATTACATATAAATATTTACTTTAAGTGCCTCCTAACTCCATCAAATTTTCAGTGTCCCTTATTTATATATTTCTAATCACCTAGAGTGCTATTAGTAAAGGTATAATAAATCTTAAATATAAAAGTAGGTGCATACCAACAAAAACATTTCAATTTGAGTGTAATAGGTATTGGATAACACTTACTATTTACCGTATGCTTACAAAAAAAGTTCATGTCATTGTGGAAATTATTTTTTTAATTGAATTTATCCATGGAATACCGTATGCCATGTCAAATCATGAACATGTATTCAATACTAATTTAAATACTTTTTTTCACATTTTCACAAAAATCCAACTGTGCCATGCGTAAAGAGTACAAAACACAAGAGGATGAAGTTTTTTATTAGAAAATGTTTGCATTCCAAAAGGAAAGTCATAATTTTATATAAACAAGAGAGCTGCACTGTGGTAGCAAATGCTGTTTCAAGCAAATAAAATTAAAAAAAAAAACATTTTTTTTTGATCTTCAAGATAATTTCCAACTCAATTTGCAATAATAAATAAATATGAAACTTACAAATATTTGTTGTTTTTCTTTAAAAACTCTGTTTTTTTTTGTTGCAGTGCTACATTAAGAATGGGAAATCAAACAAATTGCAACTTGTCTTGTTGTTGTTTTAGTTTAGTTCACACAATTCCCTAGAGATGTTCAATCTGTTTCAAACAAAAATGAACAAAATGTTCCACTGTCACACCACGTAGTGGGACATCTCATGCGAACATCATCACACCAGCTGGACTGGTCGCAGTTGCAATCGCATCCGCTGTTCTGTCGACAAACGGCCATGCAAAGCCATCAACGGCCAGCTATGGAACGCAGCGGGACAAGTCATCGTGACCGTGGCGTCATTTTCATTTACCTCAAGTCAAGTACAGGTCGTGGCGTGCATGTTAAATGTTGGAACAACGACGACGACGACGACGACGACGACGACGACGATGCTGCAAACGTTAAAAGATCAACCAACAGCGACCA